>CM076850.1:16977994-17516982 GCA_039519185.1 Astragalus membranaceus
GCTTCTTCTACAACCAGCTCCTCAAGACATTCCATTCTCACTCAGTGTATTGTGACTCAGATCGATTGGGCAAGTGACCCTGATGTCAGACGCTCTACTTCAGGTTCCTGCCTCTTCTTTGGTCCAAACTTGGTCTCTTGGAGCTCCAAAAAGCAGTCACTTGTTGCCAAATCTTCTGCAGAAGTAGAGTACAGAAGCATGGCAAATGCCACATCAGATCTCCTATGGGTTCAGTCCCTTTTTGCAGAGCTACAGATTCCAACTCAGTCACCTCTGTTACTGTGTGATAACCTCAGGGCAGTACTTCTCTCCCACAATCCAATTCTCCATGCAAGGAGAAAACACTTGGAACTTGATATTCATTTTGTGAGGGAGAGGGTTGCAGCCAAGAAACTCTATGTTCAACATGTCTCAAGCTCACACCAGATTGCAGATGCTTTAACCAAGCCACTGCCCTCCATAAGCTTCACTGATTTGAGGTTCAAACTCAGAGTTGTCAAGCACACTAGACAACATTTGGGTTTTAAGGGGGGGGGGGGGGTAATAGAGATATGTAATAATCACTTGTGTTAATAGTAGAATGAATTGTACAAATAGAACTGTAGAGGATATGATAGTGTGCCATGTGGCAGTTAAACTTGTTAACAGATTTGTACCAGAGTACATAAACTCTGTTTTAACTAAAAGTCACAATAGAATTTCAATCAATATTCATTCAGTTACATAATTGAGATGTTTTTACTTTCCCTTTATTTGGGATCCCTAATCTGGTGGTCAGGATAAAGAGACGGGATATGTAATGCCCAAATAATTTAATTATTTATTTAATTAAATTATTTAGGTATTTTATTAGTATAGTCATATTAAATTAATAAAATGATGTTTTATTTAAATTAGGGAGTGGTGTTTAGTAATTAAGCTGAGTAGTAGACGGGGGCCCGTGATCCAAGAGCCCAAGGGCCTAGGCGCATGAAGGAGAGCATTAGCTAGGGTTTGGCTCATTAGCGCATTTTGGAGAAAAGAAAGAGAGAAAGTTGCGAAGAGAGGAGAGAAGGGGGACGGAGCGAAACCAAGGAGAAAGAAGAGAGGAGCTCTGTTGCTGTGGTTCTTTGGAGTTGTCGTGCAAGGGGATCTCGTGTTCGGCAAATCTAAGGTAAGGGTGGGTTCTATCTTTATAATAGGGTGTATGATGGGTGTTATGTGGGAGATAGGACCTACGTTGTCCCTTTGATCTTGTTGGTGTTGATTTATTGATGTTAGAATGTATGCATGATGGTTGTAATTGGTTGATCATGGTGAAAATTTGGTGTTTGGGACTTGGTGCAATTTGGTGTTTGATGATTGATGCGTTCGTACAAAAAAAAATTATGTAGGCTAGGCTGAATGTGGCGCCCTAGGCGCCCAGCCACTGTTTTCCTGTGTTGTTGTTGCTGGATGTGGCGCCCTAGGCGCCCAGACATGGTGTTCGGTTTTGTTTGTTGCAGGAAGTGGCGCCTTAGGCGCCCAGGGTGTTTTCTGGATTGCTGAAAGTGGCGCCTTAGGTGCCCAGTGTTGTGTTGTGTGTTTGTGTTGCTGTGAAGGGTGCCCTAGGATCCCCCAGTATTTTCTGTGCTTGTTGTTGATTTAGGCGCCATGCTCCTGGGCGCCAATTTCTGTGATGTTGTTGCTGATTTAGGCGCCCTGCTCCTGGGCGCCAGTTTCTTTGTTGCTGGCCTGCTAGGTGCCTTGCTCCTGGGCGCCATTTTCTGTGTTGTTGTGCTAGGCGCCCTGCTCCTGAGCGCCAAGTCTGTTTGTGCTGCTGTTGTGCTAGGCGTCCTGTTGCTGGGCGCCAGTTCCTGCCATGTCTAATAGATGTTGCTGTTTTTCTAAAAATAATGTTGTTGTCACAGTAAGACAAATGTTGCTGTTTTTCTAAAAATAATGTTGCTGTCACAGTAAGACAAATGTTGCTGTTTTTCAAAAATAATGTTGCTGTCACAGTAAGACAAATGTTGCTGTTTTTCAAAAATAAGGTTGCTGTCACAGTAAGACAAATGTTGTTGTTTTTCTAAAAATAATGTTGCTGTCACAGTAAGACAAATGTTGCTGTTTTTCTAAAAATAATGTTGCTGTCACAGTAAGACAAATGTTGCTGTTTTTCTAAAATAATGTTGCTGTCACAGTAAGACAAATGTTGCTGTTTTTCTAAAAATGATGTTGCTGTCACAGTAAGACAAATGTTGCTGTTTTTCCAAAAAAAATGATCTTGCTGTCACTGTAAAATAGATGTTGCTGCTTCCTAAAAATGATGTTGCTGTCACTGTAAAATAAATGTTGCTGTTTTCTGAAAATGAGGCTGCTGTTACTATAAAATAAATGTTACTATTTTTAAAGGCTATTGTTGCTGTTGGCTGTAAACAAATGTCACTGTTTGTTGTAAATCTATTGGTGTTTTTGGTGTCGGTGGTTGTTGATGCTACGGTCAAGTTGTTAGACGGTACTATAGGTGTTGGTGTTATTGGTGATGATGTAACAGGTGATGTGCCTATTTTATTGGCTACGGTGATAGGTGATGGGTCTATGACCACTTGTTGATATTGGTGATGTTGTGTCAATTAAATGTCTATTGTTGTTGATTGTCTCTGGTGCATTGTTCATGGTGTCGCATATATTTCATATGCATTATTTTGGTGATGAAGTCTTCGGTCTTGGAGCTATAGGTGATGATGGTGATGCTCATACATGTGATGATGCCCTTATTGGCTATTTTATTGGTGATGATTGGTACCACATGCATATACCCGTTGGTGTGGGTGGCATCTCATTCATTTACTCATGATGTTGGTGATAATTCTTGGTGATTTGTAATTTGATGTTGTTGTGAAGCGGTTGATATAGTTGTCGTAACTCTAGCATATTGCCTATCATATATGCTATTATAATGTTAGATATCTCACCCCTTCTGTTTGAATGTTACCCCTATGTTGGTAACGTGCAGGTGATTGCGAGTGAAGGCATGTCTACCTTCGCTAGTTGAGTCGGTGTCGTCGCTCTAATACGTAGCACTCGGGGGGATGAACGCTAGTTTTATTAGTTGTCTTTAATTATTTAATTTCCGAAGTTTATGGTGATGCTATGATTAGTCGTTGAACCCTTTATTTTTATTCCGCTTCATGGTGATGGAGTTACTGTTATGTATCGTACTATTTTAATGGTGAATTTTATTTATTGACGTGTGATGTTTATTGGTGTAAATGTGGCATCCCTTGTGGGTGTAGTGAAAAATATTTTTGAGACTCTGATTTTTGTCAAAAAATTTCCGGGTAGAAAATGGGTGTTACATTAGTGGTATCAGAGCAGTTTCGGTCTGTCCGGCCAAGTTGTCAAGTTATTGTGTCATTGACGATCAAGTATTGTCAATTAGTTCTAACTGTTGCTTATGATTGTAGTGATTAGTTGAGATGGCTGGAAGGAACGATGCTGCAATTGCTGCTGCGTTGGCTGCTATGGCTCATGCCGTGGAGGGTCAACAGAATGCTGGGTCTCGGAGTTTGGCTACCTTTCAGAGAGAAAACCCGCCTACCTTCAAGGGCAGGTATGATCCCGATGGGGCTTTAGCTTGGTTGAAAGAGATGTTGAGGATCTTTCGCGTGATGGACTGCACTCCGGCACAGAAGGTCCGTTATGGTACGCATATGCTGGCAGAGGAGGCCGATGACTGGTGGTTAGAGGCTAGGCAGAGATTGGAGACTGCAAACGAAGAGATCACTTGGGCTGTGTTCCGTAGGGAGTTTATGAGAAAATATTATCCGGAGGATGTTCGAGGTAAGAAAGAGATTGAGTTCCTTGAGCTGAAACAAGGGAATATGTCCGTGACTGAGTATGCTGCTAAGTTCGTGGAATTAGCAAAGTTTTACCCGCATTACAGTGAGACTACTGCTGAGTTTTCCAAATGTATTACGTTTGAGAATGGGCTGCGACCTGAGATTAAGAAGGCGAATGGTTACCAGAAGATCCGTGTTTTCTCCGACTTGATTGATAGCTGCAGAATTTATGAGGAAGACAACAATGCTCACTACAAGATTATGAATGAGAAGAGGAGCAAATTTCAGAGTCGTGGTAAACCGTATGATGTTCCTGCTGGTAAGGGTAAACAGAAAGCTGCTCTTGGCAAGAAGACTAGTGGGGGAGATGCTCCTGCTAGCATTGTATGTTACAAATGTGGCAAAGCTGGTCACAAGAGTAACGTCTGCAAAGCTGAAGTGAAGAAGTGTTACCGTTGTGGTAAGGAGGGTAATGTGGTGGCTGAGTGTGAGCGTAAGGAGGTGGTCTGCTATAACTGTGGTGAAGGAGGGCACATTAGTACTCAGTGTCCGAAGCCGAAGAAAAAAAGGTCCAGCGGAAAAGTGTTCGCTTTAGCAGGTGAAGTGCCTACTAAAGATGATGGACTTATTAGAGGTACGAGCTTCATTAATGGTACTCCTTTAAAATCTATTGTTGATACTGGTGCTACGCATTGCTTTATTGCTGCTAATTGTTGTAAGAGATTGAATCTTGCATTGTCTGCCATGAATGGATAGATGGTTGTCGACACTCCAGCTAAGGGGTCGGTAACTACCTCTCTAGTGTGTTCTCAGTGTCCCTTGTCGATCTTCGACAGAGACTTTGTTGTGGATTTTGTTTGTTTGCCGTTGAGCGGATTGGATGTAATCTTGGGTATGAACTGGTTAGAGCATAACCATGTCCATATTAATTATCGTAGCAAGTCGGTGAGTTTTGGAGGAGAGGAGTCTGGTCTGTTATCCGCTAGTCAGTTGCGGAAGTTGATGAAGGAAGGAGTTCAGTTATTCTCGCTGATGACATTGTTGTCTGTCGAGAATCAAGCTATCATTTAAGAGTTGCAGGTGGTGCGCGAGTTTCCTGACGTTTTCCCTGATGAGATTCCAAGTGTACCGCCAGAGAGGGAAGTTGAATTCTCTATTGATCTTGTACCTGGTACCAAGCCTGTTTCTATGGCACCGTACAGGATATCCGCATCCGAATTGTCTGAGTTGAAGAAGCAACTTGAGGATCTGCTCGAGAAGAAGTTTGTGAGACCGAGTGTATCGCCGTGGGGAGCTCCTGTGCTGTTAGTTAAGAAGAAGGATGGTAGTATGAGACTCTGTGTGGATTATCGGCAATTGAATAAGGTGACAATTAAGAACAAGTATCCACTTCCGAGGATAGATGATTTGATGGATCAGTTGGTGGGTGCTCAAGTATTCAGTAAGATTGATTTGAGATCGGGTTATCATCAGATCAAGGTGAAGGACGAAGATATTCAGAAGACGGCTTTCAGGACCCGTTATGGTCATTATGAGTATTCGGTGATGCCGTTCGGCGTTACCAGCGCACATGGAGTATTTATGGAATATATGAATCGTATTTTTCATACTTACTTTGATCAGTTTGTGGTGGTATTCATCGATGACATTCTGATTTACTCTAAATCGGAGGAAGAGCATGCAGAGCATCTGAGGTTAGTATTGGAGGTACTGAAGGAAAAGAAGCTGTATGCGAAGTTGTCAAAGTGTGAGTTCTGGTTGAGGGAAGTGAGTTTTCTCGGTCATGTCATTTCTGGTAGTGGTATTGCGGTGGATCCGTCGAAAGTGGAAGCAGTATTGAATTGGGAAGCTCCGAAGTCGGCTACTGAAATTAGAAGCTTTTTGGGATTGGCCGGCTATTATAGAAGATTCATTGAAGGTTTTTCTAAGTTAGCACTTCCGTTAACTCAGTTAACCTGCAAAGGAAAGGCTTTCGTTTGGGACGCCCGTTGTGAAGAAAGTTTCTTGGAATTGAAGAAGAGATTGACAACGTCTCCTGTCTTGACGTTGCCCAATCCGGAAGGGTCGTTTGTGGTGTATTGTGATGCTTCAAAAATGGGTTTAGGTGGTGTACTTATGCAAGATGGGAAGGTTATTGCGTATGCATCGAGACAGTTAAGAGTTCATGAGAAGAATTATCCCACTCATGACTTGGAGTTAGCTGCAGTGGTCTTTGTGCTGAAGATTTGGAGGCACTATCTCTAGGGTTCTAGATTTGAGGTGTTTAGTGACCATAAGAGCTTGAAATATTTGTTTGACCAGAAGGAGTTGAATATGAGACAGCGGCGATGGTTGGAGCTGTTGAAAGACTATGATTCCGGTTTGAACTATCACCCAGGCAAAGCTAATGTCGTGGCTGATGCTTTGAGCCGGAAGACTTTGCATATGTCGGCTATGATGGTTAAGGAGTTAGAACTGATTGAGGAGTTCAGAGATATAAGTCTGGTGTGTGAAGTGACACCTCAGAGTGTTAAGTTAGGGATGTTGAAGATTGGTAATGATTTTCTAGACAGCATCAGAGAAGCCCAGAAATCAGACGTTAAACTGGTAGACTTGACGGTCGGGATTGATCGGTCTGAGAATGATGACTTCAGGTTGGATTCCCAAGATGTGTTGAGGTTCCGTGGTAGGATTTGTATTCCTGATGATGCAGACATGAAGAGAGCCATTCTTGAAGAGAGTCACAGAAGTAAGTTAAGTATTCATCCGGGAGCTACAAAGATGTATCAAGACCTGAAGAAGTTGTTTTGGTGGCCTGGTATGAAGCGAGATGCGGCGCAGTTCGTTTATGCATGTTTGACTTGCCAGAAGTCAAAGGTTGAGCATCAGAAGCCTGCTGGACTGATGCAACCGTTAGAAATTCCAGAGTGGAAATGGGATAGAATTTCGATGGACTTTGTGACAGGATTGCCTAATACTGCGAAAGGGTATGACGCAATTTGGGTGATTGTTGACAGGTTAACAAAATCGTCTCATTTTGTTCCTATCAGCATCACGTATCCGGTGTCGAAGTTGGCGGAGATTTATATCTGGGAGATTGTGAAGCTTCATGGAGTCCTATGAGTATTGTTTCGGATAGAGATCCGAGGTTCACTTCAGATTTCTGGAAGAGTTTGCAAGAGAAGTTGGGGTCTAAGTTGAGGTTGAGTTCGGCATATCATCCTCAGACAGATGGTCAGTCAGAGAGGACAATTCAGTCATTAGAAGATTTGTTGAGAGCTTGTGTTTTAGAACAAGGAGGTTTGTGGGATTCTTACCTTCCACTGATATAGTTCACGTATAACAACAGTTACCATTCTAGTATTGGGATGACACCTTTTGAAGCATTATATGGTCGGAAGTGTAGAACTCCGCTCTGTTGGTATGAGTCTGGAGAGAGTGTGGTGCTTGGACCGGAGATTGTTCGAGAGACAACTGAGAAATTGAAGTTGATTCGTGAGAAGATGAAGGCTTCACAGAGTCGACAGAAGAGTTATCACGACAAGCGGAGGAAAGATTTAGAGTTTCAAGCGGGTGAGCATGTATTTTTTAGAGTCACTAAAGTGACCGGTGTTGGACGGGTTTTGAAGTCGAAGAAGCTCACTCCTCGTTTCATTGGTCCTTATCAGATTTCAGAGAGAGTCGGGAATGTTGCATATAGAGTGGCTTTACCGCCTAACCTTTCGAATTTGCATGACGTGTTTCTCGTGTCGCAACTTCGGAAGTACATTTCAGATCCATCTCATGTGATCCGTATGGATGATGTAGAGGTACGGGATAATCTCACGGTGGAGACGATGCCTGTACGAATCGAAGATCATGAGGTGAAAATTGTAAGAGGCAAGGAGATTGCGTTGGTGAAAGTAGTCTGGCTAGGAGCTGCCGGAGAGAGCATGACGTGGGAGCTGGAGAGCAAGATGCGGGAATCCTATCCCGAGCTGTTTGAATCAGGTAAATTTCGAGGACGAAATATTCTAAGTGGGGGAGAGTTGTAACGCCCAAATAATTTAATTATTTATTTAATTAAATTATTTAGGTATTTTATTAGTATAGTCATATTAAATTAATAAAATGATGTTTTATTTAAATTAGGGAGTGGTGTTTAGTAATTAAGTTGAGTAGTAGACGGGGGCCCGTGATCCAAGAGCCCAAGGGCCTAGGCGCATGAAGGAGAGCATTAGCTAGGGTTTGGCTCATTAGCGCATTTTGGAGAAAAGAAAGAGAGAAAGTTGCGAAGAGAGGAGAGAAGGGGGACGGCGCGAAACCAAGGAGAAAGAAGAGAGGAGCTCTGTTGCTGTGGTTCTTTGGAGTTGTCGTGCAAGGGGATCTCGTGTTCGGAAAATCTAAGGTAAGGGTGGGTTCTATCTTTATAATAGGGTGTATGATGAGTGTTATGTGGGAGATAGGACCTATGTTGTCCCTTTGATCTTGTTGGTGTTGATTTATTGATGTTAGAATGTATGCATGATGGTTGTAATTGGTTGATCATGGTGAAAATTTGGTGTTTGGGACTTGGTGCAATTTGGTGTTTGATGATTGATGCGTTCGTACAAAAAAAAATTATGTAGGCTAGGCTGAATGTGGCGCCCTAGGCGCCCAGCCACTGTTTTCCTGTGTTGTTGTTGCTGGATGTGGCGCCCTAGGCGCCCAGACATGGTGTTCGGTTTTGTTTGTTGCAGGAAGTGGCGCCTTAGGCACCCAGGATGTTTTCTGGGTTGCTGAAAGTGGCGCCTTAGGCGCCCAGTGTTGTGTTGTGTGTTCTGTGTTGCTGTGAAGGGCGCCCTAGGCGCCCAGTATTTTCTGTGCGTGTTGCTGATTTAGGCGCCCTGCTCCTGGGCGCCAGTTTCTGTGATGTTGTTGCTGATTTAGGCGCCGTGCTCCTGGGCGCCAAGTCTGTTTGTGCTGCTGTTGTGCTAGGCGTCCTGTTGCTGGGCGTAGGGATGTCAAAACGGGCTTGGCCCGCCGGGCCGGCCCGTTGGCCCACCAAAATAAGGCGGGCAGGGCTAAGGAATTGATGCCCGCCGGCCCGCGTTGCCCGGCCCGCTTCGCCCGCTAGCCCGCGGGCTAAATACTGTGGCGGGCCAAACCGCCCGTTTAGCTTTTTTTTTTCTTTTAAAATTCAGTGTAAATTGACGGGCCAGCCCGCTAGCCCGCCAGCCCGCCAGCCCGCCACTTCGCGGGCAGGGCATGAATTTTCGGCCCGCGTTCGGTTAACGGGCCGGGCCGGGCCGCCCGTTTTTTCGCGGGCATGTCGCTTAACGGGCCGGGCCGGGCCGCCCGTTTTGACACCCCTAGCTGGGCGCCAGCTCCTGCCATGTCTAATAGATGTTACTGTTTTTCTAAAAATAATGTTGCTGTCACAGGAAGACAAATGTTGCTGTTTTTCAAAAATAATGTTGCTGTCACAGTAAGACAAATGTTGCTGTTTTTCAAAAATAAGGTTGCTGTCACAGTAAGACAAATGTTGTTGTTTTTCTAAAATAATGTTGCTGTCACAGTAAGACAAATGTTGCTGTTTTTCTAAAAATAATGTTGCTGTCACAGTAAGACAAATGTTGCTGTTTTTCTAAAAATAATGTTGCTGTCACAGTAAGACAAATGCTGCTGTTTTTCTAAAATAATGTTGCTGTCACAGTAAGACAAATGTTGCTGTTCTTCCAAAAAAAAGATGTTGCTGTCACTGTAAAATAGATGTGCTGCTTCCTAAAAATGATGTTGCTGTCACTGTAAAATAAATGTTGCTGTTTTCTGAAAATGAGGCTGCTGTTACTGTAAAATAAATGTTGCTGTTTTTAAAGGCTATTGTTGCTGTTGGCTGTAAACAAATGTCACTGTTTTGTTGTAAATCTATTGGTGTTTTTGGTGTCGGTGGTTGTTGATGCTACGGTCAAGTTGTTAGACTGTACTATAGGTGTTGGTGTTATTGGTGATGATGTAACAGGTGATGTGCCTATTTTATTGGCTACGGTGATAGGTGATGGGTCTATGACCACTTGTTGATATTGGTGATGTTGTGTCAATTAAATGTCTATTGTTGTTGATTGTCTCTGGTGCATTGTTCATGGTGTCGCATATATTTCATATGCATTATTTTGGTGATGAAGGCTTCGGCCTTGGAGCTATAGGTGATGATGGTGATGCTCATACAGGTGATGATGCCCTTATTGGCTATTTTATTGGTGATGATTGGTCCCACATGCATATACCCGTTGGTGTGGGTGGCATCTCATTCATTTACTCATGATGTTGGTGATAATTCTTGGTGATTTGTAATTTGATGTTGTTGTGAAGCGGTTGATATAGTTGTCGTAACTCTAGCATATTGCCTATCATATATGCTATTATAATGTTAGATATCTCACCCCTTCTGTTTGAATGTTACCCCTATGTTGGTAACGTGCAGGTGATTGCGAGTGAAGGCATGTCTACCTTCGCTAGTTGAGTCGGTGTCGTCGCTCTGATACGTAGCACTCGGGGGGATGAACGCTAGTTTTATTAGTTGTCTTTAATTATTTAATTTCCGAAGTTTATGGTGATGCTATGATTAGTCGTTAAACCCTTTATTTTTATTCCGCTGCAAGGTGGTGGAGTTACTGTTATGTATCGTACTATTTTAATGGTGAATTTTATTTAGGCTAAATTATAGTTTTGGTCCCCCTATTTTCAAAAATTCAGACATTTGGTCCCCCTATTTTAAAACTCAGACATTTGGTCCCCCAATTTTAAAAAATCAAATACATTTAGTCCAAAGAGGGACCAAATGTCTTTGATTTTTTAAAATTGAGGGACCAAATGTCTTTGATTATTAGCCATAAAAAACTGAAAATTCCTCTTGGGACTAAATGTCTTTGATTTTTTAAAATTGGGGGACCAAATGTCTGAGTTTTAAAATAGGGGGACCAAATGTCTGAATTTTTGAAAATAGGGGGACCAAAACTATAATTTAGCCTTTTATTTATTGACGTTTGATGTTTATTGGTGTAAATGTGGCATCCCTTGTGGGTGTAGTGAAAAATATTTTTGAGACTCTGATTTTTGTCAAAAATTTTCCGGGTAGAAAATGGGTGTTACAGGATATAATAAGTCAATCATATCTTGTGTCAGTCTAACATTTGTTGACCCAGCAGATATGATAACTTAATTTAGCGACTTATCTTATCCTGTCTCTCTAGTTAAAAATTTATTGTGACTTTGAGCTAGGTTAGAAAACACTTTATTGATTTACCCTTATAAAATCTATTTTAAAATATAAAAATATAAAATCTATCACTACAAAAAAAAAGCAGGATAGGTGACGGATTTTTCAGTCGCTAATGGTCAAAAATCCGTCGCTAATGGTTAAAAAAAATTGATGTTAAATTAAAAATTTAAAATATTAGCTAGTACTTAATCTAAAAAATAAACTATGATTTTATGAGAAGGGTAATTTTGTTTTTTTGTATAATCAAAAAACATATTGAAACTTAAAAAATTAATATAAGTGATAAAAACTAATTTACTGTTAAAAAAATTATAAAAATAGAAAATTAATTAAATATTTCAATAAATGAAATATAGTTGCCACAGGGGTGGTTTTGTCATTAACATTAATAGGTTATCTTTTTTCTTTTCTTTGTTACCGTGTCATTGGTAGGCAGTATCCACCGGGCTTTGCCGATGACTAATCTACGCTGGGGAACCTGACTGACCACGAGTATCCGGCTTTGCCGGTCCGTGTGGTTTTCCCCTCCCAACAGAGTTTTATCCACACCCAAGTTTTGATCACATTGGGTGGGATACGAACCCAGTCATCGCTCGGACCAACCCTTGTTGGTTATTAACTTATCTAAAATATATAATAGAATAAAACAGAATAGTATGTATTATCTTATATCTTATCAGGTGTTACACATCAAACACATGATATGATACTTGTATCTATCCTACTTTATATCATACTCTGTCTCTATCCTATCCTGACCACCAAATGGGCCATTAAATTGTACTCCTCCTAGTCTAGAATATAAGAAACGAACGCCTACATCTCTCTCTCTCACACACACACACACACACACACACACACACACACACACACACACACACACACACACACACACACACACACACACACACACACACACACACACACACACACACACACACACACACACACACACACACACACACACACACACACACACACACACACACACACACACATGAGTGATGTTGAAATCAACTATTCTCATTTAATAAGGCTAAAAGTTTAAATTCTTTCCAAAATTGTTCTTTTTATTAAACGATGATGTATACTCCTCATTAATGACATCATCTTTATTTACACAACTTAAATTGTGGAAAAACAGATATCGATCATTTAATACATCTTAAAAGTAGAGTTTGTTTTTAATAATTTGAAAAAAAAAACACATTTTATATCTTATATTGTGAACGGGAACTGCTAGTTCTTTTTTGCTTATAAATAATAGGCTAAAGTGCTCCCGGGGTCCCTTATCTTTATTTAAAGTAACGAATTAGTCCTTTATGTTTTTTTTGTCCCAAATAAGTCCTTTATCTTTCAAATTTTTGACACATAAATCCTTTTCCGCTAACAGTGCTGATTTATGTGTCAAAAAAAAGGATTTATGTGTTAAAAATTTGAAACATAAAGGACTGATTTGGGACAGAAAAGGATTTATGTGTCAAAAATTTAAAACATAAAGGACTGATTTGGGACAAAAAAAAAGATAAATGACCAAATCGTTACTTTAAATAAAGATAAGGGACCCCGAGAGCACTTTAGCCTAAATAATAAGACCGTAGGGAGTATGTAAAAATGGTTCATCAAAATTGGCCCAATAGGTTATCCATTGTACTAGTTCTCTAGTGGTTTGTTGGCAAAAATATTACTATTAAAGTATTAAATGGAAATTAATTAGGGTCTCTAAGTTAGTTAGCACACCACTCCACATTTTCCTATTTATTTACGTAGTCTTCTTTGGTAATCATAGTGTCATCCACATACGCCTCTTATGATTGAATGTTCCTTCGGCTTCATTCACACACACATAATGGATTTGAAAACTATAAGTGCCCCTTTTGACTACAAAAAAAGGGTATATTAATTTTGTCAATTTTCATAAATATAGTACTTTAATTTCGCCACTGTTTTAGCTTATGAATAAATAACATTGCTCACTTAATTTAAAGCAACGGTTAAAGTTTCTCAAAGTGGGCCAATGAAAATTCGAACAACTAGATCAAATGATATAAACGTGGTCGGTGGTTAATTAATTAAAGATCATTTGTTGTGTGGATATATTATAGCTAGCCACTTATTATAGGTGGGATGATTCACATGCAGTTTTCGGACAAATACAGGAAAGCTTATTCTAACTTATTATTTCTTTGGTTTGCTCAATTTGTATTTATTAAATAAATAAATGTA
Organism: Astragalus membranaceus; assembly: GCA_039519185.1. Lineage (NCBI taxonomy): Eukaryota > Viridiplantae > Streptophyta > Magnoliopsida > Fabales > Fabaceae > Astragalus > Astragalus membranaceus. The sequence goes on from CM076850.1 coordinate 16,991,243, forward strand.
ATGAAGCATATATTCTTTATTTGCATCTTATCCTTTCCCTAAGATGAAGTGTTGAAGTTAAATAGTAAACTCTACAGTCTAAGTGTGTATGCGAAACTTTGGCAGTTTTTTTTACCCTCCTATTAGACCTCATACCCCATTTTACCATAAATCTCCAAAATACCCCTATTTTTTCGTTAAATTTTTTTTTTTAAATTTCCGGAAATACACATATTTCTGGAAGGCAGAAATATGTGTTTTCTGGAAATACCTCGAAAGAGGTATTTTCGGGAAACACATATTTCTGCCTTCCGGAAATATGTGTATTTCCGGAAATTTAAAAAAAAAAAAAATTTTTAAATTAAAAAAAATTACGCGAAATAATTAAATGTAACGAAACTCGCTAAACTAATAAACAATAATAATACAGTATCAATACAGTAAAAATACAAAAAATAATACAACTAAATGTCCAAAAGCTGTAAAGCAGCTAACAGACTATCATAGACATCCCCAGAAATGCTGTCGACTGCCAAAAGACTATCATAGACATCCTGGACATGGCTAATTGCTCACTCCATCCTGGACTCTAAGGGAAGTGCACCAACATCCTCTGGAGGCGAAGGCGGAGCTGGAGGTGAAGGCGGAGCCGGAGTCAGGCGGGGAATGGACACCTGCAAGTACCATGGTAGGTACTCGTCATCACAAGCACCCTGGAAGGGTGTCCGTCGACCGCTGTCCCTAAAAGCCCGCGCTGGGGACTAATAGAATATCAGCTGCTGTACTATGAACTCTGGAAATGGACGTGGACCCGAAATAGGTGGATCAGGAATCTGCTGGACATATCCAAACTGCCAACAGACCCTGTCTGGCATATAAGGCACAACCACATCCCCCCCACAGCAGCCAACCTCTGAATAATGAAATGTTGTGAAATCGAAGGTACTGTCTGTGGTCGTCCCAGGGGCTCCATATGATCCTGCTCCCTCTGCAAGTCATCCAGCAGCTGCCGAAGTCTTTCCGCACTTCTTGTTCGCCCACCTGCTGCAACGTGGAAGTTCACTGACATCGAAGTCTTTCCGCACCACGATGGTGGGGAAATACTCATATATCCAGCACTAAAATAATAAAAAAAATAAGTAATTATATAAATAAAAGTAATTAAAAAGAAATAAAAATAATTAGTTAATTATTTACCTGCAGCAGAGAAGCGTATCCGCCAATCTGCGACGTCTCCCAGTAACAAGCATGATTCAGCTGCTCGTAGAGAATAGCTAGAGCAGCTGGACCCCAAGCCCACTGGCCACACAGGTCAAAGTCAGAAATAAGAGTCACCCACTTGACAGGGACAGATGTGTGACTCTTGTCGGCAAAAATGGTGCTGCCCAACAAGTGTAGCAGATAGCACCGTGCCGCCTGATCAAGATGGCCGCACTCCATGTTCCGTGTGTATGCGGCCATCAAGAAAGAAAATCGGAATTCCGGTCCCCTGTTGAACTGACACTCTGCCCAGCAGGTTGTGTGGTCTATGCCCAGCAGGTCAACTCTAGCCCGAATAGCATCGGCAGTGTCAAAATGTGGTCGATGCGCCAATGGTGTGCCGGTGAGCGGCAAGTGGAGCAATGCGGACACGTCGTCCAACGTCACTGTCATCTCCCCCCAGGGCATGTGGAATGAGCTGGTCTCAGAATGCCACCTCTCCACAAAAGCTGATATGAGCTCGTGGTTGATGTTGCCGAGAGGTGTGATGTCCAGCTCAAACAGATGGGCCTACTGCAACCATCCTGCTATATGTGGGCGGTGCTGCTGAGGTCTCATCTTCAGTATCTTCCCCCCATGAGAAGCAAATTTAATCTTACCCCGATCCTGTAAAAAATAAAAGTAATTAATAAATTATTAAAAGTAATTAATTGTTAAAAAATAAACAAATTATTAAAAGTATTACATGTCCCGTCTGTAGTAGTCTGTAGACGCAGTGGACATGCAACCGGTGTAATAAAACCTGCTCAGCAGCTTCATTATCATGCTGAGCAACCTCAGCCTCAGCCTGGTCATCTACATGCATGGCGTCTGGCTCAGCAGGCTCGTGATAATAATGCTCCTGCTCCTGCTCTCGCTCTCGGACACGCCTCTGACGCTCAGACGCGTGTCCGGCCTGTCTAGTCCTCAATCTGAACCTGCTCCTACTGCCAGAAGGACCCTGCTCATCTCCTCGTCCTGCTCCTGAATGCTCGCGTCGCTCTATGTTTCCTGTTCTGGTTGCCACTGAAAAAGCGAAAAAAAATTAATTAAAACGAAATTTCAAAACAAAAAAAACATGGTATTTCCGAAATTCCCTGGAAATTAACCTTCCGGAAATACCTCAAAAAATGGTATTTCCGGAAAGCTTTCCGGATATACGTCTATTTCCGGGAAATTTAGTGGAAAAAACTTACTTTTTCCAGAAATATAATGGAATGAGGAATGAATTCGTTTTTTTACATTGTTTTAGGAGTATTTTGGTCCGTTTGGTCAATTTGGGGGGGTATGGGGTACAATTTGGGGGGGGGGGGGGGTAAAAAAAACTGCGCGAAACTTTTAGTGTGGATAAAAAGTTCTGTTCTTTGGGTCAAAAAAAGAAGTTCTGTTCAATCTCATGATGGTGCAGTTGGATTTGGGTATCTAAACAAGGTGGCTATTTGAATTACAACGCACATGATGAAGCTATGAGGTTCCTTTGTGTGTGTCATGATCAAAGAATTTTGAGAGGGTGGGAGGGGTGTTTGTAAGGTGGTTTTTGTCCAATAGTCTAGAACATGATAGTGTGAAACATTTACAACTCTTTATTTTATAGAAGATGAGTAGAGTGAGAAACAAATAAAATAAGGAGGGAGCGAAAGAGATTTACAGCAAAAAGGAAGGGAGAAACAAATAAAATAAAGGTTCCAGAAAGTGTGGGCTGGTCAGACACTACGAAAAACTCAAATCCTTAGCGTCAAGGGATTTTTTTTTTTACCCCCATCATCTCCCAGCTACCCCCACCGACCCTGCGAAAAGACGCAATTACCCTTAACAAAATTTAAAAATCCCGAATGTATCCTGATTTCATTTTTTTTTTGGAAATCGGATTTAGGTAAATCCGATTTCCACTAAAAATTTTAAAAAATTTAAATCGGATTTATTTAAGATGGGTAGATCCGCTTTTAAAAATAACAAATCGGATTTACCTTAAGTGGGGGTAAATCCGATTTGTTATTTTTAAAAGCGGATCTACCCCATCATATAAGGTAAATCCGCTTTTAAAAATAACCAAAGCGGATTTACCTTATGTGGGGGTAAATCCGCTTTGTTAACCCAATTAATAAATAAATAAATCAGTTAAAATTTTAAAAACAAATTTCGACCGTCTTTTGGTTCTGTTTAGTGTGTAGTTCGTTAACACGTGACGATATTGTACGTCGGGAGAATAATTTAGGCTAAAAAATCAGTTTTCGGGCAACCTACTCAAATTGTAATGAAACCACATTCTTTAAATCCGAAAAATATCAAGGATCAATACTCCTAAAGAAGTGACTTCTTTCAGGACTGGGGACCTCAAAATCCCAAATTCCATCGTTTACTATTTTTTATTAATTTTTTAAATTTTTCATAATCTCCAAAAAATCTGAAAAAATTTGCATAACTTTATTTTGGTTTTATTAGATTTTTAGTGGTGTTTTCATAATTTTTGGATTAGTTTTCGCTGTTTAACGGATTTTTAGTAGTATTTTATAACCTTTTTTAAAAAATTAAATAAAAAACAATTTTTTTAATAACAAAATCGGATTTACCTTAGGTGGGATAAATCCGATTTTCTTTTTTTAGGGAAATCGGATTTACCTTAGGTGGGATAAATCCGATTTTCTCTTTTTTTAGGGAAATCGGATTTATGTACCCACTAGGTAAATCCGATTTCCAAAATAACAAAGCGGATTTACCTCCAGCTAAGGTAAATCCGCTTTGTTATTTTTGAAATCGGATTTACCTATTGGGCACCCCCATATGAGGTAAATCCGACTTTAAAAATAACAAAGCGGATTTACCTCAAATGGAGGTAAATCCGAGCGAATTAAAAATTGGGCAGGGGTATTTTCGGGTTTCACTTTTATGTGGGGGTAAATAGGGAGATGATGGGGGTACATAAAAAAAAACCCTAGCGTCAATATGGGACGACACTACGCTAGTAGTTTGGGTGTCGCGGCCCACACAAATGTTTGGCAGCTAGAAACTGATATTCTAGTAGTGGATGTTGTTGGATGGCAAAAAAACAGTATCAGGCAAAAAAAAAAAATTTATTTACCAAAATAACCTAACTTTTAGATTAAATACCAAAGTACCCCACTTTTTAAAATTAGGCCAGAAGTCGCTCCCCACAGAGCCGACTTCTGAACATGAAATTTTAATTTTTTTTTCATTTTCAGTTCAGAAGTCGCCCCCCACCAGGGTGACTTCTGAACTGCGTTTTTTAATTTTTTTTAATTATTTTTTTTTAAATGTAAATTAATTTAATTTAATTAGAATAATTAATTGAAATAATTAGAATAATTAGTAAAATTATTTATAAAGTAATTACGGTAATAATCACGGTAAAAAATGAAGATATTAAAAAGTGGAACAGAATTTAATATTGGATAAGAACAGAAATGAAAAACACAAATTGCAAAAATACAAGGATAGGAAATTTAAAACGAAACGACAGGAAAACATAAAACAAGAAGAGGCAAACATGATTTAAACTACTTCTACTTCCACCATACATTCTCAGGTAGTGGCCATCGGATGACTGGAGGGATAACTCTACGGACGATGGATTCGGCAGACTCTTGTGTTTCGACGGACAATTCTAGATAAGGTTCAATCAAACCTTGGAAGCTCTCATGTTTCTCAAACATTTCACGAACATCTTTGTCTTTCTTGATAGGCACGGGGCACATCCGAATACGATTACGTGGGCCGCTACAGATGTAGGGGGAGTTTGAAACGATACTAGTGATTTCTTTCTCGACACCATCTACGTGAAAATTTTCCGTTAATTTTTCTTTCAATTCGGCGAAGGTGATGTTGTTCTTAAGCCTGAAATGTTTAGTTTTACTACCATGAATCACCACACCATGTTGTTCCCTGGACTGGTAAGTGCCTTGATAGTCAACTTTACAGGTGTGCGTAATGACTCTTTCCGGTATGGGTTCTTGTGGTGCGGGTGGTCTTTGTTGAAGAAGATGAATGACTTCTTCTGGAGTGCGTCTTGTGTCCACGTACAGCTCTAAGATTTGTCGCCCCATGGGAAGTGTAGCATGATATTCCATCATTGTGTCCCGTTTACTGTGCTGATAACGTCAAAATGGATGGAGGGACTAACGTGTCCCGTTTTGGAATTGTCAGGGACCAATGTGTCCTGAAAAAATTGTGAGGGAAGAATTCGTCCCACGAAAAATTTGTCAAGGACCAATTCGGGCCTTTACTCATTGTTTTATTAAAGGCTAAATTATAGTTTTGGTCCCCCTATTTTCAAAAATTCAGATATTTGGTCCCCCTATTTTAAAACTCAGACATTTGGTCCCCCAATTTTAAAAAATCAAAGACATTTAGTCGCAAGAGGAATTTTCAGTTTTTTATGGCTAATAATCAAAGACATTTGGTCCCTCAATTTTAAAAAATCAAAGACATTTGGTCCCCCAATTTTAAAAAATCTAAGACATTTGGTCCCTCTTTGGACTAAATGTATTTGATTTTTTAAAATTGGGTGATCAAATGTCTGAGTTTTAAAATAAGGAGACCAAATTTCTGAATTTTTGAAAATAAGGGGACCAAAACTATAATTTAGCCTATATTAAACTACTCAAATGGAACGTCAAACTGGCCAAATAGACACACTGTAGAAATGGTTGGTTTCTGTGATTGAACCGTCTTTTCAACTATTGGATTAATTTTTTTTGTAATTTAACTTATTTGTTATTTTAAAATTTTAAGAAAGTGTTAGTTACTTTTTCAATAATTTCCTTGGTTCACCTTCTGCCTAAACCTTTTTTCTCTAATAATAATATTCTCTTTTATAAGAAAAGTACTTTTTTTTTAAAAAAAAATCATTCTTTAGAAAAATATTTTTTATGAGAAACTACTCAAAATAAAAAAATTTTAAAATTTATTTTTTTTAATAAAAAGTGTTATTTAAAAAAAATGTTGTAGGATTCTAAAAAGCAGAAAGTGTATAAGTAAAAAGGTGTGCAAGTGAAAGCCGCTCGTAATAGACTATTTTTTATAACTCTATTTAAAAGTCAAAATACCAAAAAAAAGGAAGACCCGTTTTTTCATGCTCCCCCTCATACTCGCTAAACACCCTCAAATCCTGTGAAAAGACAAAATACTCTTAATGAATAAAATGTTTTCGGTGCTTCCCTTTTATTTTGGGTTTCAACGGGTACGGTACCTTGGCTTATAATATTTTCCTCCTCTTCATCTACTTTATGTTTTTCATTATTTTAAGATTCTGTATTCAATAAATATGGTACAAAGGTTTCGTACGGTATGATGATATTGTACCTTCATTGTTCAAAAAAGTCAAGTACGGTATTATGATACCGAACCAGTTCGGTACTTTGTTATCGTACTGGATATTTGTATACATGATAGCAAAGTACCGTATCAGTTCAGTACTAGGGTACCAGACTGATCGAAAACACAGCATGGGGTGGGTTTGAGAGCGTATACGTGTGAAGGGTATTATCCCAAGTAGGTAGATTAGTTGACGAGCTAAGCGATATCGATGGAGTGCACCAAAAGAGTGCAAGAAGGAGATCCTGTGTTCAAACCCCGAAAACTAACGTTGCTTGTAAAAAAAAAGTGTGAAGGGTATTTTTAAATTTTTTGAAAATTAGGTTGTGTTTGTGAGCAGGAAGGGATACTGTGAGAAAATGGCGAAAAAGGAAAGGTAATTGGTTAAATACTAGCCTAAAGTAAGGGGAAGCCCGTGCAACCATTCCGATAGATGACTATGGGAAGGGGGCGAAAAGACAAAGGATTACTTCCAGCACTCCTTTATTTTTTATCTTACAGCACCCTACCCTTTTTTCTCAACATACTCTCTTTTCTCAAAAGTCTTTAATTGAAGATTAATTCAATTCTTGCATATTGGGTATATTAATATATGACTCAAATGATATAATTGAGTATTACATGAACACTCTGATAGATGATTGGTCCCATTATGTTGATTTGTGTATATTTATTGCTTCTCAAAGTGTTTAAAAAATGCTTTTCATTAGTGATATAGCTTAAGATTAGAAGACCGTCATTATACTAAACTAATCTATCTATCTATCAATCTATCTATCTATCTATCTATCTATCTATCTATCTATCTATCTATCTATCTCTATCTATCTATCTATCTATCTATCTATCTATCTGTTCTGGAGTCAACCAAGAGGTCCAATTAGCAATATCAGGGGGTGCGATTAGCGATGAGATATGGATCAGCCCAACCGATTCAACCCATATCCACCTCATGCAAGTCCAACATGCTTGGACGGTCAAGATCGACTCTATCCATCCAATGATCCACGAGAGGGCACGATTTCCTATAAATACAGGCAAACTTTGCCCTAAGAAAGGTTCAATCTCTAGTCCTTAGTACCTTCACTCATATATTCGATATACTGACTTGAGCGTCGGAGTGGCTTGCAGGTACCCCCCCCGGGCGCTCACTGACCTACTTCCACGACAGCAAGGGACCTACCAACAGCTGTCTACCAAAAACTGCTCGGTACAAAACACTATCTATCTATATATATATATATATATATATATATATATATATATATATATATATATACATTTAAATCCGGTGGTAGTCTCCAAGGTGGAACATCCATCTCATCATCCCGCCAAAAATCAAGCCAATCAGTGCCCTTCTATAGCCATGTAAACGATGTTGTGTGGTCCAGCTTGGATCCCAGCAGTGTGTCCTATCCAATAGTGCTTGTCATGACCCACTTTTCCTTCTTTTGACCCATTTTCCTTCTTTTTCTCTGAACACACTATAGAGTGCAGTGTGTGTCAGACACAAAACAAATCACACACGCATCCCCCACTTCATCCAAAACCAACGCACTCATCTCGTCCCCACCCTCCTCTCTCTATGGCTATGTCTCTCTCTCTCTCTGTACCACCCATCACCGGCGTGAGAAATAGGAGAACCTCAATTTTCTTAACCTAACTTTCTTCTTTCTCCATCTATATCTCTTCTCTCTTTTCTTCCTCACTTTCTACAACCGCCGCCGATGATGGGAGAAGAATGGAGGAGGCCGAGACACGAGAGAAGAGAGAGTTGTGAAATAGAGAGTGAGGCGGGAGAAAGAAGATGTGAGAGGACGGTGGGTGACCATGGCTAGTAGCAGGAAGAACACCGCAGTGAGCTCGCCGGAAATTGCCGTCCACGGTTGAGGCAAAAAAGTACGATTTTTTTGTTCTCATTCATTCCCATCCCCTCTCTTCCATGTTTGCATGTTTTGCCATGGTAGCAATAAAGATGGTTTTTATGGATTTCCAATTTTTTCAGTCTTCTTCACTCTTTTTTGAACAACACGATCACTATAATATTAAAATTAGCCTCTTTATCTTACGGTTTAAAACTTGAAAGCATACATTTTTGAGTTGTTGAGGTTTAAGACTTGAAAATTATTGATCTATTACCTTCTGGTGCATCTGAAATCTGACTTTCTTTTAGCACTTAGGCAAGGTAACCCCAATGATGTCTTCTTGTGTAGCCTTGAAGACTAATACCACATAACAAAATCGTGGAAAGATAGTATTTTTGGTCTCAATAATGGTTTTTTGACTGAGAATCAAAGGGGGTGTGGGTTGTGGGGACAAGTTTAAGAATCCAAGAGAGGGTGAAGAAGGCCAAACCTGGTGTTGTATCTGCTGTTCTTACCTTATCAAATGATGCCACTGAAACCATGGTAAGATGAATTATGTCCTTTGTTTTCTCTGGCTACATTTTTATATCATTATTATTTGGTAAATGATTATTAGTATCAATTTCAGAACTGACGTATCATCATTTCTAAGAAGAAAACCTGACCCCAAAAATGTTGTTTGTATCTGATAAACTCCAATTTAGTGCATTTTTTAGAGATACTTTTGGATCATTTTTAGAGCTGTTATTATTAATAATATAAATTACTGACTTAATTTGCTCTTGTTTTGCAGAAAAGAGAAACATATGAAAAAGAATGAAAAGTCCATTTTAGAGCCACTTATATATGTGTGTGTGTGAAGCAGCGTTTACGAGGGAATGAGAAATTAAAGTGGTGAGCATATGAATTAAACAAATGACACACGGCCCATGTGAAAAAGAGATCCAAAGAAATTGTACATTATCAAGCCCATTATTCAATTTGAAGAGCCAACACAGTGACTTGAGGAAAAAGAATTCATCAATTATAAATAGGAGCCGCGGCAATTGATAGAGAAGGAGTGCCGCACAGGATAATAAATCAAAAAACGGAGCCGCGTACATAATATACAGTAGCCGCACACACAGTAGCGCCGGCAAGGAGAAGAGGGAGTTTTGGGTACCCGTTCTTGACACCGTGAGAGAGCTCTGGAGGAGAAAAAGGAGACTAAATTTTCAGGATCAGAAATTTCTCAATTCCGGGTTATTTTTATCTCTGTAATTTATGACTCCTAATTTTATTTTATTGTTCTTGAACACTATGGATAGCTAAATCCTCTTCTGGGGTCTTAGGTGGATCTTGCATGATTAGAGACCTTTTTATGTTCTAATTTCTGGTTTGAATTCCTGTTTTTATTTTAATTAATATTGTCCTATTGTTTTTATCACATGATTAGGATTAGCTACCCTTTGCATGTTTGTAATCAATTAGTTGATCAGCGACCGTACTGCAATTAGTTGGTGGACCTATAGGATAATTGGGGCTATAATTAGGGCATGACCAAACCATAATTTAGTCTTCCAATCATTCAACCTTTTTGCTCTTTATGCTTTTCCTGAATTTAAATTCTTGCATGACCAAACGAGGGTTAATTTAGGAAAAAGAATATTAATCGCGAATGACCAAACGGATTAATAGTTTTAGTAAAGGGATTGGTAATTAAGTAAAATAAGGGAATTCGCGTACAGAGTTAGACATGGGGGAATCAAAGCCTGCAAGTGAAATCATGACCCTAGACCTCTCTCCATTGAATTAATTCTTGCATTTTATTATTGTTATTTATTTCCTTTTTTATTTGTTCCATTACAATTCAAATATTTGTTCGTCTAAATAATAAATAATCTCGATTAGTTTGGTACTCGCTAATTAATCCCTGTGGACACGATAATCTTTTATACTACTTCTGCGGTAGAGTACACTTGCTCTAAGTGTGTTTTTAACGCAACAGTATCATATTGGGATTCAACTCTTTTATCTTACCATAAGAGCTACTATATCATTTCTCCCTCTGGATTCTGTTACTGCAAAATTGGGTTCCTCTATCCTATTCATTTCTATTTCTCACTATCCATATACTTCATGAATTAAGTGGGAGGTTGTTCCCATATTTCCATTGTGAATTTCATCATTGAATTACTCTAGACTTTGTTTCAGTTAAAGTAAAAAAAGAGATTCCATCCTTTCTTTATTTCCACTTTTCATTAGCATCTGTTAGGGGTCAAACTCTTACATTTGGCTGGTTTTATTAAGTTATTTCAACATACTACTACTATATAACTATACTTGATACAATCAAGTAATTCGACATTGACATATCTTTTTTTAATGCATAAGAGTGACATGTTTTTCCATTGATTGCTTAGTAAACCAAGACAACTTATTATGAATTAAGATAGTAATAAACTAAGACATCTGTATTTGGCATGCAAATATAATTTTTCCTTCTTTCTGCCTTGAAGATTTTTCCTTTTGTAGTAGGAGCGGATCAAGCAGGCCTAATTTCACAGCAGAAGTACTATAGGTAAGTTAAGAACTATAGCATGACAAAATAGTGTCTCTAATTACAAGTCTTTCATCCTTTTATCTAGCATTATCTTTTCTATGATATCACCAATTCATATTATGTATCTCATTGATATATTAGCTTTCTTGATTGCTATGTCTATTTTTGAATCTACTTTGTGAAGTTTGATGGTGTTTTCTCCCATTGCATCCTTTAATTCACTGATATGAACTTTATAGGAACCTTTACTCTCAACTCAACACCTTTGTAACTTCATTTTTCTCTATCAAATGCCCTCATAGAAGACATTCACTTATAATTTTAAATATCATTTCTTTTCTTCATTATATTTTTATCATAATACATTTCCAGTTGAACTTACTTTGTTCTATTACTTACTTTAGTTTTCCCCTAACAACCACTAGAAGTGCTTTGTTGTTCCTCTTTTGTTATGTAGCTACATTGGTTGAATGCAGTGTTTAGTGTTCTGGTGTACCTTGGGTTGGAAGAATGTCCTTTTTAAATGGTTGTGGTTAATATTTGGGTAGGTTTGGTCTTTTTGTATCTCTTTATTTTAATCTTTACACTTTTATTTGCTTGCACACTTTCAGCCATGTTTTTTTGCATTTTGCTCTGAGATACCATTGGCCGTGTTGTTGAAAAGAGTGACACTAAAGAGAATCAAGTAAATGAAAATCTGGCTAAACCGACTAATTTAGTTCTTGAAGATCTAGAGTGAGTTTATTTTCTTACTCTTTCATCCATTTGATTTACAAACATAATTCTATTCTTATTTAACTATTTTATTTCGATTTCTTTTACAATTTTTTCCAAAGGTTCAACAGAGTTTGTTGTACTTTGTGGGGTCATTTTATTGAGATGACGGTTGCTAATCTTAATGAGACTGGCTCCTCATCTTCTCCTATTGTCCTTCAATTATGCAAGCTGAAAAAATCTCAGGGTTCTCCTGACATACCCTTTGATACTTAAACATTTGATGTGTTACATACTTCAACATTTGCTGCCTTTGCTTAACCTTTTAAACATCTGGTCATGTGATGATAATTTGTTACATAAGTTTACATTTCGTAAGCAGCATTGATTCCTTGGAGGTTTAGTTGGGAAAGGAATATACATGGTTTAAGATATTCCATTTTTATTACTTACTTTTTAAGTTTACTCTGTATTTTGCTAGAATTGTGTTTTGCAGGTATTGGTTGAATTGTGTGTTTCCTTTTTCCCATTCATCATTTGGCAATTTATTACATGATATGAAATTTTAGGTTCCTTAAATAATGATATGTAATTAAATTGAGGTGTTTATGCTTGGTGCCATACCCTAATTTGTCCGTTAGACTGATGCAAACCGTTTTAATTCGCACGCGAGTCGCTTCTAATCGTGCACGCATTTTTGTTCTCGCTGTGCCACGTGTTATTAATTATGCACGCATCTTAGCTCTCATCGCGGAAGTGCGTTCGTGTCTCGTCGTATACAGACGTTTATCTTGGTGCTAATTATTTATTGTTATTATGATTATTGTTATTTAGTTTAATTTGTTATTATTATTGCCATAGAAAAATATAATAAGAAAATCTGATTGGAATTAATGCTTTTTTTTATTTTATTAAAAACAGTTTTTTTTACAAAATAATGGTACAATATAAAGTCAACTTTGGCATACATGTAGACAAAAAAAAATTAATTACAAAATGTACAAAAATTAAAAAAACAAAATAAAAAAAAAACAGGGCAGGAGCGTCCCTGTTAGCTGCAGCACTGTTGCTGGCAGCAACATTTGAAGAATGGGGCCATTTGCTCCTTCTCCTTACTCCCTGTCATACCCCAATTTTGTCCGGCTTAGGTCAAAACCCTAATTTTCCACACGAAAAATGCATTTTGGGTCCTAGAAGCCGCTCTAAAGTTTTTGAAATCATTTTTAGGGTTAGAATGCACTTTTTGGGGAAATTAGGGTTTTTAGGGTCAAAAAGGGCATTTTGGTCATCACTCACAAAAGATTTCATAAAAATGATTTTTGCATGAAAATATGTTATGCATGCATGGCAAGTTTTGAAAAATATATTATGCATGCATGGCAAGCTTTGGAAAATATTTTATGCATGCATGGCAAAGACCTAAAAACATTTTGTGGAAAACAAGAATTGATTTTTATTATGTACCAAAGGCCAAAAATCGATTTATAGTATTTTCTAATGGCCATGAAATCGATTTTCAAGCAACTCCAAAGGCCAAGAATCGATTTCCCAAATCCTATGTTAATGCATGAAATCGATTTGCATACACTCAAGCCAAGCCAATAATCGATTTCCTTCATTTTCAAAGGACCATGAAATCGATTTTCAAGCTCTTCTATAGGCCATGAATCGATTCCTCCTTATTTTATCAAAGCAAGAAATCGATTTTCAAGCAATTTTAAAGAGCCAAGAATCGATTCCTCCTTATTTTATCAAAACATGAAATCGATTTTCAAGCAATTTTAAAGAGCCAAGAATCGATTCCTCCTTATTTTATCAAAGCATGAAATCGATTTTCAAGCAATTTTAAGGAGCCAAGAATCGATTCCTCACTCATCTAACTAAGCTTGGAATCGATTCATGTGATTTTTTCAAAGGCAAGGAATCGATTATACACTTGTTACATTTCATCAAACAATCGATTCATCCTTGCAATAGATGTTTTAATTCCTACGGTTTCCTAAGCCTATAAATAGGCAGCCTCAAGTCACATTTTGCAGACAGACATTTTTTGCGAGATCAGGAGGGAATTTCACAACTCCTCTCTGCTTCTCAGGGACAGATTTTCAGGAGATCAGAGAAAAAACCCATTTTTCTCGAAATCTCTCACATTTTAGAAAAACTCTTCTACGCTTTATTTTTTTGCTCTATTCGCTCCGTTGGTCCGTCTGAGCTGATCTTCTGTAAGAGTTAGTTGGAGTTGCGTTCTTCAAGTGGTAGTATCTGCCTTCATCAGAGGTATTTCTGTCTTTATATTTGTTAATATTTAATCATTGTGATCCATGCCAAAATTGCCCTATGTGATTTAACTTAGTTATAGTGTCATTGTTGATGATGAACCACATGATTCCCACTTATGCCTAGTGCATCATGTTCTGAGTGGTGAAGATGGTCTCAGATGATTCAACCCTTTTAGTTTATATGATGATTGGCAATGTGATTCACAGTTGTGCACTTGTGCACTTAATCTTAAGTGTGAGGATTGACCAAAGTGATTCAACATTTTTTGATACTTTGGTCGCTAAATAATTTGCTTGCTTATGCTGGCCAATGATCATGATTGAGGCAACTCTTTTGCTTGAGCTTACAGTGTCGTCGTCTACTCTCATATAGAATATCATCAATACTTAGATAGGTCCATTCCTTACATTGCATCTTCCACTAGATGTGCATTTAGATTCCCCTTGCGTTTTGTAGAAATATTTGAGTATGGTTCTCGCCTAGCATCTTCCACTAGATGTGCATTTAGGTTCAATCTTGCCTACTCTTGTATTTTTGCTTGATGCCCAATTCAAGTTCCCTCCTTGCCTATCTATGCGTTGTGATCTACTATGTGTAGTTTAGACTTGATTTCTGTTGGCGAATTCAAATATTGTTGCTTAATGATTTGATTCCACTGATTGTGTTATGCTTGAATCCACCAATTCTTTCTTGCATTCATTGTTTTCATTTCTAAACGACCTGGCACAAAAACGGTTACTAGTGGCAATCCATCACAACCTTTGTTGGTTTGATTGTCATGAAAGCCTCAATTTCAAAAGAATTTTCGTAAGCATAAAGCAAGTTACTAGTGATAATCCATCACAACCTTTGTTGGTTTGATTATCATGAACGCGTCCAATTTCAAAAAGCATTTTTCTAAGTATCAAAGAATCAAAACAAGTTATTAGCGGTGGTCCATCATAACCTTTGTTAGTTTGATCATCATGAAAGATTTTCATTTTTAAGACTCGTTAGAACTACGTCGCTTTGATTCCCATTTGGGATACGTAGGAGCGAGTCATATTCTCGTCAAGCGCAACCATAAAAAGTTTAGCATTTGCATAACAAAAAGAAAAGAGTTATTTTCGTAACAAAAAAGAATCACTTTTGCAAACCAAGATCATTTTCAGAACAAAAAACCTTTTCCTTTCTAAAATCATTTTCAACCCATCGTCGCTAGTGGTTAATCAGAACCTTTGTTCGTCTAGCCATTGGCGACGATGTCTTTTTCCCAAAAGAATAATAAATGATGATCCATCATAACCTTTGTTAGTTTGACCATCGCGCAAATCAATCTCTTTCGAAATCACTTTCAAAAAAGATAATAAAAACGAGTTGTTATTGATAGTCCATTAGAACCTTTGTTCGTTTGACTAGTGGTACAACTCTCCTTTTGAGTGTTTAGTGGTGATTCATCATAGCCTCTGCTAGTTTAATCATTCGCTAATGCTCGTCCTATTTCAAAAACTCACTAAAAAAGATAAAAAAAACAAAAACTTTTCAAAAAGACAAAGAAGAACTACGTAGCTTTGAATTCTCCATCGCACCGGGAGATACGTAGGAGCGGGTCACATCCCGTCAAGCATAAACAAATAAAAATCATTTTCACAATAAGTTTTCAACAATTATTTTCAAAAGAACCTAGAACTACGTCGCCTTTGATTCTCCACCCGGAGATACGTAGGAGCAAGGCCTTGCCCCTGTCAAGCGCAAAAATAAACAATTTCTAAGATTAAAGAATATACAAACAGATCTCCTTCATTTCAAAAGCAAAAATCTTATTTTCAAAGTAGGGGATTAAGTCGGTCGTACGGCCGGGTTAATCATCGTTTTAAGATAAGTGAACTGTGGTCCCTCAGAGCCCCAGCGCTCCTTCAGCCCTCAGTGGCCCTTCAGAGCCCCAGTGCTCCTTCAGACCCCCAGTGGTCCTCCAACACAGATCACACAGTCCTAAAACCCCTACATTAAAAAACACCAACT
Source organism: Astragalus membranaceus (assembly GCA_039519185.1). Taxonomy (NCBI): domain Eukaryota; kingdom Viridiplantae; phylum Streptophyta; class Magnoliopsida; order Fabales; family Fabaceae; genus Astragalus; species Astragalus membranaceus. The sequence continues at coordinate 17,007,194 of CM076850.1, forward strand.
CACAAACATTTTCTACACAGAAGAACTACGTAGCTTTGAGTTCTCCATCGCATCGGGAGATACGTAGGAGCGGGCCATGTCCCGTCAAGCATTTTTTTTTCTAAAAATTCTTTTCCCCCATTTTTTCATAATAAATAAAGATTTTCATAAAAAGTTTTTTCAATAAGAAGTAGAGAGGCAAAATTAAGCATTTTCAAGTCAACACACTAAAACCACACATTTAATTAAAGGTTCCCTCTCAGTAGAGAGGACGTGTGGGGTGCTAACACCTTCCCCGCGCGTAACCGACCCCCGAACCCTATTCTCTAGTTTCGCAAGACCAATCGCTTTCCAAAAAAGGTTTTCCTAATATTTTCCTTAATAAATATTGGTGGCGGCTTCATTGTCTTAGGAAAAGTTGTGAACGAGGAAGGTTCTCCCTCGGGGACTTTTTCGGGCGCAACAGCTGGCGACTCCACTGGGGATAAAAAAAAAGAAAACCTTTTTTTTGTGGGTCAAGCCTAATTAATTAAGTGTGTGATTTGTGTGAGTGATTTGAATATCTTGTTTTGCCTCTATGTTTTCTTCTTTTTCATACTTTCATGTTGCATTCCTGTGCATTCTTCTTCCTCTCTTTATGTTTGCTTTTGTTTAAAGTAATAGATGGTTGCTTCTTTGCTTAAATGCTTAGTTCCCTCATGCATATTTCCCCTCTCTTGTCATGTCCCCTTCTTCTCAGCTCCCTTTCCGAGGTAAGTAATGTGTTTGTTGTTGGCACCCTAGATTAGTTGAATTTGATTGGTATTGAACCCTAGGGTAGACGACATGTTATTGATTTCTATTGTCTGGACTGTTCTGGATTTTCATTTGCAGGTAGGGTAGTTTTTTAAGGAAATGCCCTTCGCACACACACACTTGTACCTTGAGGCTACATGATTAGAGAAAGAGACCATAACCCAGGTCTGTTAGGATACCATAGGATGAGTGGATTCGAGTAGTGGGAGCCCATCAGGACCTTTGTCCGTTTAGCTACTCGCGAAAGTTTCAATCAGAGTTGTGCTCTTTCCTGATGCTTCGTATCTAGCAGTTTGCTGCATTTACAGGAATTTTCATGAGAGGAACTGTGGCTCTGATGACCTTTGTGAGGGTGTGAATAGAGCTACATGAGAAGATTATCCCTAAAGTGCCTTAGATCATAGGTTCTACCCCCTTTTTAGGTCACAAGGGCTTTCCAAATTGTGTGTTGCATCGTTGCATTCAGTTCAATCAATTTTTCCTTCAAAATTTTTGAAAATCAAAAAAAGGATATGCTTTCCCTTTTCAATAAACGCCTATATGAGGTGGCATATAGTGTGAAAATTTTCAAATCACCACCTGTAAATATCCTCTTTCTGGAAAAACACAAAAAAGAAGCATCCTTGCATCATCACATCATTGCATCATTACGTCATTGCGTCATTTGCATTAAATAAAGTTCCAATTTTGAAAAAAAATCATTCATCTTGCATTCCCTTTCATCACATAAAGATAAAACAAAAACAATTATCATCTGCATAGCATAAGCATTTCATTTATAATCATGCAAAAAATCCTCGTCGAGTTCATCCAAAACATGGCATTCATGCATAAGCATTATTTCAAAAAAAAAGACCCAGTAGAACTACGTAAGCTTTGATTCCTCATTACAATGGGGATACGTAGGAACGGGTCATACCCCGTCAAGCACATTTTTCTAAAACCTTTTTCCAATAAATCATTTGCATCTCCAAATAATTTTCAAAATCATGTTCCAAAACTAAAAAACAAAAAAAGAAAATCATTGTGAGTATCATGCATTTCATTGCACAAAAAAAAATGAAAACAAGAAAGCATCTCATTCATAATCATGAATAAAAATCATCATCAAATTTATTCAAAATGTAGCATTCATGCACCATTTCATTAACCTCATCACTTTAGTACATCATACCTCCATACATGCATCTTTAAAAAAAAGGAAGGGGCATTGGCATTTCATACTTTGCCTTGCCTCTAAAAAAAAAAATCATCATTTAGAGAAAAGCATCATTCCTGCATCTTTCATCATTCAAAAGAAAAAGGGGGCATTGGTATTTCGTACCTTGTCTCGCCTCTAAAAAATAAAAAATCGAAATCAAAAATCATTTTGAAAAAAGGGGGCATCATTCTTGCATCATTCGCATTGGCATTCCATATTTTGTCTTGCATTAAAAATAACAAAATTATTTAGAATAAGCCACACTCTTCGGGTGGTCATTCTCCACGCATTTGCATCATACTTGCATATCATAATTTGTTCATTCATTCATTGCATAAAATAAGAGTTGTGATGAGAAGCGAGACGTTCTTGCGAAAAAATCATCCTTTTTGAAAAAGTTTATCCTTACTTGGTTGCAAACTCAATGTGTTCCAAGGCACTCAGTTTTTCAATAGCTCATTTGCATTTCTTTCAAAAGCACTGCATCCCATCCATTCTATGACAAAAGACTGAAATAGTGCATCAAAGAAAAAACAAATTTTTAACTGATGTTAACTCTCTGTGAAGCATTCTTCTAATGAGCGTGCATGCTATGAGTACATTCTCTTGTTTGAGTCCGTTGGTTTTCCTCCCTTACCACAGTTTCCCGTCCAATTCTAGTCCCGCCCCGTCCACCCATAAAGTGCATATTCTCCCCATCAGTGCGTATTTGACTTTTGGTTCAAGTTCTCCATGCTGGGGCAAGTCTGTGATCATTAATTCCCCTTGATTAATATCATATTCCTTCAGTGCAAGTCTCTCAAAAAATAATAATAATGATAATAATATAATAAACAAGAAAACAAGCTCGCTAGGTTGAAAACCCGCAAAGGGCGGCCTAGGCAAAAAGGAGCGCCCGGTGGACTGAAAACTCGCAAAGAGCGGTCCAGGCAAAAATTAGGGCACAAAAAGGAAAAAAGAGCAAACACATGAAGATAGATAAATTATTGTTCTAAAGTTAAGTCTTATAGAAATAAGCAATCGGGATTTGAAATGAAGTTTGGCCATCTCCTCAAAAACCCCAAAATCCCAGAAAGTCCCTTTCCTACCCACCTTGAGCCAAGAAAAACCAAAATCCAAAAACCACCCTAGACAAGGATCACCCCAAATAAAAAAAACAGTGCATCACTTTTTATCAGCTCACCCGAGTCGAAGAAGGAAAAGAATCATAAAAAAAAAGGGGAAAAAGAGAAAAAAAAAGGGGATTCGAAAATGAAAATCCCAAAACAAAAGAAAATACAAAAGAAATGTAAGTGGTGAGCTGGTACATGTTACCACAAAATACAAGAGATCCTTGTCTAAATAAACCTTCAAACACTTCATCATTCCAACACCTGATTCCATAAACCTTCAAACACTTCCGTTGGCCTCAACATCAAACCCCTTAGTCATTCTACCATGAGACACGAATTTGCTTTAACAGAGCCCAAACAAGCCCAATAACCATCTTCCTCATAGACCATTAACCGTCGATCAACGCCAAACAAAACTCATCCTCCCATTAGCCTCAAACACTTCATTAAGCCTAACCCTCCTTCCTCCACAAAACACCACAATCCCGAAAAGTTCATTCCGATCAATGACCGGTTGCTTTTGTTCACTCAAATTCTAATCTTAGGACGAACAAGCTTATCTATGTACAATGTGTTTGCTCAAAAGAAAAACAAACGATCAGAAAAAAGAAAGCTGACCAAGAAAGAATAAACCCTCAGAAAAAAAGAGAACTGAGGAAACAAAAACGAACAGTCAGAAAAAAGAAAGCTGACAAAATAAAAAAGAGGGACTTGCACTCCAAAACACATTCAAGATGCATTAAAACAAGGTTTAGTGATCTCCAGGTAAGGATTCTTTCGCACCAAAAGTCAAGACATCAGTAGAGAACCAAAGATTTGCACTGAGAATACCACTCAGACCCAAAAGTTGGGGCATTCTCTTCACCACCCACACACCCTAGTCTTGGGAAAGTCTGTTCAATCCCCATCCCATGTCACTCCAGTTGTCAATGTCATTCCAAAGTGGGGCAAGTGCATTCCCATTCCTTCACCTCATTCATTCCCATAAAAACCTCACCGGAGCAATCTCTCAACTCACTATCCTAAACAAGACCTTGTCATTCTGATTGGGGCAGCTTTGTCCTTGTTATGACTGGGGCAACATCAAATTCTGTGGGTTGAAGCAAAACCCCTTTCATTCCAGCTTTCATCCCAAGAGCCAAAGCGTTCCCAATTCATCATCTTCTACACCCCTAGTTGTTGTCACCACTAGACAGGGGCAAGTTATTCACTCGTCAAAGACCTGAATTGGGGCAATCTTGTATCTCTTGAGCCCTCATGAGCTTCGGCAACAACCATGTCTGTCATTCCTTCACTTGCCATAAAAGTCCATGCCCTAAACCAATTCCAAGTTAACTGACTCATTCATTCACATTTGCACTCCTATGCATGCTTACTAGATAATGCTTCAAAGGAGAGAACACAAGTTGTTTACGTGATATCTAAAATTCAGTCATCATGGAAAGAAAGAGAAAACAAGTGAGGTTATTTGTAAATAAAAACCTTGAGAACACCGGAGGTTGAATCAAATTCAATTTTTCAACAGAATGGTCAAAGTCCTTGCATTTGAAGTCTCGCATCTCATCATCACAAAAATGTTTACCTCATGCATCTAGGCATTTCAACCTATTCATTATAGCATATGCATCAAAGCATTACATTTGCATCTTCACATTTTGTGCATTCATCACGTTCCACGTCAGTTGCACAGAAAAAGCAGGAATCTTTTCATTGCATTGGCATCATATTAATGTTCGCACTTCATAAAAAGAAAAGAACAAAATCATTGCATGTCATTCATCACTAGAGCATTACATTTAGCATCAAATATTTCACAGAAAAAGCAAAGAAAGCAAAAAGAAAATAAAGAAAAGACAAAAGCATTCCATGTCATTCATCATTTCACAAAGCATTCCTTTGTCATTCAATCATCAAACATTAAAGCAGTGCATATGCATCATATTAACGTTAGCATTTCCATAAAAGAAAAAGAACAAGAATCATTGCATCAAACATCATAGCATTGCATCATATTAATGTTTGCATTTCATAGAAGAAGCAAAAAGAAACAAACAGAAGTTAGAACAGGAGCATTTCATTCATCAAAGCATCAATCACCGCATACATTTGCATTCAAACATCAAAGCAATACAGTTGCATCACATCAATACTGGCATCTCATAGAAGAAAAGAAAGCTAGAACATCCCATGTCATTCATCATTTCATGTCATTCATCATTTTACAGCAATGTCCCCATTTCATTAAAAAAAAAAGGGAAGAGAAAGTTTTCCTTTGCATGTCATTCCATTAAAATACATGAGCATTCCATGTCATCAAACACCAAATCTTTGCATTCGCATACCCTTGATTCTTAAAAGAGCAAAAAGAGAAGCCAAAAGAGAGAAAAGAGAAGAGCCAAGAGAGCAACAAAAAGAAAAGATAGAGAAAGAGAAAAAGACATATAAGAACAGGAGAAAATCATGCATTCATCAGACATAAGCAAAAGAAAAAGAAAATCATGCATTGCGTACAGACAAGAGAAGAAAAGGAAAATCATTGCATTCATCAAGCATATAAGAACAATAGAAAATCATGCATTCATAAGCAAAAGAAAAAGAAAATCATGCATTGCGTACAGACAAGAGAAGAAAAGGAAAATCATTGCATTCATCAAGCATATAGGAACAGTAGAAGATCATGCATTCATCCAACATAGACAAAGGAAATAAGAAACTCATCATTCATCATAAGAAAAAGAAAACAGCAATCATGGCATTTGCATTGCATGCATTTTCAGCTACAGGTACAAAGAGAGGGGGAGCACTTCGGTGTTAGCCCTCGCCCCCAGATTCCAGAAAATGTTCCCCCAAGTTGGGAGTTCAGAAAGAAAAAAGAAAAAAGAGAAATAGAAAAGAAAGAAAAGAAAAGAGAGCGCTCAAGCGCGCATTGCGGATCGGAGCACAGAGATCATCGCTCCCTTTTGCCCAGGTCTCACATCGTGTACGAGCAACGCGATGGACCGCAGCCCCAGTGGACGCCTTGCATTGATCAGTATATCAGTTCCAGAGCTGATAACGATCCCCCCGGTCGCTCGAAAAGGCCAACAGGAAGAGCGTGCTCCTCAAAGCCACGTGCAAACTCGGATTCGTCAAGAGTTCGATTACAGGTTTTAGGCAGCCTGGGCAATTTACCGCTTTTTGCACGCCAAGTGCCCATTTTACTTTTCCGTCTGCACGCCAAGTGCCCATTTTACTTTTCTGTTTGCACGCCAAGTGCCCATTTTACTTTCCTGCTTGCACGCCAAGTGCCCATTTACTTTTGCACGCCAAGTGCCCATTTACTTTTCTGTTTGCACGCCAAGTGCCCATTTACTTTTCGGTTTGCACGCCAAGTGCCCATTTTACCTTTCTGTCCGCACGCAAGTGCCCATTTTACCGTTTCTGTTTGCACGCCAAGTGCCCATGTTACCTTTCAGTCTGCACGTCAGTGTTCATTTACTGTTTTCGCATCAACACGAAAGTGTCTATCTTTCCAAAAAAAAAAGAAGAAAGAAAATTTGGATTTCTCCAAATGGACAAAATTGGTATAATTTCTGAATTCTTTATTTCTATTTTACCTTTGAAATATGTCTCGCGCAATTCATATTTCTTGGTAAAATCCAAATAAAGAGGGGCAACTGTCATACCCCAATTTTGTCCGGCTTAGGTCAAAACCCTAATTTTCCACACGAGAAATGCATTTTGGGTCCTAGAAGCCGCTCCAAAGTTTTTGAAATCATTTTTAGGGTTAGAATGCACTTTTTGGGGAAATTAGGGTTTTTAGGGTCAAAAAGGGCATTTTGGTCATCACTCACAAAAGATTTCATAAAAATGATTTTTGCATGAAAATATGTTATGCATGCATGGCAAGTTTTGAAAAATATATTATGCATGCATGGCAAGCTTTGGAAAATATTTTATGCATGCATGGCAAAGACCTAAAAACATTTTGTGGAAAACAAGAATTGATTTCTATTATGTACCAAAGGCCAAAAATCGATTTATAGTATTTTCTAATGGCCATGAAATCGATTTTCAAGCAACTCCAAAGGCCAAGAATCGATTTCCCAAATCCTATGTTAATGCATGAAATCGATTTGCATACACTCAAGCCAAGCCAATAATCGATTTCCTTCATTTTCAAAGGACCATGAAATCGATTTTCAAGCTCTTCTATAGGCCATGAATCGATTCCTCCTTATTTTATCAAAGCAAGAAATCGATTTTCAAGCAATTTTAAAGAGCCAAGAATCGATTCCTCCTTATTTTATCAAAGCATGAAATCGATTTTCAAGCAATTTTAAAGAGCCAAGAATCGATTCCTCCTTATTTTATCAAAGCATGAAATCGATTTTCAAGCAATTTTAAGGAGCCAAGAATCGATTCCTCACTCATCTAACTAAGCTTGGAATCGATTCATGTGATTTTTTCAAAGGCAAGGAATCGATTATACACTTGTTACATTTCATCAAACAATCGATTCATCCTTGCAATAAATGTTTTAATTCCTACGCTTTCCTAAGCCTATAAATAGGCAGCCTCAAGTCACATTTTGCAGACAGACATTTTTTGCGAGATCAGGAGGGAATTTCACAACTCCTCTCTGCTTCTCAGGGACAGATTTTCAGGAGATCAGAGAAAAAACCCATTTTTCTCGAAATCTCTCACATTTTAGAAAAACTCTTCTACGCTTTATTTTTTCGCTCTATTCGTTCTGTTGGTTCGTCTGAGCTGATCTTCTGTAAGAGTTAGTTGGAGTTGCGTTCTTCAAGTGGTAGTATCTGCCTTCATCAGAGGTATTTCTGTCTTTATATTTGTTAATATTTAATCATTGTGATCCATGCCAAAATTGCCCTATGTGATTTAACTTAGTTATAGTGTCATTGTTGATGATGAACCACATGATTCCCACTTATGCCTAGTGCATCATGTTCTGAGTGGTGAAGATGGTCTCAGATGATTCAACCCTTTTAGTTTATATGATGATTGGCAATGTGATTCACAGTTGTGCACTTGTGCACTTAATCTTAAGTGTGAGGATTGACCAAAGTGATTCAACATTTTTTGATACTTTGGTCGCTAAATAATTTGCTTGCTTATGCTGGCCAATGATCATGATTGAGGCAACTCTTTTGCTTGAGCTTACAGTGTCATCGTCTACTCTCATATAGAATATCATCAATACTTAGATAGGTCCATTCCTTACATTGCATCTTCCACTAGATGTGCATTTAGATTCCCCTTGCGTTTTGTAGAAATATTTGAGTATGGTTCTCGCCTAGCATCTTCCACTAGATGTGCATTTAGGTTCAATCTTGCCTACTCTTGTATTTTTGCTTGATGCCCAATTCAAGTTCCCTCCTTGCCTATCTATGCGTTGTGATCTACTATGTGTAGTTTAGACTTGATTTCTGTTGGCGAATTCAAATATTGTTGCTTAATGATTTGATTCCACTGATTGTGTTATGCTTGAATCCACCAATTCTTTCTTGCATTCATTGTTTTCATTTCTAAACGACCTGGCACAAAAACGGTTACTAGTGGCAATCCATCACAACCTTTGTTGGTTTGATTGTCATGAAAGCCTCAATTTCAAAAGAATTTTCGTAAGCATAAAGCAAGTTACTAGTGATAATCCATTACAACCTTTGTTGGTTTGATTATCATGAACGCGTCCAATTTCAAAAAGCATTTTTCTAAGTATCAAAGAATCAAAACAAGTTATTAGCGGTGGTCCATCATAACCTTTGTTAGTTTGATCATCATGAAAGATTTTCATTTTTAAGACTCGTTAGAACTACGTCGCTTTGATTCCCATTTGGGATACGTAGGAGCGAGTCATATTCTCGTCAAGCGCAACCATAAAAAGTTTAGCATTTGCATAACAAAAAGAAAAGAGTTATTTTCGTAACAAAAAAGAACCACTTTTGCAAACCAAGATCATTTTCAGAACAAAAAACCTTTTCCTTTCTAAAATCATTTTCAACCCATCGTCGCTAGTGGTTAATCAGAACCTTTGTTCGTCTAGCCATTGGCGACGATGTCTTTTTCCCAAAAGAATAATAAATGATGATCCATCATAACCTTTGTTAGTTTGACCATCGCGCAAATCAATCTCTTTCGAATTCACTTTCAAAAAAGATAATAAAAATGAGTTGTTATTGATAGTCCATTAGAACCTTTGTTCGTTTGACTAGTGGTACAACTCTCCTTTTGAGTGTTTAGTGGTGATTCATCATAGCCTCTGCTAGTTTAATCATTCGCTAATGCTCGTCCTATTTCAAAAACTCACTAAAAAAGATAAAAAAAAACAAAAACTTTTCAAAAAGACAAAGAAGAACTACGTAGCTTTGAATTCTCCATCGCACCGGGAGATACGTAGGAGCGGGTCACATCCCGTCAAGCATAAACAAATAAAAATCATTTTCACAATAAGTTTTCAACAATTATTTTCAAAAGAACCTAGAACTACGTCGCCTTTGATTCTCCACCCGGAGATACGTAGGAGCAGGGCCTTGCCCCTGTCAAGCGCAAAAATAAACAATTTCTAAGATTAAAGAATATACAAACAGATCTCCTTCATTTCAAAAGCAAAAATCTTATTTTCAAAGTAGGGGATTAAGTCGGTCGTACGGCCGGGTTAATCATCGTTTTAAGATAAGTGAACTGTGGTCCCTCAGAGCCCCAGCGCTCCTTCAGCCCTCAGTGGCCCTTCAGAGCCCCAGTGCTCCTTCAGACCCCCAGTGGTCCTCCAACACAGATCACACAGTCCTAAAACCCCTACATTAAAAAACACCAACCCATAAACATTTTCTACACAGAAGAACTACGTAGCTTTGAGTTCCCCCATTTTTTCATAATAAATAAAGATTTTCATAAAGAGTTTTTTCAATAAGAAGTAGAGAGGCAAAATTAAGCATTTTCAAGTCAACACACTAAAACCACACATTTAATTAAAGGTTCCCTCTCAGTAGAGAGGACGTGTGGGGTGCTAACACCTTCCCCGCGCGTAACCGACCCCCGAACCCTATTCTCTAGTTTCGCAAGACCAATCGCTTTCCAAAAAAGGTTTTACTAATATTTTCCTTAATAAATATTGGTGGCGGCTTCATTGTCTTAGAAAAAGTTGTGAACGAGGAAGGTTCTCCCTCGGGGACTTTTTCGGGCGCAACACTCCCTTGTTTTTTTTCGAAATAAACCCCAACCAAGCCACTTTTCAGTACTCCCTTGCCACCACCTTCTAGGCTGTTTGTTTGTTCTTCAGAATTTGTCCCCAAGAGTTTTTGATTCCCTGCTTCAACACCCACACCTACACCACAACATTTTGACTATAAATACAATAGGCAACAACAGTAACAGAACACACACTGAGATACGCAGATACACACAGCAACAGAGACACAAAAACCGAGATACCATAAAAATTAGAATTCATCAGAGTTCTAATACACTTGAGCAAAAAAAGGAGAGGAGTAGACCAGAAACAGAGGAAACAACACTGATGCTGATTGGGAGAGGAACATCTTTCATATACTTGGAACCTAGGTTGTTTTCTCTATCCTTTTTCATAAAATATCATGTTTAGTTGGTAATTTGTTTGGTTTATTTATAAGCCTGGCTTTATAACAGTTTTTACCATTATAATGCATTAATCTTTTAGAATGAATCATACAGTTAAAAAAATGGATAGAACATATTGATAATCACAATAGGAAGAAGTAGAAAGAACCAATAGAATACTGATATGTGATAAAAATCAGTAGTGTGAATCAGTAGACAAAACATGGGCTGAGATACAGAGAAGGGGGAAAAATTGCTGTTCTTTTTTTAAAAAAATATATGAAGGGGAAATGAGATAGGAAACAAGCAAAATCAGTAGCTGTTTTTTTAATGGTTTAAGTGACATAAAATTAGGAAGACAAGTTTTTTTTAGCAACAAAATAACAACAGTAGCAAAACAAAACCAGAACAGTGAAGAAATGAGAGGAAGAAAGAGAAGGGAGGAGGACCTTGCTTCCGGCCACCATCCATGGTGGCCGCCGCCGTACCTCCACCAACAACCACCACCCTCCTCTCTCTCTCTCTCTCTCTCTCTCTCTCTCTCTCTCTCTCTCTCTCTCTCTCTCTCTCTCTCTCTCTCTCTCTCTCTCTTCTCAACCACCGTGACAACACTCTCCCTCCTCGCACCAAACAGCCATCAAAACCACCACCTCACGACTACTACCCTCACGGCCACCACCCCAAAACACCTAACAATCATCCAAACCACCATTTTATGGTCACCATCTCACGAACCATCACCGTATGACCACCATCAAAACCACTACGTCGCCACCAAAAAAAACCACCACGGTCATCCCAGCCATCTCTCACTACCACCGAAATCGTCACCCCCTCTCCCCATTTTTGTCGTTGACGGCGGTGAGGAGATAGAGAGCGAGATGGGGGTTAGTGAAGAGATAGAGAAGAAGATTAGGGTGGGAGAAGAGAGAGTGGGAGACGACGAAGAGGAGGGAGAGAGAAAAATTAGAGTTTGATGAGATTATGGTTTGGGCAATTTTTAGGGTAAAGACGTCGTTGGAGAAGAAAGGTTGATTTTAGGGTTTCTGTTTTAGGGATTCAATTATTATAGTATGGAACCCAGGGGAAATTTCGTCCTTTCATTTTATTTATTCAGATCCTTATTTACACCACTCGTATTTACTTCGCACGCCCTCCCCCATTCGGCCCATTCCTTCTTTTTTGAAAAAAACACAGTCCAGCTTACAAAAACCAGCTGGGCTCGCTGTTTAGACCCCCTTCTCTTAAAAAATACAGCCTCTGTTGCTATTCATACCTCCCTTTTTAGTAACACAACACCCCTGTTAATTACACTTCTTTTTTTATTACAACTCATTTTGTTTTTTTTATTATTACATCACAATGCTTCCAAACCAGTATTTTTTCGAACAATTAAACTCACGTAAAAAGAATAGGATGTTACTAATGGTCACTCTAAGTTTAGCTTGTTTGATCGTTAATAATAACTTTAGTTTTCAAACGGGTTACGAGTGATGACCACTCTGAGTTTACTTGTTTGGTCATTACAAATACCCATCCCAATTTCAAAATACTTAAAAATACCAACACACAAACATTTTCTACCCAAGAACTACGTAGCTTTGATTTCTCCATCGCACCTGGAGATACGTAGGAGCGGGGGCACACTCCCGTCAAGCACAAAAAATAAATAATTTTATTAAGTCTTTCTTTTTTCTTTTAATTCATAATAAAAGGGTAAAATAAATATTTTCAAAATTAACATTCTTTTATACAACTAATTAGCAGGTAACCTTCCTTAGGAAGGATGTCGTGGGGTGCTAACACCTTCCCCATGCATAACCGACTCCCGAACCCTAATCTGGTCTCAAGGACCCTTATCCATTTCAAAGGGATTTATCAACGTTTGCCCTTTATAATTAAACTTTGGTGGCGGCTTCATTTTTGAACCTTCGAAGAATCCTCACTCGGATTTTTTGGTTGCTATAGCTGGCGACTTCACTGGGGACAATTTAAGAGGGTCAAGCCTAATTTAATTAAATGTGTAGATTATTGTTAATTTAGTACTTTGTTTTACCCTTAGTTCTTATATTTGCATGCTTATTTTATTCATAAAACATGTTCCTTGCTTTATTGAACCTTAGGGTAGAAGACCTTTTGTACTATTATATCTGTATTTCTTTTGCAGCTTGGGTAATCTAGGTATTATGCCCATATCACACACATCACTCACACGTGTTTACTCACACACTTCCGAGTGGGGCCTTATACCTGGGTCTGAAAGCAACCTAGGACGAGTGGAGATTGTTAGTGATAGTCATTTTGGGTTTCCGCCTAACTATTGCGAGAATCTCAGCCAGAGTACGCTCTTTTATGGTATCCCACACCTGGTAGCCAGCTATCGTTGTGGATCATATCATGAAGGGGATTTTAGCTCTGGAGACCTTTGTGAGGAAGTGAATAGAGCCACCTGAAAGATTGATCACATAAGTGGCCCTAGACCAAAACATATATGTAAGACATAACTTGTTTAGGACACAAGGGCATTTCACCTATTCGCTGCATCATTACAGATAATTTTTTTCTCTCAAAAATTAAATCATCAAAACCATTTGTTTCTTTCCTTTTTTACATGTATATGAGGTAACATATAGTTAATGCTTTCTCAAAATTGAATCACCAAAAACCTTCTTTTACTTTTCATTTTTTTAACACGTGTAACATCATTCTTTCATTCATCATACAAAATCATTATTTCACAAAAAATGATAAAAATCCTTACATGCATTTTATTCATCTCATTTAGGTTTGCCGGGAATTGTAAGAGACTGAAAATTTTGTCATAAGCAAGGCAATATGGGATCAAGCAGCGAAACAATTCAAACTTTGAACTACCCTATAGTAAAGTAGCCTAATCTGACGAGTCTGAGGGAATGTGCGGGTTGGTTGCCGCCCATTGAGCGCAGGTCTTTTGATAGAACTTATGGGAAGATTATTATGTTACTACAGTTGGAAGTGCAAACAAATGTCATTGCTACTTTGAGCCAATTCTATGACTCTTTCTTGAGATGCTTCACCTTCAAAAATTTCCAAATGTCACCTACTCTGGAACAATATACACAAATCCTTGGTTTTCCTCAGCAAGACATTAGGCCCTACCAGTATCAGGGGTAGTACTACACAGATGAGAAACTTGCCTCAATGTTACAAGTCAGCAAAGAAGATTTGAAGCTCCAAAAAATAAATCAAAATCAAATTGCAGAGTTCCCACAAGAATATCTGGAAAATCGAATGAAGTTCTTTGCTGACGTTAGGAATTGGGGTCCTTTTAAACAAGTGTTAGCTTTGACTATCTTTGGCATTGCTATTTTTCCGCGCATCGAAAAGTATGTAGACACAACAACTATTGGTGTCTTCCTGTCCTTCAAAGATGAGAAAAACCCATCCAGCCCAGTTCCAGCCATTCTTGCAGACACTTACTGTACTTTCACTCATTATAGTGAGCTAAAGGGAAGGAAGATATCTTGCTGCCTACACGCCTTGTATGTTTGGCTTCTCACCCATGCTTTTGTTAATAAAGTTAAAGCGGAAGGCCCAATTGAAGACGCTAAGGGGTGTGATGTGAAGACGATAACACTTGTGAATGGTTGCAAGTGCTAAGGAACTTCCATGAGTACAAGGTTCGTGGGTACCCATCATGGTGGAAAGATAGGCCTGAAGTGGTTTTTCAATGTGGAAGCTTTCAAAATGTTCCGCTCCTGGGGACAAGAGGATGCATAAACTACAACCCCTCTCCGACTCTAAGACAGCTTGGGTACCCCATGCGAAATCCGCCCACCGAAGACATGTTAATCCTTTTTTACCTTCATGAGGGAAGCCCAAAAGAGGTTGACATGCTCCGGAGGATCTCTCAAGCGTGGGATAAGGTTGTCCGTAAAAGACAAGAGCTTACTAAGAAGAGCGGCGATAAAGAACCCACCTTTCGTCAATGGATCCAAAAAAGGATCCAAGATACCCGATTGCCTTACCAAAGCGCACTACGGGTTGAGGAAGAAGTACTTGAGCCCACCCTTCCCACTGTCGAAGGGTTAGATGAGCTCAAAATGGCATTATCAAAAGCTGAAGAAGAAAAGAAAGACTCGCGGGCAAAACTAGAGAAGATGCTTCTAAAAAACCAGAAATTGGAGGAGGAGAATGCAATTAAGTCGTTGGCCATTGAAGATAGCAACAATCGGCTTAAGATTGAAGAAAAGAGCAAACAAGATGTTCAAAAATACTTGAGGGGTGCAAAGGAAGAGCTAAAGCGATGCAACTTAAAAATGAACCAGGCCATTGATGATGTGCACAAGTGGAGGGAGTTATGGGAAGAATCAATGATCACTGAAAAAACCACACAGAGCTTGCTGGTGAAATCAAGGAGAGAGTCTCGGATATTGATAGCTGAATTTGAAGATCAAGTGAAAAGTATTAGGCGGGATAAAGAGACAATTGAAGAGATACTCCGAGAATACCAACAAGCCTTTAGAGGGGAGCAGGAAAGATCTGATGAGCTAAAAAACCATATCAGATATCAAGAGGAAGTTTACCACCAGCTGAAGACTGAAAGCATCTATTGGGAGAGTCGCTTTGTAGAGTTGGTCAGCAGGATAGAAAACCATGAAGCCTTCATAGAGTTGAAGAGTGGAAGCTTGTACTGGAAGGGCAGATTCTCAAAGTTGGCATGGCTGGCCAACCAAGCTGTCATAGCTGTCCCAGAACGTCTAAAGAAGGCTGACGCGGCGATGCACCCGTTAAACACCCCGGTCAAAGTTTTCGAGTTTGTGGAATTTTGCAAAATCCTGATTGTAGAACTTAGGGAGAAAGCTGGTTACACTACTAGTAAAAAAAGAGAGAGGAGTGGAAAAATGAAAGTCATATGTACTTGAGTGAAATTTAAAAGAGCATTGTACTTTTCCTTTTGAAGTTTTTTATTTAAAAAAGATGTTGTACTTTCCCCATTAATGAAGTTTGTTTGTTTCACCTATTGATCCTCCTTTCTTGAAAATGTTTGAAACGTTAATTTATGTACTTATGACAAATCAGGATGCACTCACGATTCTCGGCCTAAAACTATAAGACCCATGCACACATGCATTACTCATCTTTTCATCCATTCATATACTCATATCATGTATCCCATCAACAGAGTAAAGGACAAGCTGGTGCGTCAACATCGTTACTGGACTCATTCTCAGGCTAGAAATATGAAAGCAAATCAGGACAATCCACATCAGGATAACCCAAATCAGGGCAATCAGAACCTAGGCAATCGAGAGCTTAGGGCGGAAATAGATGGGATGAAAGAACAGATGGCTGAAATCTTAAAGGTTTTACAAGCTTTAAAAAATGGAAATGTAGACGAAGATGCCTTCATAGGGAACACGGAAAATCAAGCTACCAACCCTCATTCTTCTCTTCCCAATGGACCCGGGATCCCACATCCTGCTAACGGCCAAAACTACCAAGCTGTGCAATGGCCTCCTTATGGACTTCTGCAAGGTTACACACCTCCGGTAGCCGATGCCAACTCAGAAAATGTTCCCTCAGGAGTCGTGGGCCAAAAACAGTCTGCACCAATAGGTCACGATGGTAATACAGGGGTGCCACAGATTCAAATCCCGAGCCCTGTCATCGCGCCACAAAGATTCCCACTTGGCTACACTCCACCGTTGACAGTTGATCCTCAAGCTCATGGATCCAATCTCGGGAACCCTACTCATTCACATATCCCAAATGTGAACCCAACCATAGTTTCGATGATTCATACTTACTATGGTATGAGTGGGCTCCCTCAAAGTTACCCTATGGAGAACCCTCAAGCCAAGGACAAGTTACAAATGCTTAAGGAACGATTGAGAGCAGTTGAAGGATCCAATGTTGGGACGAGAGATGTTTACGACCTATGTCTCGTCCCTAACGTGGTCATCCCTCCTAAATTCAAGATGCCAGACTTTGACAAATACAGAGGGTCAACCTGCCCCGTGAATCATTTAACTATGTATTGCAGGAAGATGGCTGTGTTTGCTCATGACGACAAACTGCTCATTCACTACTTCCAGGACAGTCTAGCTGGGGTAGCTTCAAGCTGGTATATGAAACTAGAGCGTGCTCATATCAGGTGCTGGAAAGATCTAGCTGATGCTTTTTTGAGGCATTATAAATATGCCCAACGCAGGAGAGGGTTGGCGGCGCAGGTAGTACCACATTTGCTAAAAAAGGAGATGGTATCCATGTTCATGGATACTGTTCAATCACCTTTCTACGACAGGTTGATCGGGAGTGTGTCTTCAAGCTTATCGGATATGATTGTCATAGGGGAAAGATTAGAGAATGGATTGAGAAATGGGAAGATTGCCTATAACTTTGCTGGAACCAGTAATGAGAAAAAGCCCTTCTCTGGATTTCCTAAAAAGAAAGTAGGAGAAGCCAACGCCATCTCCGGATCCGGAAAGCCTCCCTATAACAATCCCCGACAAACATTCCAAATCCCTACTCAAACACCACAGGCCCCACCTCACCAGGTCAACCCAAACTATAGACCACAAAACTACCCAGAAAGAAAGCCTATCAATTTCGACCCAATACCCATGTCATACACAGACCTGTTCAACCACCTCATCAGTCACAACATGATCACTCCCTGTCCAATGAGACCCCTTCAACCTCCTTTCCTTAGGGGTTACGATCTGGATGCTACCTGTGGATTCCACGCTGGGTGTAACACCCCGGTAGTTCTATCTACTAAAAATACCCAAGTGCACATTAGTAACACATCAGAGATATAATTCCTGCTTAGACACTGAATATCACTATAAATTTTTCGCTGAATATAACCCAAACAGTCTTATTTACAACAAGACAATATGGTTCTCAGACCATATACCATCAGCATCTATAGTATTCAGTATCATACAAGAAAGCGGAAGAAAGATATACATTAAATACATAATGTTTTAGTATACAGACAACAAAAGGGAAATAAGCTTAAATATAAAGCTAGGCTATCAGCAACCAGTCCGAGCTCAACCTACTCGTGCCTCTTGGATTTCCGCTGTCCCTGTGTCTCTGTAAAACAACAACATTTAAACAGTGAGATACAATCTCAGTGAGTTCTACCGAGACCCCTACTAACACTCTCGGTTCAATTATGAATTTTTTATTTAATGTGATACGGCACCGACTGCGTTACCGCTTCCAAACCCGGTGAACCGCATTACTTAACTTTTAACAGATCACCGACTGCGTTACCGCTTCCAAACCCGGTGAACCTGTTGTGAATCAGTACGACACCGACTGCGTTACTGCTTCCAAACCCGGTGAATCGTACAACAAGCTTTTTAACATAACACCGACTGCGTTACCGCTTCCAAACCCGGTGAACCCCCTTACTAATAGCATTTTTCCTAATGGCACGGAGCCTAGGGTAGGGGATCATGACTGCCCCGCCTAGTATGTTACACATGGGTCGTCACCCAACTCGATATACTATATACGTATATCTACAATACTATGAACCCACGGTCCATCAAATCAGACAATCAATGAAACACTTTAATCCACATTTTATAAAATCCAAGTTCACACTCGCACTCTAGTTGACCACTTTTCGACACAATTTTCAATATCAAAAACAGTTTATTTAGCCTTGAAAATAGAATATTCAGTTAGGCCTCTGAATAAGCTTTAAAACGCATCCTAGAACACCTCAATCGGGTTCCCGGATCAAAAGTTATCGCGAAAACAAAAACAGTGTACAGTTGCTGAAAATTTGCAAAGCGTCGCGACGCGAACTGCTACCGTCGCGAGGCGAAAAGCGACAGAAACTTTTTGCGTGACAAAAGTGGGCCAGGTCGCGACGCGATGGGAACGGGTCGCGACGCGACCCTCTGCAGAAAAGTGCAGTTTTTCCGTTTTCTTGCGAAATTCGCTATTCCGCTCAATTCCGATTCTCGTTCCGACTGAAAACAGATTTAACAACCAGCAAAACAAACCCAACCAATACCACACAATCAATCAATTCAATCAAAACTCAATCGAAACGAATTTTATCAAAAACGACATATTTTTCCAAATAGCGGTTTTCAAGTCAAAATCTTTCGGAATCAAATCACATAAAATTTATCGAGACACAAAAACATCCTAAGCGTGAGTAAAACTCACCCTTGAAGCGTGAACCACGATGTAGCCGAATTCACCGAGTAACCACACGAACATTCCCCGCATAATCTTTCCGTTCCGACGACGCTCAAATCCGCTTCCAAAGCTTTCCCTTTCTAATTTCGAAAATGGCAAAGTGAGAGAGAGTGAGTTGATGATGATGATGTTGGTACCAAATCGAAGAGGAAGGAACGCTGAACATTTTTCGTGTTGGAAGGAAGTCGTTTTGATGAACCGAAGTACTCCTTTTTCCTCTTCTTCTTCCTCCCTCCATTCTTTCTCTTCTCCTCTCTTTTCTCTCTTTTCCCTCTGTTTCCCTTCTCTCTCTCGTACGCTTCCTTTTCTTTCTTTTCTTTCTTTTTATTCATTCTTTTTATAACACACACACATATATATATTTATTAATATATAAGTGGTAACGTGGTAAAATTACCATATTGCTCTAAATCTCTTATTTCGAATCCAAAACTTCCTTGACCCGTATTATCCGGTTAACGATCCGATGACAACCAATAAATAATTTTAGCACTCAATAATTTTACCCGTCAAGTACTAAATTAGTTTAATTGGGTTAACATCCAAATAATTCTACTAATTATTTTGCGGATGTTACATTCTCCCCAACTTGAAAGAATTTTGTCCTCAAAATTTCGTCAAGTCTTACGATTGACTAACCGAGAATCGACACTCTCAGAAAGGTCTTAAGTTGCTGGAACACAATCTTGAATTAACGAAATAAGTGTAGAAATCTTCACGAAGTTGGCACATCCATCTCCAAGTATGATCCACTACTACCTTGGTACGAACTCTCTGGTTACGAATCAACACGAGAAACTCCTCTTTCGCCTAGTTAGGCTCGGCACCGCGTCCGAAAACACTTCTGAAGCTTCATTCCAATTATCCTCGTTTACTCCCCAACTTTGATTAATCTAAATCAAAGGGTGTAATATAAGACACTTGATAGACATACAGGTTGAAAATGAGATCCACAACTGGTACTCCTCGGTAAGGGTAAAAACAAACACGATTTCCTCGAAGGGTGTAAACATTTTCTCAATAAATCTTCTAAAATCCATAATAGTTTTCGTACACACCGACAATGTGACGAAAGGTCGATTGTCAAACTTCTTGACTCGCCCCCAAGATTTCGAGATAATACTTCTCGAAAGAAGGTGAAATGAGGATTTACCAGAAACGTTTATCTTAAACGCAGAAATAAACCACGGGGACATCAAATAAATTGAACGTAATGAAACTCACCTCAGTTGTTCTCCAAACAACTATCAAACAGAACTCATGGCTCCTTTCCGAATTAGTCAGTAGCGTTGAGAGCTTCCCCTCAACCTAAGTAATCCTCCTAGGATTTTCCTCCTCAATCATATTTTATTAGCCTCTTAATTCGTTTCCCCAAATTAACTTTAGCATGCGGGTTTTCACAAAAACGATTTTTCAAAACTATTACACCGCACGCCAAGCTTCACTTCGGAGATTTCTGTCACTTATGAGCAGATCCATCAATTAATCCTTTGATGGTTATTCGCAACGTGAAAACAGTCAGCAGTTACCTCATTTACATATTCGTGTTCACGTTCGACTTGTCAAACAGAATCTCATAATACTATCTCATCATCGGCCGCACAGATTCTACCGTTGAAACAATTGACTCCATCACTATCCATGGTAAAATCTGGAAATACCTTTTGTGATTGTAGCTTCACATCAACTTTCTGTGCCAAGCGTATAGAATCCCTTAGGGAACTAGCGATCCTCATATGGCTCAACACTAACCGATTCCTCCTTGATCTTGAATTCAAATTTAAGCCTCTAACAGACTCTAATAATTCCATCTAATGCATCATAATTCTGCCGTGTGGAGCGATTTCCTGTTACTCGCATCAGCTACAACATTGGGATTTCCTGGATGATACTTCAACCCGAAGTCATAATCCTTCAGAATTCTACACACTTCTCTGCCTGCTATTCAGTTCCCCTGATCAAACAGATACTTTAAACTTTTGTGATCACTAAAGGCATCGAAACGAGACCCATACAGGTAACGTCTCCAAATCTTCAGTGCGTACACAATAGGTATTAATTCCAATTCATGAGTTGGATAATTCCTCTCATGAGACCTTAATTGTCTGGACGCATAAGCTATCACTGGTTGATTTTGCATCAGAATACATCCTAAACCCTTCCCTGAAACGTCATCGAAAATTTGAAATTCCAATGACGGATCCGGAAGAATCAGGAATGGAGCAGAAGTCAACCAAACCTTCAATTCTTGAAAACATTCTTCACAATTAGCATCCCACGTGAACGGATGACCCTTACGAGTTAACCGAGTAAGTGGACAACTAACTGTGAGAACCCTTTAACGAACCTCTTATAGTAACCGGCTAGATCCAGAAACTTTTGATCTCTGCGACTGACGTCGGTCACTCCCATTCAACACCGCTTCCTTCTTACTGGGATCTACAGAAACTCCCGACTTGGGAAATCACCTGTCCCAAAGACTTTACTCTGGTACCCAAAAATCACACTCCGAAGGTTTCAAGTACAACTTCTTTTCTCGGAGTACTTTCAGAACAATGCGGAGATGTTGGACATGCTCCCCAATGGTCTTCGAGATCCTCAAGATACCATCAATGAAAACGACTACAAATTGATCTGGGCATGTGTGGAAAACTCGGTTCACGTATCCCCGAATACCGCTGGAGCATTAGTCAAACCGAAGGGCATCACTACGAAATCGTAATGTCCATACTTAGTACAGAAAGCTGTCTTCGGAATATCTAAGGCTCTAACTTTTATTTGATGATATCCTGGCCTCAGATCAACTTTAGAAAACACTGCAGCGTCTCAAATCGCTCAAGCAAATCGTCTATCCTTGGCAAGGGATATTTATTCTTGATTGTCACTTTTTTGAGTAGTCGATAATCAATGCACAATCTCATGCTACCATCTTTCCTTTTGACTAACCACACCAGAGCACTCCTTAGAGAAGCACTCGGTCAGACGATTTTCTTTAACATCGACTCTTCAAGTTGAGACTCCATTTCCTTTAATTCTAAAGAAACATTCAATAAGAAACAATAGATATTGATCCCGTGCCAGGAACCAATTCTACAGTAAACTCTACCTCTCGCTCTGGAGGTTCAGAAGAAACTTCATCGTGAAACATCCAGAAAGTCATTCACAATCTGAATGTTCGTAAAATCTAAACTAGTTTCAGTGGATGCAGATAACATACTAACAGGTGCTTCCGCACCTTGGAATGAAGATCGACCGTCTAAGGTGAACTAGGTAACCGCTTCAGAATTTGTCCCAGACAATTCAACTGATTCTGAAGCGAAAGCTGATAGTGATTAACACAGTCGATTGTAACAAGATTTGCAGTCATCCAATTCGTACCTAAAATGGTGTCCACACTTCTCGTAGGCAAACAATAAATTCTACAACGAAATTTCTGCCTCCTATGACAAGTAGACAATTCTATACAAAGATTAAGTCTGGACACGACCCTTAGCAGCAGTTAAGATGGTTATCGGCTCGGATAGCGGAGATAAGGTTAATCCCAACCGATCCACTCACGATTGAGCTATTATACAATGGGTTGCACCCGAATCGTATAATATACCAACGGAGTTATTGAAAACCGATCTCATACTCCTCAGTAGATTGTCTGCAATCGTAACTGTCTAAACACCCAGAATGTTGACTCGTCCTTGCCTTAGAGCTGCTTGTAACTCCTTGAAACTCTTCCTTACAGGGCACTCTTTACCATAGTGACCCTCTACGTTTCTATAATAGCACCGATTAGATCTTCGCTTGCAATCACTGCTGTGAGGCTTTCCACAGTTAGAACATCTTCTGACCTTTGAAGAATCAAAGAATTGCATCTGCTTTTCCTTTGATGAAATTATCTTAGGACTTTGCATTCGGAGTTGATAATTCAACTACCTTCTTTCCTTTCCCATATTTCCTATGAGATCATCCTCGGCGACATAGGCTGACTGCACTAAGGCAACAAAATTGGTAATAGTATAAGAACTGAGACCATAAGTCATAAAAGCACGAAGGCCCCTCTTATACTTCTGCATCTTCCATTCCTCGTTCGAAACATACCTTACCATTCGGTAAAACTGAGACAACTGCTCAAACTTAGCGATGTATTCTTCCACTGTCATGTCACCTTTCCAGAGGATGCACCGGTTGGAGATTCTGGTTTTGGTCGAGGACTGCGTCTTGATCATCCTACCATAATTCCGCTTATGATGCACTAAGTATTAAGTTGATCAGGCTCAATGTCTCTTAGCATCACAAGTGTAATTACAACCAGGACTAACAAGGAATCGACTCAACCCTAAACTAAGTCCGACTAGGTCGAACTGCTCTGATACCAACTGTAACACCCCGGTATTTCTATCTACTAAAAATACCCAAGTGCACATTAGTAACACATCAGAGATATAATTCCTGCTTAGACACTGAATATCACTATAAATTTTTCGCTGAATATAACCCAAACAGTCTTATTTACAACAAGACAATATGGTTCTAAGACCATATACCATCAGCATCTATAGTATTCAGTATCATACAAGAAAGCGGAAGAAAGATATACATGAAATACATAATGTTTTAGTATACAGACAACAAAAGGGAAATAAGCTTAAATATAAAGCTAGGCTATCAGCAACCAGTCCGAGCTCAACCTACTCGTGCCTCTTGGATTTCCGCTGTCCCTGTGTCTCTGTAAAACAACAACATTTAAACAGTGAGATACAATCTCAGTGAGTTCTACCGAGACCCCTACTAACACTCTCGGTTCAATTATGAATTTTTTATTTAATGTGATACGGCACCGACTGCGTTACCGCTTCCAAACCCGGTGAACCGCATTACTTAACTTTTACCAGATCACCGACTGCGTTACCGCTTCCAAACCCGGTGAACCTGTTGTGAATCAGTACGACACCGACTGCGTTACTGCTTCCAAACCCGGTGAATCGTACAACAAGCTTTTTAACATAACACCGACTGCGTTACCGCTTCCAAACCCGGTGAACCCCCTTACCAATAGCATTTTTCCTAATGGCACGGAGCCTAGGGTAGGGGATCATGACTGCCCCGCCTAGTATGTGTCATACCCCAATTTTGTCCGGCTTAGGTCCAAACCCTAATTTTCCACACAAAAATAAAATTATGCATTGCATTTTGGGTCCTAGAAACCATTCCAAAGTTTTTGAAATCATTTTTAGGGTTAGAATGCACTTTTTGGGAAATTAGGGTTTTTAGGGTCAAAAAGGGCATTTTGGTCATTTATCACTGAAGGTCTATGACTTTAGTAGCTGAGAGATGATTTTTTCAAAACATGTATGATGCATCAAAATAAGCTTTGAAAAATATTTTACAAAATTGCATGCATGCATAAGGTGGCACTTAAACCCAAAAAAAAATAATTTTGTTGAAAGCTTGAAATCTATTTTCACAAGGCATAATCGATTATGCTAATAGATTATGTGCCTGAATGTTTCAGAGCACATAATCGATTAGCATCCTGTTATAACTAAAAGAAATAATCGATTAGCAAGCTATCCTTACCTTCCTTTTTTACATACCATAATCGATTATATGCTTCAAACAACTAAAGCACATAATCGATTACCACCTTTTAAGGAAGGTTGATAATCGATTATGCACCTGTTTTGCCTTACAACAATAATCGATTATCATCTCACCCAAGTTTCCATTTTCATCAACATAATCGATTAGCATATGTTTCAATTGAGAGACATAATCGATTATGTCATGCATTAATGGTTAAAAATCAAACGGTTGTTTTTGAAACTCTATAAATAGGAAGCTAAGCTTCACCATTTCTTTGGACGGACACTTCACACAAGATCAGAGAGAAGAATTGCTACACACATTTTTCACGAGATCTGACACACATTTTTTCACGAGATCTGAGAGACATTTCACGAGATCTGGGAAGACAACTCTCGCAAATCTCATTTTCCAGTTCTCCGCTTCATTTTCGCTCTATCCGCGCCGTTGGTCCGTCTGAGCTGATCTCTTGCAAGGGTTAGTCGGGGTTTGCGTTCTTCAGATCTGTAATATCTGTCTTCATCAGAGGTATTTCAGTCTTTTCATTTGTTAATATTTAGTTATTGTGATCCATGTGATTTAACTTAGCTATAGCATTCATCTACTCGTTCTTGTATGTTATCGTCCATTGCTGAGGACAAACCATATGATTCCCACTTATGCCTAGTGCATCATATTCTAAGTGGTGAAGATGGTCTCGGGTGATTCAGCTTGCCCCTTTTACCCCCTTTCAAAAACATTTTTTAGAACTACGTCGCTTTGATTCCCGTTTGGGATACGTAGGAGCGAGCCACGTCCTCGTCAAGCGCAGCAAATAAAAATTCTTTTCATCCCCCTAAATCTCCATTTTCAAAACAAAACAAAAATCTTTTCAAACCCATTGTTGTTAGTAGCTAATCAGAACCGTAGTTCGTCTAGCTATTGACGTCGATGTCCTTTCTCCAAAAGAACAGTAAGCGATGACCACCCATAGCCTTTGCTAGTTTGGTCATCAAACAAATCAATCCTTTTCAAAAAAGCTTTCAAAAAGAGAATAAAAACAAGTTGTTACCAACAGTCACCCAGAACCTTAGTTCGTTTGACTAGCGGTAGCGACTCCTTTTGAGTACTTAGCGGTGATTACCCATAGCCTTAGCTAGTTTAATCACTCGCTAGTACTCGTCCTATTTCGAAAACTCACCTAAAAAGTTAAAAAAACAAAAACCAAGAACTACGTAGCTTTGAATTCTCCATCGCACCGGGAGATACGTAGGAGCGGGCCATGTCCCGTCAAGCACTTTTTCTAAAAACCCTTTTTTCCCCCTTCTCACCTAAAATAAAATTTTCATTAAAAGATTTCCCATTCATCTCCAAATAAGAAATAAATAGGCAAATCTAGGTATTTTTCAAATCAAACGTCAAAACCACACATTTAATTAGAGGTTCCCTTTCGGTAGAAAGGACGTGCGCGGTGCTAACACCTTCCTCGCACGTAATCGACCCCCGAACCTATATCTCTAGTTTTCAAAAGACCATCCGCCTTGTCCAAAAGACCTTTTTTCAATGTTTTGGTCTTAAAATTAAAATATTGGTGGCGGCTCCAACTTTTTCCGCGTTGTACATTGAGAAACCCCAAGCCGGGGATTTTTCGGGGTGCAACAGCTGGCGACTCCACTGGGGACACTTTTTTTTTTAAGACGAGGGTCAAGCCTAACTAATTTAAATGTGTGGTTTAATGTATTGTTGATTTGATTAAAACCCTGTTTGCCTTTCTTTCTTATCTTTTATTCCATTTCTTTTATCGCTTATGCCCATGCATTTTTTTCCAATCCCCGTGATCCCCTCTTCTTGGCTCCTTTTCCTAAGGTGAGCAATATCCTTGTTTATAGATATTCTAGGTATGGAACCCTAGGGTAGATAACTTGTCATTGCTTGCTTTGGTCTGGACTGCTCTGGTTTTCATTTCAGGTGGGGGTAGTACTAGGGAAAATGCCCTTGACACACACTACACTTATACCCTGTGACTATGTGCTTTGAGTGGGACCATAACCCAGGTCTGCAAAAACTTAGGAGAGTGGATTCGAGTAGTGAGAGCCCATCAGGACCTTTGTCCGTTTGGCTACTTGCGAAAGTTTCAACCAGAGTTGTGCTCTTTCATGATACCTCACACCTAGCAGTTTGCTGCATTTGTGGGGAATTTTGTGAAAGGGACTGTAGCTCTGATGGCCTTGTGAGGGAGTGAATAGAGCTACATGGAAGGATTACCCTTTAAATTGCCCTAGATCATAGGTCTCACCTCTTTTTTTTAGGTCACAAGGGCTTTTCCAAAATTGTGTGTGCATTATTGCATCTAGTTTAGTTCATTTCCGCCAACATTTTTTGAAAAAACAACAAAATAAAAAAAAAAGAATATGTTTTTTCCTTCTCTTTCATAAATACCTATATGGGGTGGCATATAGGGTATACCGCCCTAATTTTTCAAAACCCCACCTGTAAATATCTGTCTTTATAACAAGCATCATCATCATCCGCATTTTACAGCATGCATTACATAAGCAAAATTCTGAAAAATTCATACAGCATTCCTCATGCATCTAATAACATAAAGCCATGTGCATATGCATTGCATTCATTTACGCATTCATACCTGTACTCATTAAAAATGTTCTATCATCAGAGAGAGAAACAAAAGGCAAGCTGGTTCGCCAACACCGGTATTCTACCCGTTTACAGGCAAGACTAATGGCTAGCAATCAACATCTCGAGAATGAGGACCCCCTGGGTCAAGATGAGTCGGTTGTGGAAATTCTTAACCCCGAGCAGCTGGCTCAAGAGAATCAAGCTTTGAAGACTAAAGTGGAGTCTATGGAAGCACAGATGGTCGAAGTAATGAGTATGCTACAGAATTTGAGGGGTGGGGCCACTGTTGGGGCCGCTGCTGTTGTAAATCCCGAAGGGGTTGTTACCTTCGTTTCTCCTCCGGTGTCCGCTGAAGTTACGACTACTCACACCTCTTATGGACAGGGGGTCAGTTACTTTGCCCATCCTCCAGGGGCAAGCGGACAGAGTCATCTGAATGCACCGATATATCCCTGGGGGATGCCGATGGGTTATATGCCGCCTACTGCTGAAGCTATTCCTGTGGGGTCGAGTCAACCTGTCACGACTATGCCCGGTGGACCACAAATTCATACTCCTAGTCCTGATACTGTACTGCCAGGAGGTTCACCTAGTCCTACTCTGGGAGTTACTGTGAACCCTCAGAACGCTGTCCATCATATAGGAAACCCTGCTCAGTATGGGGGTTATTATCACGGTCCGGGGAACCATCCACAAGGTCATTTGTTTGGGAACACTCAGCATGGGGATCGGTATCACTCGCTTGAAGAGCGCTTAAGAGCTGTGGAAGGATCAGGAACTAGAGCCAGGGATGCCCGAGATTTGTGCCTTGTCCCAGATGTTGTTATACCCCCTAAATTCAAAGCACCTGACTTTGATAAATATCGCGGCACCGGGTGTCCATCTAGCCATTTGACGATGTATGTTAGAAAAATGGCCGCTTATGCTCATGATGACAAGGTGCTCATTCATTATTTCCAGGACAGTCTGACTGGGGCATCACTAGATTGGTACACGCAGCTGCAATCTTCCGAAGTTCACAGTTGGAAGGATCTCTCTGAAGCCTTTCTAAAACAATACCAGTATAACATGGACCTTGCTCCAGACCGGTCTCAATTGCAGCACATGAGCAAAGGAGATAGAGAATCATTCAAAGAATACGCTCAAAAATGGAGGAGCATAGCTGCTCAGGTGAAGCCGCCATTGACTGAAAAAGAGATGGTGTACATGTTTATGGAGACCCTTCCAGGGCTGTATTATGATAGGTTGGTGGGGAGCGTTTCGTCCAATTTCTCAGATATGGTCGTCATTGGGGAACGATTAGAGCACGGATTGCGTAGCGGAAAGATTGCTGGAGGTTTTGGCAATTCTAGTGGACAAAAGAAACCCTTTCCCAACTTCCCCAAGAAGAAAGAAGGGGAAACCAATGTTATTTCCGCAGGGGGAGGCCCATCTTTCAGCTCTCCACAGCAGGCGGTGCCATTATCTTTCAACTCTCCGCAGCAAACTAATTCAGGCTACAGAGCCCAGAACTATCAAGAGAAGAGGCGTGCTAATTTTGATCCGATCCCGATGACCTATACCGAATTGTTCAATCATCTTGTCTCAAAGAATTTGGTCAATACTCGCCCCATGAAGCCTATACAACCTCCCTTTCCTAGGGGGTACAATGCTGATGCTACTTGTAGCTTTCATAGTGGAGGAGTCGGCCACACGGTGGAAGACTGCAAGGCTTTCAAATATGTAGTCCAGGATTTGATTGACGCCAACTGGATCTCTTTCAAGCCGAACAGTCCCAGTACAACTACAAACCCCCTACCGGGATATGGGACACCATCCGCTAATGCAGTAGAGGATTCTGTGGGGCAGACAATGATAAAAGATGTTAAGTGTATCCAGACTCCTCTGGAAAATATACATGCTGAGTTGTGTCGTCGTGGTGTTATCAAGAAGGGCTGTGTATGCGCTGATCCTTTATGTGTGGGTGCCTGTGAAGTTTTCAAGTCAGTCCTGCAAGACCTGATAGATCGGTGCGTGGATCAGATAGGGACCCATGATATTGAAGATGAAAAAGAAATCAATGAGGTGCCTGCGAAAGAGGGATGTTGGGATACCCTAGGGGAGCCCAGTGGAAAGTTTGATTACTTGGTCAGATATGACGCTCCCGAGAGTGCTCAAATCCGAATAGAAGACATCCAGCCCACAGGATGGGATGAGGAAGAGGAACAACACGATCAAATTGCTGTCATCAAGGATGAGGGTGGTGCAAACCTGGTTTGTCGCTGCAGTGCTGGTGAAAGAATTAAAGAATTGAAAGACTGTTGATCCTCCTGGGACCTTTTAAAGTAGTCATTTGTAATGCAACCCTGTGGCTCTGCCCAAGGCCACAGGACCAGTTGTTAAGGGCGCACATGTTTTTATTTTCTAAATCATCATCTTCAATAAAAATGTTGTTTTTGAATTCCAATCAATAAAAATCAATTCCTTTTCATTTCATGTGTTTCTTCTTTTCTTTATTATTTTTGCCTGCATGTCTCACCTTCCATTCTGCTTTTTCGCCTCGGCAAAAAGCAAATCCACAGCAATTGTCTCTCAAAATAACAGTGCCAACGGTCCATATTTTGACTTTGATCACCTTATCAATCAAGCAGAGTGGGACGTTGAGAAAGACCGGAAAAATCCTCCAGAAGGTTAATGAAGCAAGGAAAAAGGGTTATTCAGCATCCCGGGGAATCCACTGAAGTGATCAACTTGGGAACCGCTGAGAACAAGAAAGAGGTCAAGATGGGTACTTCAATAAAGGAAAATTAGAGCTTAAAAAGGAAATAAAGAAGAAGGGCAAGTGCATGAAGATAAGTGAATTATTGTCCCAGAGTTAATTTTTGAGGAAATAAGCAATCATGATTTGAAATGAAGTTGGACCACCATTCCATATCCAAGAACAAAAATCCTCTCCTACCCACCGCAAGCCAAGAAAATCCCAAAGAGAAAAACGAAATCCTCTCCTACCCACCGTAAGCCAAGAAAAAGCCAAAAATCCAAAAGTCACCTTAGACAAGGACCACCTCAGAAAAAACAGTGCATCGTACTTTATCAGTTCACCCAAGCTCAAGAAAAAGAAGAAATCAAAGAAGGAAAAATCATTCAAAAGGAAAATCCCCAAAACCAAAAGAAAAATACAAAAGAGATGTTACCACAAAACCCAAGAGGTCCTCGTCTCAATAAACCTTCGAACACTTTCTCATTTCCATACACCCCTCTTCTCATAAACCGCAAACACTCTCATTTGACCGCGATGACCCGCCCTCCACAGACCTTTAGCCAGGAATAAAATTTCCTAATACCTCATCAAGCCAGTTAACCCATCATAAATCATCGATCGACAACCAACACCGAATAAAAACCATCCTGCCATTAGCCCCAAATACCTCATTAAGCCTACTCATCTCTCCTCCACAAAACACCACAATCCCGAAAGGTCCATTCCGATCAATGATTGATTGCTGTTGTTTTCTCAAAGTTTTAGCTCAAGGACAAGTAAATTCATTTGTTTACAATATGCCAAGTGGGGCAATCCTGTCGCTCTTCACCCCTCCTACAATTGGGGAAATTGATCCTACACTTATCTCATCCCTTGTCGCACTCACATTCATTGAAATCATACAGGGGCAACCCCCTTTCCTCTCTAGTGTATGGGTCAGAAGCAGTTCTTCTCATCAAGGTTGAAATACCCTCTCTACGAGTAGTCATGGAGGCCAGGTTAGAAGAAGCAAAATGGATCCAAGCTCGTCTAGATCAACTGAATCTCATTAAAGGGAAAAGAATTGCTGCCCTGCGCCATGGCCAATTGTACCAACAAAAAATGAAGGCAGCTTTCAGCAGGAAAGTCCGTCTTCGAGAATTCGGCGAAGGAGACCTTGTACTCAAAAAGATCCTACCTATCCGGACTGACTCCGTGGGAAGTTGAGGCCCACTTATGACGGTCCATGTGAAGTCAAGAAAGCTTTTTCCAGAGGAGCGCCGATACTCATAAACATAGACGGCGAAGATCTCAGGAATCCAGTCAATTCAGATCAAGTGAAGAAGTATTATGCCTAAAAGAAATAGATGAAAAAAGAGAAAGACAAGCCAAGTAAGAATTAGCTCGCTAGGTTGAAAACCCACAAAGGGCGGCCTAGGCAAAATCAGAGCGACCCGTTGGATTGAAAACCCGCAAAGGGCGATCCAGGCAAAAATTAGGGTCTGAAAACTTAGGCATGAAAAGTAAAGAAAGGCATACAACTCTCCTACAAGCTTGGATGAGGAGGTGATCAAGGTCAGGGACATAAATGTTTAGCACTGTTCCACAGAGACGGACAGTCAGAAATCAGCTCCTCTCTTTTCGTGCCTTTTTGTAGTTTAAATTTTCAAATGTATTGAATAGTCGGTGTAACCTTCTGTACAATCGGCTTCTATATCAATAAAGTCCAACCTTTTCATATCTCTTTGCCTTCTGTTTTTGCTTTTTCTGCTCAAAATAAACGTTTTATGATGATGATGGTCCTGAACTGTAAAACTTGTGCATATATCATAGAGCATTGCAAATCATTACGAGATTCTTAAGAGTCCTGAGAGAAAGCACATCCTCAAAATCAGTCAATCATGCAAGAGAGCAACTACATCCACGATTGCTTCAAACCAGCAAAGTCAAGACCAACATGCACTCGGCCCATGAGCCCCGCAAGTCCAACAGGTTCCTCAGTCTCGTGTCATGAGTGTCGCGGGTTGGCTGAACCAGCAAAAATATAAAAAATAATAAGCAAAAAAAGGCAATAAACAAAACACAGTCATGCATTACATTCATCATTACACCAAAATCATAGCATAACATGCACTCATTGCATGCACATGCATAACATGCCTTTGCATAACATGCACTCATAACATGCACTCATAACATGCATAACATGCACTCATAACCTGCACTCATACTCCATGCACCATTCCTTGCATCAACTAACATATGCAGGTACCTCAATCCAATACAGCAGCATCGGTCATTTCAAATCAACCTATCAACAGCATTTGTGAGCCCTCTGTGCTCGTCCTGAGCCCTCTGTGCTCCCCCTGAGCCCTCTGTGCTCACCCTGAGCCCTCTGTGCTCCTCCTGAGCCCTCTGTGCTCATCCTGAGCCCTCTGTGCTCGTCCTGAGCCCTCTGTGCTCGTCCTGAGCCCTCTGTGCTCCCCCTGAGCCCTCTGTGCTCCTCCTGAGCCCTCTGTGCTCCTCCTGAGCCCTCTGTGCTCATCCTGAGCCCTCTGCGCTCATCCTGAGCCCTCTGTGCTCCCCCTGAGCCCTCTGTGCTCATCCTGAGCCCTCTGTGCTCCCCCTGAGCCCTCTGCGCTCATCCTGAGCCCTCTGTGCTCCCCCTGAGCCCTCTGTGCTCATCCTGAGCCCTCTGTGCTCATCCTGAGCCCTCTGTGCTCCCCCTGAGCCCTCTGTGCTCATCCTGAGCCCTCTGTGCTCCCCCTTGAGCCCTCTGCGCTCATCCTGAGCCCTCTGTGCTCCTCCTGAGCCCTCTGTGCTCATCCTGAGCCCTCTGTGCTCATCCTGAGCCCTCTGTGCTCCCCCTAAGCCCTCTGTGCTCATCATCCTGAGCCCTCTGTGCTCCTCCTGAGCCCTCTGTGCTCCTCCTGAGCCCTCTGTGCTCATCCTGAGCCCTCTGTGCTCCTCCTGAGCCCTCCGCGCTCATCCTGAGCCCTCTGTGCTCCCTCCTGAGCCCTCCGCGCTCATCCTGAGCCCTCAGTGCTCCTTCTTTACTGCATTCTTTACCGCTTTATTTTCTGTTTGCACGCCAAGTGCCCATTTTACTTTTCTGTCTACTTTAGTTGAATATTTCAATCAGTCAACCAGCAGGATTCGTGAATCCCTTCAGGACCCAAGTGTCCCTTCAAAAACAGACTTCACCTCGTATTCGAGCTGCGGGTAAGTCCTTCAGACCCCAAGTGGTCCTTCGGACTAGTTGTGTCAGCCGTAAGACACAATGGACGTCCTTCATAGTCAACATATCAGTTCCGGAGCTGATCTTGACCCATCATGGCCGCTCGAAAGGCCCCCTCAGACCGTTTTACTAGTACCATAGCTAGTAGCGCTCCTTCAGACCACGATGGTCCTTCAATTAAGGCCTAGGCAGCCTTCCAGACCCTGAGTGGTCCTTCAGAGCCTTAGTGCTCCTTCAGACCCTGAGTGGTCCTTCAGAGCCTTAGTGCTCCTTCAGATCCCGAGTGGTCCGTCATTTTCTCTCTCAGTTAATGCGCCAAGTGTTAACCGTTCCCCGTTTGTTCTCAAAACCCATCTTTTCAAAAATAGAAAAAGAAAAGAGGAAAATTCGGGTTTCCCCAAGTGGACAAAATCGGTATAATTTCTGAATTCTTTATCTTCATTTTGCCTTGGAATATGTTTCGGCCAATTCATATTCCTCGTTAAAATTCAGATAAAGAGGGGCAGCTGTCATACCCCAATTTTGTCCGGCTTAGGTCCAAACCCTAATTTTCCACACAAAAATAAAATTATGCATTGCATTTTGGGTCCTAGAAACCATTCCAAAGTTTTTGAAATCATTTTTAGGGTTAGAATGCACTTTTTGGGAAATTAGGGTTTTTAGGGTCAAAAAGGGCATTTTGGTCATTTATCACTGAAGGTCTATGACTTTAGTAGCTGAGAGATGATTTTTTCAAAACATGTATGATGCATCAAAATAAGCTTTGAAAAATATTTTACAAAATTGCATGCATGCATAAGGTGGCACTTAAACCCAAAAAAAAATAATTTTGTTGAAAGCTTGAAATCTATTTTCACAAGGCATAATCGATTATGCTAATAGATTATGTGCCTGAATGTTTCAGAGCACATAATCGATTAGCATCCTGTTATAACTAAAAGAAATAATCGATTAGCAAGCTATCCTTACCTTCCTTTTTTATATACCATAATCGATTATATGCTTCAAACAACTAAAGCACATAATCGATTACCACCTTTTAAGGAAGGTTGATAATCGATTATGCACCTGTTTTGCCTTACAACAATAATCGATTATCATCTCACCCAAGTTTCCATTTTCATCAACATAATCGATTAGCATATGTTTCAATTGAGAGACATAATCGATTATGTCATGCATTAATGGTTAAAAATCAAACGGTTGTTTTTGAAACTCTATAAATAGGAAGCTAAGCTTCACCATTTCTTTGGACGGACACTTCACACAAGATCAGAGAGAAGAATTGCTACACACATTTTTCACGAGATCTGACACACATTTTTTCACGAGATCTGAGAGACATTTCACGAGATCTGGGAAGACAACTCTCGCAAATCTCATTTTCCAGTTCTCCGCTTCATTTTCGCTCTATCCGCGCCGTTGGTCCGTCTGAGCTGATCTCTTGCAAGGGTTAGTCGGGGTTTGCGTTCTTCAGATCTGTAATATCTGTCTTCATCAGAGGTATTTCAGTCTTTTCATGTAATATCTGTAATGTCTGTAATATCTATTGTGATCCATGTGATTTAACTTAGCTATAGCATTCATCTACTCGTTCTTGTATGTTATCGTCCATTGCTGAGGACGAACCATATGATTCCCACTTATGCCTAGTGCATCATATTCTAAGTGGTGAAGATGGTCTCGGGTGATTCAGCTTGCCCCTTTTACCCCCTTTCAAAAACATTTTTTAGAACTACGTCGCTTTGATTCCCGTTTGGGATACGTAGGAGCGAGCCACGTCCTCGTCAAGCGCAGCAAATAAAAATTCTTTTCATCCCCCTAAACCTCCATTTTCAAAACAAAACAAAAATCTTTTCAAACCCATTGTTTTTAGTAGCTAATCAGAACCGTAGTTCGTCTAGCTATTGACGTCGATGTCCTTTCTCCAAAAGAACAGTAAGCGATGACCACCCATAGCCTTTGCTAGTTTGGTCATCAAACAAATCAATCCTTTTCAAAAAAGCTTTCAAAAAGAGAATAAAAACAAGTTGTTACCAACAGTCACCCAGAACCTTAGTTCGTTTGACTAGCGGTAGCGACTCCTTTTGAGTACTTAGCGGTGATTACCCATAGCCTTAGCTAGTTTAATCACTCGCTAGTACTCGTCCTATTTCGAAAACTCACCTAAAAAGTTAAAAAAACAAAAACCAAGAACTACGTAGCTTTGAATTCTCCATCGCACCGGGAGATACGTAGGAGCGGGCCATGTCCCGTCAAGCACTTTTTCTAAAAACCCTTTTTTCCCCCTTCTCACCTAAAATAAAATTTTCATTAAAAGATTTCCCACTCATCTCCAGATAAGAAATAAATAGGCAAATCTAGGTATTTTTCAAATCAAACGTCAAAACCACACATTTAATTAGAGGTTCCCTTTCGGTAGAAAGGACGTGCGCGGTGCTAACACCTTCCTCGCACGTAATCGACCCCCGAACCTATATCTCTAGTTTTCAAAAGACCATCCGCCTTGTCCAAAAGACCTTTTTTCAATGTTTTGGTCTTAAAATTAAAATATTGGTGGCGGCTCCAACTTTTTCCGCGTTGTACATTGAGAAACCCCAAGCCGGGGATTTTTCGGGGTGCAACAGTATGTTACAGATGGGTCGTCACCCAACTCGATATACTATATACGTATATCTACAATACTATGAACCCACGGTCCATCAAATCAGACAATCAATGAAACACTTTAATCCACATTTTATAAAATCCAAGTTCACACTCGCACTCTAGTTGACCACTTTTCGACACAATTTTCAATATCAAAAACAGTTTATTTAGCCTTGAAAATAGAATATTCAGTTAGGCCTCTGAATAAGCTTTAAAACGCATCCTAGAACACCTCAATCGGGTTCCCGGATCAAAAGTTATCGCGAAAACAAAAACAGTGTACAGTTGCTGAAAATTTGCAAAGCGTCGCGACGCGAACTGCTACCGTCGCGAGGCGAAAAGCGACAGAAACTTTTTGCGTGACAAAAGTGGGCCAGGTCGCGACGCGATGGGAACGGGTCGCGACGCGACCCTCTGCAGAAAAGTGCAGTTTTTCCGTTTTCTTGCGAAATTCGCTATTCCGCTCAATTCCGATTCTCGTTCCGACTGAAAACAGATTTAACAACCAGCAAAACAAACCCAACCAATACCACACAATCAATCAATTCAATCAAAACTCAATCGAAACGAATTTTATCAGAAAACGACATATTTTTCCAAATAGCGGTTTTCAAGTAAAAATCTTTCGGAATCAAATCACATAAAATTTATCGAGACACAAAAACATCCTAAGCGTGAGTAAAACTCACCCTTGAAGCGTGAACCACGATGTAGCCGAATTCACCGAGTAACCACACGAACATTCCCCGCATAATCTTTCCGTTCCGACGACGCTCAAATCCGCTTCCAAAGCTTTCCCTTTCTAATTTCGAAAATGGCAAAGTGAGAGAGAGTGAGTTGATGATGATGATGTTGGTACCAAATCGAAGAGGAAGGAACGCTGAACATTTTTCGTGTTGGAAGGAAGTCGTTTTGATGAACCGAAGTACTCCTTTTTCCTCTTCTTCTTCCTCCCTCCATTCTTTCTCTTCTCCTCTCTTTTCTCTCTTTTCCCTCTGTTTCCCTTCTCTCTCTCGTACGCTTCCTTTTCTTTCTTTTCTTTCTTTTTATTCATTCTTTTTATAACACACACACACATATATATATTTATTAATATATAAGTGGTAACGTGGTAAAATTACCATATTGCTCTAAATCTCTTATTTCGAATCCAAAACTTCCTTGACCCGTATTATCCGGTTAACGATCCGATGACAACCAATAAATAATTTTAGCACTCAATAATTTTACCCGTCAAGTACTAAATTAGTTTAATTGGGTTAACATCCAAATAATTCTACTAATTATTTTGCGGATGTTACACTGGGGAAGTTGGTCATTCAACAAAAAATTGCAAGGCATTGAAATATGTGGTGCAAGGCTTGATTGAGTCTAAATGGTTAAATTTCAAAGAAGATGGTCCGAATGTTGCCACTAACCCTCTACCGGGGCACGGGAAACCCTCCGTTAATGCCATTGGAGATTTTGAGGGGCAATTCTTGATCAGAAGGGTGCAGGACATCATCACACCTCTAGACCTCATCCATGCTGACTCGTGTCACTTTGGAATTATTATGAAGGGATGCGCCGGAAAGGATTCGTGTGTTGACCCTCACTGTGTCGGGGCATGTGAAGCATTCAAGCTAGGCCTTCAAGATTTACTAGAGCGGCACGTAATACAGGTGGGTCTTCAAAAGAAGGAGGAGGACGTGTTGACTATCTAGTCAAACATTGACCAAAGCAAGGATATCCGAAAGCCACTGGAAATCTGCTACAAAAGGACATGAAGCTGACTCTGGCTATGCCTAAACTGATCACTATTCAAGTGCCAACTCCTTTCCCCTTTAAGGACACCAATGCAGTCCCGTGGAATTATAATGTGAAGGTTCAGACCACTCCTGATATCATTAACATCTCAGGGATCAGTGGGATGACTCGAAGTGGGCGTATCTATACCCTTGAAGGACTCAGTGGAGAGCGAACAAAAGAAGGGGAAGAAAGAGCCCGTAAAGGCAAAAGCATAGAACAAGAACTGGCTGATAAGAATGTGGGTAAAAGGACACTATCTGAACAAGAAGCTGGTGAATTTTTGAAACTTATGAGACAGAGCGAGTATAAGATAGTTGATCAGCTGAGCCAGACCCCTGCCAAGATATCTCTGTTGTCATTATTGCTCAGCTCCGAAGTCCATCGTGTAGCATTGATGAAAGTATTGAATGAGGCCCATGTCACTCATGACATTTCAGTTGGCCAGTTTGATGGGATCGTTGGAAACCTTGTTGCAAGTAATTACCTCACCTTTACTGATGATGACATTCCGACTGAAGGGAGGGGACACAACAAATCCTTACACATATCTGTGAAATGTGGAGATTACTCACTTGCTCGGGTGCTTATTGACAACGGATCGTCCTTGAATGTATTACCCAGATCAACCATGGAAAAATTAGATGTGGATTGTTCATACATGAGACCTAGCTCTACATTGGTCAGGGCCTTTGATGGATCGAAAAAGGAGGTCATCGGAGAAACAGAGTTACCTGTACAGGTAGGTCCGGAACTCTTCGTAGTGACCTTCCAGGTAATGAATATCGCCCCATCTTACAGTTGTCTTCTAGGAAGGCCGTGGATCCACTCTGTAGGGGCAGTTCCCTCTTCTTTACATCAGAAGCTCAAGTTCATAATAAACAACAAACTGGTGGTTGTTTTCGGTGAAGAAGAAATGCTGGTAAACAGGTCATCTCCCACTAGTTACATCGAGGCTGCCGAGGAGTCTTTTGAGACTGCCTTCCAAGCGCTTAGAGATTGCCAATGCGTCCAGTGTGGGGGAGGGAATCTCAATGCTGAAGTCTAAGCTGTCCAAGACTGCCATGATGGTTGCTAAGGTCATGGTAGGTAAAGGTTACCAAGCCGGAAGGGGCTTGGGAAAGACCGAGCAGGGTATCCTGACACTGATCGCACTGACAAGAGAAGAATCGCGGAAGGAAAGAAAGAACGGAGGTTGGGCCAAGCTTGAGGGCAGAGGGCCAAATACGAAGAAGATTGTCATCTGCGACGTCAAGCAAAGTTTTCAGAGTGCGGGAATGCTGAACCCCAACCAGATTGCTGCAGTTGAAGATGATTTAAATGCTGAAGATGGCGTCATCAGTCTTGTATGCTCTTGTCCTGCAAATGAAAGGCTCAAGAATCGCGAGATCGTCGATTTTCCTGTAGTTTTTAGTTCAAAGTAATGTTTCTGTAATGCAATCCTATGGCTCTTCCCAAGGCCTTAGGGTATTTCATTTGGGCACGCATGTTTCCTTTCAGTATCAGTATCAATAAAATGTTATTTCAGATTCTCCAATGAATTTCAGTTTTCCTTTTCCTTTCGCATTCGCTTTTTATTTTCTTTTATTCGTTTTTATTCCGTCAATTTATACTAATGCAGATCTGGAAAAAACATCTTTGAAAATAACAACGCCAATAATTCATACTGTAACTTTGATCACCCCATTAATCAAACTGAAGAAGATGTAGAAGATAACTGGGAAACTCCTCCAGAGTTAATGAGAATGATGGAACAAGAGGGAAAAGTGATTCAACCCCACGAGGAATCTACTGAAACAATAAACTTGGGCACAGATGAAGATAAAAAAGAGGTTAAAATTGGCATCACAATGAAAGACAGTGAGCGAGAGAAATTGGTTAGGCTTTTGTTTAACTATGTTGACGTCTTCGCATGGACATACCAAGACATGCTTGGAATGGACCCCAACATAGTCGAGCATAAGTTACCAGTAAAGCCCGAATGCCTGCAGGTAAAACAGAAGCTAAGAAGGATGATGTAACACCCCCTTCTAATAACCTTACTATTTAATAAAATCAGAGTTTTTTTTTTTTGAAAACAATATAAGAGAGTGCTACATTTACTCCATTAAATCAACAACA
The DNA here is from genome assembly GCA_039519185.1 of Astragalus membranaceus. Classification (NCBI taxonomy): domain Eukaryota; kingdom Viridiplantae; phylum Streptophyta; class Magnoliopsida; order Fabales; family Fabaceae; genus Astragalus; species Astragalus membranaceus. The sequence goes on from CM076850.1 coordinate 17,046,778, forward strand.
TCAAATCGCATAGTTCGGCTAAAAGCCACAAGATACATAGCACCATAAAATACCTGTTTAGTTCGCATCAATTAAATACAGTCACTACCACAGCGGAATAATAATAAGTTCGAAAACAAGTCCAATACATCACCAATAACAGTCTAACAGTATAAATAAAATAACACACAAGCATAAGACGCCCCCCGGTGCTACGTATCAGAGCATGACACTCCCTACCAGACGAAGGCATAAGGGTAACCTTCACTCGCTATTACCTGCACGTTGCCGACATGAGAAGCAACATAAAGGCAGTAGGGTGAGTCTCTTTTCATAATTAATAACATATGGAATAAGCACTGAATAGGAAAAGTAACTAGGCGCACCGATTCACAACATTGGCAGCAACCACATCAAAATTACAATCTCCAAACAACATTACAAAATGTATGGTTATGCATGAAATGCAACCCAAACTCCACGGGCACATGCATGTCGGATCCATCACCAAATACAAGCCCTGAGGGCACTCACCAATTGTAGTTAGGCAGAAGCCTCTGCTCACCGATAATGCACATGGTTTATGAGACGCCATGACAATGCACCACAACACACCACACAATACACCAATTCACCATTTAATCAACTCACCATCATCAATGATTAATTAACTCACCATTTTATTTACTATCTCGCCATTTTATCAATCAGCTCACCAATCACACCAAAATACACTCACCAAATCAACCCACCACTCACACCAACACCAATTTCAGTTAGGCCAATTAAGGATTTGACACAGCATAGGGAAAGTGAGTAAAAATTGCAATTTAGACACTTGAACACGTCAGCCCAGAACCACCAGTAAAATAATCCATTTTTACATAAAACCAGAACATTTGGATAGACACCGAAATTAGCTTCGAAACGCATTTTGAACCGACACAGCATAGGGAAAGTGAGTAAAAATTGCAATTTAGACACTTGAACACGTCAGCCCAGAACCACCAGTAAAATAATCCATTTTTACATAAAACCAGAACATTTGGATAGACACCGAAATTAGCTTCGAAACGCATTTTGAACCGTCAAATTTGGATAACCGAGTCAAAAGTTATGGTTGAAACAAAATCGGGAAAATACTTAGACATTCTGAAACTGGCGCCCAGGCGCTGGGCGCCCAGGAGCAGCAACACTGGGCTGGCGCAACTGGCGCAGGGGAACATGGCGCCCATGCACTAGGCGCCTAAGGCCAACACGGAAAACAGCTCATTTGACTCCAAAATTTATTTTACACGAGCCATTTATCCAGTGTATGAGAACCCAGCAAAAATTTTGGCGAAGTATGACACGCAGCACTGGCGCCCTTGGACTAGGCGCCTAAGGCCAGCACAGGGAACAACTCCTTTGACTCCAAAAATTATTTTACACGAGACATTTATTCAGTATATGAGAACCCAGAAGGAATTTTGAGAAAATAAGCAACACAATAGTGGCGCCCTTGGCGCCCATGGCCAAGGCGCCTAGCACCAAAACTGGGCACACAGTGAGACAGGCGCAGGAAAAACTGGCGCAGAGCACACGGCGCCCATGCGCAAGGCTCCATGGGGCAACACGGAATACAACTCTTTTGAGGGTCAAAATCATTTTACACGAGCCATTTAACTTGGACATGAAAACCAAAAGCCAAAATTGGCAAAACAATCACCAGAAAGTTTGAGCCTTTGGCGCCCATGGCACAAGGCGCCTAGGTGCAGAATTTTCCAGCAACACACACACACACCTAGGGCGCCTAAGGCACCAACACTTTTTGAGTTCCTCTCAACAAAAAAATCACCAAATTTAATCACCAATACCAAATACTCATATGAATAGTAGCCATCACATTTTTCACCAAAATTATTCAGTCAAAACCATAAACATCTAGCATGCATCATTCATTTCGCACTCCACTCAACACAAATCAAAACATGTCTTTGCACAAATAAATTTCAGCATAGCAACAACATCAAAACATACCAATCATTCATGGAAATCACCCTAGAATCTAGCCCTAGACAACACTCATCACATACACTATTAAAGATAAAAAGAGGACCCCCTAACCTTTTAGAAGTGAAGAACTCGCAAGGCACCCTAGAAATCCACCAACACCACCAACGATCCAAGCTCTCCTCCTTCCTTAGGCTCCACGCGAAAGACCCTCCTCCTTTGCCCTAGCACCGCCGCGTCCCTTCTTTCTCACTCTCCTCTTCGCAAGTTTCTTTCCTCTTCTCTTCTCTCCTCTCTTCGAATCCTTTTCTTTCTTTTGCACAAATGAGACACTTATCTCAAACCCTTGCTAACTTCGCCTAGGCCTAAGTCAATGGGCTTGGGCTTGGGCCAATCCTAACATTCCGGAATTACCATCATCACTCCCTTCAAATTAAATAAAAATAACACATTAATAAATTAATATAACAATAATAATGCAACACTTAAATAATTTAATCAAATAATTAATTAAATTATTTTGGGTGTTACAACTCTCCCCCACTTAGAAAATTTCGTCCTCGAAATTACCTGAATCAAACAACTCCGGATGCGCCTCCCGCATCTTGCTCTCCAACTCCCAAGTCATGCTTTCGCCAGCAGCTCCTAACCAAACCACTTTCACCAAAGAAATCTCCTTCCCTCTCAGAACCTTCACCTCTCTCTCTTCAATTCTAACTGGCCTTGTCTCCACAGTGAGGTTCTCCCTCACCTCCACATCTTCCATTTGAACCACATGAGACGGGTCAGGAACATATTTCCGCAACTGGGACACATGGAATACGTCATGCAAGTTCGAAAGGTTAGGTGGCAAAGCCACCCGATAAGCAACATTCCCAACCCTCTCCAAAATTTGATACGGACCAATAAAGCGAGGAGTTAACTTCTTAGACTTTAAGGCACGACCAACACCAGTCACCGGCGTGACTCTCAGAAACACATGATCACCGGCCTGAAACTCCAAATCCTTCCTTCTCTTATCATGATAGCTCTTTTGTCGACTCTGCGACGCTTTCATCTTCTCACGGATTAATTTTACCTTCTCAGTTGTTTCTCGCACAATCTCAGGCCCCAACACTGCACTCTCTCCTGATTCATACCAACATAACGGAGTCCTACATCTCCGACCATACAACGCCTCAAACGGTGCCATTCCAATACTAGAATGATGACTATTATTATAGGTGAACTCAATCAATGGAAGATGAGAATCCCACGAACCTCCTTGCTCAAGAACACATGCCCTCAACAAGTCCTCTAACGACTGAATAGTCCTCTCCGTCTGACCATCTGTGTGCGGATGATAAGCGGAGCTCAACCTCAACTTAGAACCCAAAGCTTCTTGCAAACTTTTCCAAAATTCAGAAGTGAATCTTGGATCTCTATCAGATACAATACTAAGCGGAACGCCATGCAACTTCACAATTGTCTTGATGTAGATTTCTGCCAACTTTGGAACTGGATAAGTGATATTAATTGGTAAGAAGTGAGCAGACTTCGTCAACCTATCCACAACCACCCATATAGCATCAAATCCTCTCACGGTATTTGGCAAGCCAGTCACAAAATCCATGGAAATGCTATCCCATTTCCATTCCGGAACTTCTAATGGTTGCATCAACCCCGCGGGCTTCTGATGCTCAATCTTAGACTTCTGACAAGTCAGACAAGAATACACAAACTGTGCCACATCCTTCTTCATACCAGGCCACCAGAACAACTTCTTCAAATCTTGGTACATTTTCGTAGCCCCTGGATGGATACTCAACTTGCTCCTATGGCTCTCCTCAAGAATCATTCTCTTCATCTCAGCATCATCAGGAATGCAGATCCTATCCCTGAATCTCAATACACCTTGGGAATCTAACTTGAAATCCCCATTCACAGCTTGATCATTCACAACTAACAAGTCCACCAACTTTACATCTGACTTTTGGGCTTCTCGAATACTAACCAAAAATTCATTGCCAATCTTCAACATTCCCAATCAGACACTCTGCGGTGTCACTTCACAAACCAGACTCATATCCCGGAACTGCTCAATCAGCTCTAATTCTTTCACCATCATAGCCGACATATGCAAGGTCTTCCGACTTAAAGCATCAGCCACGACATTAGCTTTGCCGGGGTGATAGTTCAAGCCGAAATCATAGTCCTTCAGCAATTCTAACCAACGTCTCTGTCTCATATTCAGCTCCTTCTGATCAAACAAGTATTTCAAGCTCTTATGGTCACTAAACACTTCAAATCTAGTACCATACAGATAGTGCCTCCAAATCTTCAGCACAAACACAATTGCAGCTAGCTCCAAATCATGAGTAGGGTAGTTCTTCTCATGGGTCCTCAACTGTCTAGACGCATAAGCTACTACCTTACCTTATTGCATCAACACACCTCCCAAACCCATCTTGGAAGCATCACAATACACCACAAACGGTTGATCCGGAACAGGCAAAGTCAGAACGGGCGATGTTGTCAACCTCTTCTTCAACTCATTGAAGCTCTCCTCACAGCGAGCATCCCACACAAATGCTTTTCCTTTACACGTCAATTGAGTCAATGGAAGGGCTAACTTCGAGAAACCTTCAATAAACCTTCTGTAATAACCAGCTAACCCCAAGAAGCTTCTAATCTTAGTAACTGACCTCGGGCTCTCCCATTGCAACACAGCATCAACCTTGGCTGGATCCACCGCTATACCATTACCAGAGATAATATGACCAAGGAAACCTACCTCATTCAGCCAGAACTCACACTTAGACAACTTCGCATACAACTTCTTTTCTTTCAACACTTCTAGCACTAACCTCAAATGTTCTGCGTGCTCCTCTTCCGTCTTAGAATACACCAGAATGTCGTCAATAAACACAACTACAAACCGATCCAAGTAATTATGGAAGGTACGATTCATGTACTCCATAAATACTCCCGGCGCGTTGGTAACACCAAACGGCATCACAGAATACTCATAGTGTCCATATCTCGTTCTGAAAGCTGTCTTCTGAATGTCTTCATCCTTTACCTTGATCTGGTGATAACCCGACCTCAAATCGATTTTGCTAAACACTTTAGCACCTACCAACTGGTCCATCAAATAATCAATTCTCGGGAGCGGATACCTGTTCTTTATTGTCACCTTGTTCAATTGCCTATAATCGACACAAAGTCTCATACTCCCATCCTTCTTTTTCACCAACAATATCGGAGCACCCCACGGTGACACACTTGGCCTTACAAATTTCTTCTCAAGTAGATCTTCTAGTTGCTTTTTCAATTCAGACAACTCTGAGGCTGACATCCGGTACGGGGCCATAGACACAGGCCTACTACCAGGTATAAGATCAATAGCAAACTCAACCTCCCTCTCTGGCGGGACACTTGGAATTTCATCCGGAAACACTTCAGGAAACTCACACACTACTTGTAACCCTTCAATGATCGCCTGATTCTCAGCAGACAATGACGCCATCAAAGCAAACAGATGAACTCCCTCTTTCATTACCTTATGCAATTGACCAGCAGGCAACAAAACGGATTCTTCTTCTTCGGGAGGAAGGAAACTCACAGATTTACGAAAACAATTAATATGCACATGGTTAACTACTAACTAGTCCATACCAAGGATGACATCCAACCCTCCCAACGGCAAACAAATAAGGTCAACAAGGAAATCTCTGCCGAAGATTGACAGAGGGAACTTAGCACACACGAGAGAGGTAGTTACTGAACCCTTAGCTGGAGTGTCAATAACCATCTCCCTCATCATAGAAGACAAAGTAAGGCCCAATTTCTTAGCACATAAAGCAGCAATAAATGAATGCGTAGCACCGGTATCAACAATAGCAATCAAAGGAATACCATTAATAAAACATGTACCTCTAATCTCATTAGTATCCTCTGATCCTGCGAGAGCAAACACTTTTCCACTGAACTTCTCTTTCTTCGGCTTAGTACACTTGGTACTAATATGACCTACTTCCCCACAGTTGTAGCACACCACTTCCTTCTTCTCACAATTAGAAGCTATATGACCTTCCTTACCGCACTTGAAACATTTATTATCCGAGCAGTCAAAACTCTTATGGCCGGGCTTGCCACACCTGTAGCACACCACCTTCGCAGGGGAATCTCCCCCACTTGGCTTCTTACTATCAGCATACCTCTGCTTACCCTTACTAGCAGGAACCTCATATGGCTTACCCCGGTTCTGAAATTTACCCCTCTGATCTCTCATGACCTTGGAGTGAGCATTACTATCCTCTTCGAATATCCTGCAACTGTCGATTAAATCAGCGAATACCCGAGACTTCTGGTACCCTATAGCTTTCTTTATATCAGCCCTCAGTCCATTCTCAAACTTAATACATTTTGAGAATTCAGAATCAGCATCAGCATAATGGGGATAATACTTAGCCAATTCAGTGAACTTGACAGCATGCTCTGTCACTGACATGTTTCCTTGCTTTAGCTCAAGGAATTCTATTTCTTTCTTTCCCCTCACATCTTCTGGAAAATACTTCCGTAAGAACTCTCTACGGAAGACAGCCCAAGTTATCTCTTCATTAGCAGTTTCTAACCTCTGCTTAACCTCCATCCACCAATCATCAGCTTCTTCTGCCAGCGTATGGGTGCCATACCTGACCTTCTGCGCATCATTACAATCCATGACAAGAAATATCCTTTCAATCTCTTTCAGCCATGCTAGAGCACCATCTGGATTATACTTGCCCTTAAAAACGGGTGGATTCTCCCTCTGGAACGTGGCTAAACTGCGAGTCCCAGCATTTTCAGCACCATTTTGCTGGTTCCCAACAGCCTGAGCCATAGCCTGCAGAGCAGCAGCAAGAGCAGCATCGTTTCTCCCAGCCATTTCAAATTATCACTGCAGCACAAACAAAAATTTAGAACTAATCTAACAATTCTTATTTGTCATAGGACACTATGACAGGACAACTTGGCCGGACAGACCGAAATGCTCTGATACCACTAATGTAACACCCCCTTCTAATAACCTTACTATTTAATAAAATGAGAGTTTCTTTTTTTTTTTGAAAACAATATAAGAGAGTGCTACATTTACTCCATTAAATCAACAACTTCAAATCGCATAGTTCGGCTAAAAGCCACAAGATACATAGCACCATTAAATACCTGTTTAGTTCGCATAAATTAAATACAGTCACTACCACGGCGGAATAATAATAAGTTCGAAAACAAGTCCAATACATCACCAATAACTGTCTAACAGTATAAATAAAATAACACACAAGCATAAGACGCCCCCCCGGTGCTACGTATCAGAGCATGACACTCCCTACCAGACGAAGGCATAAGGGTAACCTTCACTCGCTATTACCTACACGTTGCCGACATGAGAAGCAACATAAAAGCAGTAGGGTGAGTCTCTTTTCATAATTAATAACATATGGAATAAGCACTGCATAGGAAAAGTAACTAGGCACACCGATTCACAACAATGGCAGCAACCACATCAAAATTACAATCTCCAAACAACATTACAAAATGTATGGTTATGCATGAAATGCAACCCAAACTCCACGGGCACATGCATGTCGGATCCGTCACCAAATACAAGCCCTGAGGGCACTCACCAATTGTAGTTAGGCCGAAGCCTCTGCTCACCGATAATGCACATGGTTTATGAGACGCCATGACAATGCACCACAACACACCACACAATACACCAATTCACCATTTAATCAACTCACCATCATCAATGATTAATTAACTCACCATTTTATTCACTATCTCGCCATTTTATCAATCAGCTCACCAATCACACCATAATACACTCACCAAATCAACCCACCACTCACACCAACACCAATTTCAATTAGGCCAATTTAGGATTTGACACAGTATAGGGAAAGTGAGTAAAAATTGCAATTTAGACACTTGAACACCTCAGCCCAGAACGACCAGTAAAATAATCCATTTTTACATAAAACCAGAACATTTAGATAGACACTGAAATTAGCTTCGAAACGCATTTTGAACCGTCAAATTTGGATAACCGAGTCAAAAGTTATGGTTGAAACAAAATCGGGAAAATACTTAGACATTCTGAAACTGGCGCCCAGGCGCTGGGCGCCCAGGAGCAGCAACACTGGGCTGGCGCAGGAACTGGCGCAGGGGAACATGGCGCCCATGCACTAGGCGCCTAAGGCCAACACGGAAAACAGCTCATTTGACTCCAAAATTTATTTTACACGAGCCATTTATCCAGTGTATGAGAACCCAGCAAAAATTTTGGCAAAGTATGACACGCAGCACTGGCGCCCATGGACTAGGCGCCTAAGGCCAGCACAGGGAACAACTCCTTTGACTCGAAAAATTATTTTACACGAGCCATTTATTCAGTATATGAGAACCCAAAAGGAATTTTGAGAAAATAAGCAACACAATAGTGGCGCCCTTGGCGCCCATGGCCAAGGCGCCTAGCACCAAAACTGGGCACACAGTGAGACAGGCGCAGGAAAAACTGGCGCAGAGCACACGGCGCCCATGCGCAAGGATCCATGGGGCAACACGGAATACAACTCTTTTGAGGGTCAAAATCATTTTACACGAGCCATTTAACTTGGACATGAAAACCAAAAGCCAAAATTGGCAAAACAATCACCAGAAAGTTGGAGCCTTTGGCGCCCATGGCACAAGGCGCCTAGGTGCAGAATTTTCCAGCAACACACACACACACCTAGGGCGCCTAAGGCACCAACACTTTTTGAGTTCCTCTCAACAAAAAAATCACCAAATTTAATCACCAATACCAAATACTCATATGAATAGTAGCCATCACATTTTTCACCAAAATTATTCAGTCAAAACCATAAACATCTAGCATGCATCATTCATTTCGCACTCCACTCAACACAAATCAAAACATGTCTTTGCACAAATAAATTTCAGCATAGCAACAACATCAAAACATACCAATCATTCATGGAAATCACCCTAGAATCTAACCCTAGACAACACTCATCACATACACTATTAAAGATAAAAAGAGGACCCCCTAACCTTTTAGAAGTGAAGAACTCGCAAGGCACCATAGAAATCCACCAACACCACCAACGATCCAAGCTCTCCTCCTTCCTTAGGCTCCACGCGAAAGACCCTCCTCCTTTGCCCTAGCACCGCCGCGTCCCTTCTTTCTCACTCTCCTCTTCGCAAGTTTCTTTCCTCTTCTCTTCTCTCCTCTCTTCAAATCCTTTTCTTTCTTTTGCACAAATGAGACACTTGTCTCAAACCCTTGCTAACTTCGCCTAGGCCTAAGTCAATGGTCTTGGGCTTGGGCCAATCCTAACATTCCGGAATTACCATCACCACTCCCTTCAAATTAAATAAAAATAACACATTAATAAATTAATATAACAATAATAATGCAACACTTAAATAATTTAATCAAATATTTAATTAAATTATTTTGGGTGTTACAGATGAAGCCAGACATGTCACTGAAAATTAGGGATGAGGTCAAGAAGCAATTCGATGCTGGGTTTTTAGCAGTAGCAAAATACCCTCAGTGGGTAGCCAATATTGTGCCGGTTCCAAAGAAAGATGGGAAGGTTCGAATGTGTGTAGACTATCGGGATCTGAATAGAGCCAGCCCTAAAGATGACTTTCCCTTGCCTCACTGGTGTGTGAAAATATGTGCAAGTATACACAGTCACAAACAAGTAATATAATGATAAGAAAGGTCGAACCCACAGGGATTGGATTAACTTATGTATGTTTAAGAAAATATAAATTGGTGCTACTATACTACTCAAAAATTTGGGGTTTTTATGTTAAGTGAAAGCAGAATGCAAATATGTAAAAGAATATGAAGGAAATCAGTTGACAATGATAGTTGAGATGTCTTCACTAAATAATTCACTTTTGAGAGTTTTGTGCTTTTATGTGGTGCAGATGCACCAAGGTGCAATTGCATTGAGTGCAGCTGCATGAGTATGTGCCTTTCAGCTACTTTCTTCAGAGTTTCGTTACAAGCTTCCTATGTCTAGGCGTGCTAAATAAGCTCACTCCTGCCTTTGAAGTACCCACTGTTTCACCCTAAGGACTATGTTATCCTATGTCTAGGACTTAACATGGTTTTAACAAAGTTTTCTTTATTACACAAGTTAACAAAGCCTTCATTAAAACACTCACCCTTATTAGTCTTGATTTCTAGTTATAAACCATGTCTGTGAATATAACTCTACTTATTCTAAGCGATCAACCTTACAATAAGATGGATGTAGTATAACACAAGACCCAAAATACATGCAACACTTAAAGGCACAATAACTTGCTCAAAAGCTCATTATAAAGTTAGAACATCTCAACCAAAAAAGGTTTAGCTCATAATATGTATTGCAAGGCAAAGATAGATGAAATAAAACATATTAATATAAATGAAAGTACAAGAGATATCAATAGGGTAGAGATTACACTGATTGAACTACTCTTGCATAAATTTGCCCAGCAGTGCAGAAGCACTGACTTCCTGGTGCAGTTGCACCTAACTAAGTTGATGAAGAAATGAAGGAAGAAGTCGTCGGTTCCTTCCTTACCTTCTTGCCTTTCATGATGAATTCCCATTGTGGGCACCTCCTCTTGCATGTTGGCATGTGCCTCCATGTGACTTGTGACTAAGCATGATGTCATAGAAATGTTTATGCATTAGTACGAATTGAGGTGCTTCCAAGGTGGGTTTAAATCTGCCTTCAGCGCAGGATGGTGCAGATGCACCTAAGTGCAATTGCACCTAAGTGCAGTTGCACTGTTGTAAATGTGGTTAGTGCAGATGCACTGTTTGTTTCTTTGGTGTAGTTGCACCTAACTGCAAGTGCACTGAACAAACATATCAAACATACCAGTATATATACAAAATGCTTAAATCATTACATAATCCTCTTTGAAACATAGAATGTTGTTATTTTACTTCATACTACTATATTTAACACATATTAAACTTGGTTTCAAGTAATTAGTTATGTTTAGATGCATAAATAACTCTATATAAAATAGAGTTATCACACCCCCAAACTTAAACCATTGCTTGTCCTCAAGTAATGACAAGAAGAAAACACAAATAAGATTTTCATGTTTTAAGAAGACCAGATCAGCTCATATCTTTTGAAAGATGATTTTGCATTTTATGAACTTCATTTTTCAGAATATTTTCTTTTTGTGCCTTTGAATTCCCAAACATCCAATGTTTATTAAAACTCATTTATGTGAGTGTGTTCCCCACTGAGATCCAATCAGTTCCAAAACTAAGTAAAAAGTTTCTCTTTTACTTTTGGAAAATTTTAGATCACGTTTGGTCAAAACAAAGGTGTTTTAAAATATAGACTAGACTAACAACATCCTCAAGACTTAGGGAGCTTTAAGTACAACTAAGGGCTTTGACTGAGTATTTCAAAAATGTTGAGTCAATGCACTATTCTTATTTTTGGTGGTTCTTTTCTTTGGTGCAGATGCACTTTGGTGCAGCTGCACCTGGTATTTTTTTTTGTGATGTGTAGAAGCACTGACTTTTTGACGGTGCAGATGCACTTGAGTGCAGCTGCACTGGATACTACATTTCAAGACTTGTAGCATATATTGCCCTCCTCACTGACCTCCTTATGCATACTTTTTTCTTTGGTTTTTCTTTTCTTTTCTTCTTTTTCTTTCTTTTCTTTTGCATTTTTATGCTTTTCTTTTCTTTTTTTCAAACCAAATGCACTATTTGGAACAGGTTCAGTTTAATGATTTGGGTAAATATAGATAGTTTATATCACTTTGAGCTTTTTTGTAGTGATTTGGTAACCTATTTGCATGGACTATTCTAAGCTTCTCATACTCAGCCTTAATATTCATGGAAATTCCCCGAAACTTATTTCTTTATGCTCTTCTATATTTTTAGTGGAAATTTGTTTTTGACCTTGGTTTACTAAAAAATCCTCTTGCATCAGATAGTTTTTTTCTTCAAATAGCAAGGTTCTTTTTAAAACTCAGTTTTGATGTGTCAAAGTAATAATAAAAATTGGTCATTTGGGGAAAACAATGCTTCTTTTCTTTCATCCTTAAAAATTAGTTCAAAGAATGCATTTGGCTAAGTTTTTGTGAAAAAGAATTTAAGCTGATCATGCTTCAAAAACTTATAAATCTTACTTTGAACATAGAAACAAGTTGATGCACTCCAAACTAAAGCTTTATGTAACTAATGTTTATGTAAAACAGTTCTGAATTTTTTTTTTCAAAAGAGCTTTGTTGGTTGCATCACAATTTTTTTGAATATTAACACACATATAGATAACAAAATATAATCGAAACAGACATACTAAACATATAAACACATGCATAGAGTGTTTTAAAGTGCTTCTCCCCCCAACTTAAAGATGAGCAGTGTCCCCACAGCTCTAAGTTGAGATTTCAAAAGTAATAGTGTACCAAAAATGGAGAGAGGGGTTAATACATGTGGGATATTAACAAAACATATAATTTAAAATAACAACATTAAAGTTTTTACTCTTTCTTGGCACCACTCCTGATCCTTGAGCTGGTTCTGCTAGGCATGTGCTTGACCTTCTGTTTTTTCTTCTTTGACTCCTCAGCTTTTGGTGCATCTGCACCAACCTCCTCTGTTGCTGGTTTTGCTTCCTCAGTTCCTTTTGCTGCAGGCACATCAGTTGTTTCAGCAGGCTCCTCAGTTGCTTGCATAGTACTCTGTCCTCCTTCACCTATTGTTTCCACCACAGCCTTTGAAAACTCAGCATGCTTTTTGAAGAATTTCTGGGTGTTGCCCAGTTCTTCTTTCTTCTTCTTTGCCAGCTCTTCCAGCACTAGTTTGACAGTATCCTCTTTATTTTTTGGTATGACTGTCACAGCTGGAACATTTTGAGATGCATCTGCACTAGGTGCAGAAGCATCTGTTGCTGGTAGATCCACTTTTTTAGAGCTAGATTTTTCTTCTTCTTCAATGGGATCTTCCTGAATAACCTTTGTTGTTGTCTTGAATTCCAGAATCGAAATCTCTTACTACTTGCTCCAAGTAGAATGCTCTGCGTTGCAGAAACAGATCCCAATGAAGACTTGAGATTGTTGCCAGGAAGCTTGGGTGTGCTTTCATCAAACTGTAACCTCTTTCCGGTAGGAACCTCTTTCCCAGAAATGAAGACTTGATCTTGTGCCTGTGATGCTCTTCCCTGATGTTTTCATGGCACTTTGCTTGCGAACCATTTTCTTGAATAAAGGTTGAAGATGGTGTTTACAGAGAAATTGGGGATTTGCGAGAGAGAGAGAAAGTGATTGGGGTTGTTTTACGGTTTTGTGAGAGATGGGGTTACTGTGGGTGAATAAATGGTAGCCATGGGGAATTGGGTTGTTTTAAATTGGTGAGTGAGTTGGTTGATTTGATGGGCGGAGTAGCCGTTAGAGTTATGTGGGCTTGCATGCAATGAGACACGTGCAAGCGTAGGTGAGACAACTCAACATCTCAGCCACTGATCATGACTATATTTTTGTTGCGCTGGCATTTTTGAAAAATTTTCACCCAAGTGAAATTTTTGAATTTCTGATGCAGTAGCACTGAGGAATGATAGGTGCATATGCACCTAGGTTGTCTCCTATAAAACACTTGAAAACATCAAATTGAACAAAAATTGCAAAACTAAATATTTAATAACATGGGTTGTCTCCCATAAGCACTTGTTTTAAGAGTTTTTCAGCCTGACTATCTCTTTACCTTAGAGATTTTGAAAATGTGTGGTGAATTTATCCCTCACCATATGTTCACCATAGTACATTTTGACTCTTTGCCCATTTACTTTGAAAGTGGTATTTGTGGCTGCATCATATAAATCAACTGCACCATGGGGGTAAATCTTGACTAGTTTGAATGGTCCTGACCATCTTGATTTAAGTTTTCCAGGAAATAATTTCAACTTGGAATTGTATAACAAGACCATTCCTCCCTCTCTAAGTTCTCTTCTTTGGATTCTTTTGTCATGCCAAGCTTTGGTTTTTGTTTTGTAAATTTCTGCATTCTCATAAGAGAATTGCCTAAATTCTTCTAATTCATTTAATTCTAAAAACCTTTGTGCACCTGCCTTGTTGAGATCATAATTCAGCTTTTTCATAGCCCAATAAGATTTGTTTTCTAACTCAACAAGCAGATGACATGGCTTGCCCTAGACTAATCTATAGGGGGACATACCTAATGGTGTTTTAAATGCAACTCTGTATTCCCATAAGGCTTCATCTAAATGTAAAGGCCAATCTTTTCTTGATGGTCCAACCATTTTTTCAAGCATTCTTTTAATTTCTCTGTTTGATAGTTCAGCTTGCCCACTTGTTTGTGGGTGGTAGGCTGTAGCAATTTTATGCTTAATCCCATATTTTGCAAGAAGATTTTCAATGAGTTTATTGCAAAAATGTGATCCTTCATCATTGATGATTGCCCTTGGGGTGCCAAACCTTGTAAAAATGTTTTTCAAAAAGAATTTGCTAACAGATTTGGCATAATTATTAGGCAATGCTACTGCCTCTACCCACTTAGACACATAATCAACAGCTACCAAGATATATTGCTTGCCAAAAGAAGGTGGAAATGGACCCATGAAATCCATGCCCCATACATCAAAAAGTTCAATTTCTAATATATTAGTTCTAGGTATTTCATGTTTTTCAGAGATATTACCTGCTCTTTGACATTTGTCACAAGTTTTGACCACTGAATATGCATCTTTAAATAAAGTTGGCCAATAATAACCAGACTGTAATACCTTAGCTGCTGTTCTGTTTCATCCAAAGTGAACTCCATATGGTGCAGCATGGCAGTGCAGAAGCACTGCTTGCTGCTCTTCTTAGGGGATGCATTTCCTCATTAATTGATCTGGACACATTTTGTAGAGAAATGGCTCATCCCAGTGATATTCTTTGATTATGTGAAAAAATCTCCTTCTTTGTTGGTAAGTCATATCCACTGGTACCACTTTGCTTACAAGAAAGTTAACAATGTCAGCAAACCAAGGTGCAGCTGCACTAGGTGCATCTGCACCAGGTGTAGAAGCACTGGATGCTGTTACAGCTATTGCTAACAGTTTTTCATCAGGAAAACTTTCTTTGATCTCTTCCTTCTGTGTACCTGTTCTTTCACCTTCAAGTCTAGATAAATGGTCAGCAACCTGATTCTCCACCCCCTTTTTGTCTCTGATTTCAAGATCAAATTCTTGAAGAAGGAGAATCCATCTTATTAACCTTGGTTTTGCATCTTTTTTGGAAATTAAATACTCAATGGCAGCATGATCAGTATAAACAATAATTTTGGAGTCAACCAAGTAAGATCTAAATTTGTCAAATGCAAAAACCACTGCTAACATTTCCTTTTCTGTTACAGTATAATTCATTTGTGCTTCAATTAATGTCTTGCTAGCATAATAAATGGAATGAAAGATTTTGTCATACATTTGCCCTAAGACAGCTCCTACAGCAAAGTCACTAGCATAACACATTAATTCAAAGGGCCTGCTCCAATCTGGTGTAACAATTGCTGGTGCAATCACCAATGCTCTTTTGAGTTTTTGGAATGCTTCTATACATGGTTCATCAAAGTTAAAAGGTGCATCAATTTGAAAGAGTGTACATAATGGCTTGGATGTCCTTGAAAAATCTTTGATAAATCTTCTATAGAAGCCTGCATGGCCTATGAAGCTTCTGATTCTTTTAACAGTTGTTGGAGGTGGCAGTATTTCAATGACCTCAATCTTGGCTTGATCCACTTCAAGACCTTTCTTTGACACTTTATGTCCTAACACAATGCCTTCTTGTACCATGAAATGGCACTTCTCCCAATTAAGCACTAAATTTTTTTCCTCACATCTTTGGAGAATTTTTTCTAAATTTGATAAACATGATTGAAATGTGTTTCCAAAGACTGAGAAATCATCCATGAATACCTCCATTGATTGCTCAATGAAGTCAGAGAAAATGGACATCATGCACCTTTGGAATGTTGTAGGTGCATTACAGAGTCGAAAAGGCATTCTTCTAAATGCAAATGTTCCATAGGGACATGTAAAGGTAGTTTTTTGTTGGTCCTCAGGTTCTATTGCAATTTGATTGTACCCTGAATAACCATCTAAGAAATAATAAAACTCCTTACCTGCTAACCTATCTAACATTTGGTCAATGAAGGGTAAAGGGAAGTGATCTTTCTTTGTGGCCTTATTGAGTTTTCTATAATCCATACAAATCCTCCAACCTGTAACAGTTCTTGTTGGTATCAACTCATTTCTTTCATTGGCTATTACTGTCACACCCCCTTTCTTTGGAACACACTGTATAGGGCTTACCCATGCACTATCAGATATGGGGTATATGATTCCAGCATCTAGCCACTTAATGATTTCTTTCTTTACAACCTCTTTCATTATAGAATTTAGCCTTCTTTGCCCTTCTATATAATTTTTAGAATTATCTTCTAAAATTATCCTATGCATGCATATAGAAGGGCTAATTCCTTTTATGTTTCCATTTGCCGAGCCTATAGCTTTTGTATGGTTTTTTAAGGTATAAATGAGATCATGCTCCTGCTCTATTGACAAGTCAGAGGCAAGGATCACTGGAAGTGCATCATCTTCCCCTAAGAAAGCATACTTCAAATGTTTGGGCAGTTTTTTCAATTCTAATTTAGGAGGTTGTTCAATTGAGGGTAAATTCTTTTTAAGGTTAGGGTCTTCTAAATTAAGAGATTCAAAAGTTCTAGACCATACCTTTTGTGCTGGTGCTTCTCTTGGCAAAGTGTCTTTTTCCAGGATTTCTTCTTCAGGTGGTGCAGAAGCATTTGGTGCAAGTGCACTGTGAGATAATCATACTGCTTATGGAATTGCTTCTGCACCAAATGGTCAAGAGAAGTGATTGCTGAACATTCTTCACTCTCCTCTGCAGGATACTTCAGAGCATTCATCACATTGAATTTCACCTCTTGATCATTCACTCTCATGGTTAGTTCTCCCTTTTGCACATCAATTAGTGCTTTCCCAGCTGCTAAGAATGGTCTCCCAAGAATGACTGGGACTTCTTTATCTGCATCAAAATCAAGAATAACAAAATCCGCAAGAAATACAAATTTGTCAACCTTAACTAGAATATCTTCAATGATTCCCTCTAGATAAGCTATTGATCTATCAGCAAGTTGAAGTGTTACTGTTGTAGGCCTAGCATTTTCAATTCCCAGTTGTGTAAATATAGATTTAGGCATTAAGTTGATACTTGCACCTAAATCACATAATGCACGACCTGTATAAGATTTTCCTATTGAGAATGGGACTGTAAAACTGCCAGGATCCTTTAGTTTTCTTGGAATTTTGCTTTGTAAAATTAGACTACACTCTTTAGACATAGCAACTGTTTCAAAATCCCATAATCTTCTTCTTTTTGGAAGCACATCTTTCATAAATTTAGCATAATTAGGCATTTGATGAAGTACTTCAACTAAAGGAACATTGTTGTGTAATTGTTTTAAAATTTCAAGAAACTTACTGAATTGCTTCTCCTCATGTGCTTTTTTTAATCTTTGAGGATAAGGAGGAGGAGGGTATTCAGGAACTGACCTTGGAGTTGGAACTTCATGAGATGCAGATGCATCAGGTGCTTCTGCATCTTGAGTATTTTTTTCATTTTTATTTTTTTCTCCCTTACCTTCACCTTGATTCTCACCTGGTTCTGCAAGATCTTTTCCATTTCTCAGAGAAATGGCCTTCACCTGCTCCTTTCCTGGCCTGTCGGATGTGGTAGCTTTTGTATTTGATGGTAATGTACCTGTTGGTCTTCGATACAGAGCTGTTGCTAACTGTCCCACCAGATTCTCTAAATTCTTTATAGATGCATCTTGTGCTTGCCTAGCTGTTCTGGTTTCACTAATGAAGGATTTGAGCAAGGCTTCTAAGGAGTTATCAGTGGCAGGTGGTTGTTGTCTTTGGTTGTTCTGAGAATGGAATCCTGGTGGTGTGGCTGGTGCAGATGCACCAGTATTGTTCCATTTGAAATTTGGGTGGTTCCTCCAGCCAGGGATATAGGTGTTAGAGTAAGGGTTGTTATTCCTAGTGTATCCTACATAATTAACAGAGACAGGGTTGCTAGGACATTCCTCATACAAGTGACCTCCTCCACAATACACACAAGATGTATCACCTGGAGGGGCTTGTTCTATGGCTGATGTAGTGTTTTCTGTTGGTGCAGCTGCACTAGGTGCAAAATGCACTGGTTGAAGTGAAGTTTTTAAACATGTTTGTCAGTGAGGCTAACTGAGCAGATAGGGCTGATACATCACTAATTTCATGTACCCCTGATGGTTTCTTTTGGGCACTTACCCTCTCAGTAGGCCAACTAGAACTATTGGTTGCAATTCTATCAATCAATTCACATGCTTCATTATAAGACAAGTTTAATAACACACCCCCAGATGATGCATCAAGCATTATTCTGGTTTGGGGTTCTAAACCATTATAAAAAGTTTTCATTTGAATAATGACAGGTAGACCATGATGTGGACATTTTCTTAAAAGTTCTTTCCATCTTTCCCATGCTTCAAACAATGATTCAAATTCTTTTTGTCTAAAAGATGTAATATCATTTCTCATGACATTTTTTATGGGTGGAAAATATTTTGCTAAAAACTTTTCAGCCATTTCATTCCATGAATGAATAGAATTAGGCTCCATTGAATTCAACCAAGATTTAGCCTTATCTTTCAAAGAATATGGAAATTGCTTAAGTCTAAATGCATCTTCACTAACACCAAGAAGAATAAAGTTACTACATACTTCTAAAAATTGTTTTAAATGCTCATGGGGATCCTCATGGATGGATCCACCAAATTGACCAATAGTTTGTAGCATTTGGAACATCATGGGTTTAAATTCAAAATGCACAGCATCAATATGAGGTCTTGCTATACTTGTTCGCATATTTTGATGATTAAACATAGCATAATCCCTCATGGGTCTATTTCTATCATTAATCATATCTATTGGTCCCATGTTGATGAATTGATTTCTGTGATCATCCTCAGGTTCATGATGAGTGCTTGGGCCACCTCTGATTGATCCTCCACTTAAACCTGGTCTAGATCTCTCTTCTTCACTATGATGAGACATAGTGATTCTGCAACTTTGAACTTTTTCTTTTTTGAGCCTCAGCAACTTTCTGAACCGTCTCTCTATTTCAGGATCTAATGTAAATTCTGGTGATCTGACCCTGTGCATAAGCTAGTGCATCTGCACTGAGAAACAAACTACCAGAATAAGAAAACACTAATTAATAAATCTAAACAACAAAAATTAATGGCAATCCTCGGCAACGGTGCCAAAAACTTGGTGTGTGAAAATATGTGCAAGTATACACAGTCAAAACAAGTAATATAATGATAAGAAAGGTCGAACCCACAGGGATTGGATTAACTTATGTATGTTTAAGAAAATATAAATTGGTGCTACTATACTATTCACAAATTTGGGGTTTTTATGTTAAGTGAAAACAGAATGCAAATATGTAAAAGAATATGAAGGAAATCAGTTGAGAATAATAGTTGAGATGTCTTCACTAAATAATTCACTTTTGAGAGTTTTGTGCTTTTATGTGGTGCAGATGCCCCAAGGTGCAGAGGCACCAAGGTGCAGTTGCATTGAGTGCAGCTGCATGAGTATGTGTCTTTCAGCTACTTTCATCAGAGTTTCGTTACAAGCTTCCTATGTCTAGGCGTGCTAAATAAGTTCACTCCTGCCTTTGAAGTACCCACTGTTTCACCCTAAGGACTATGTTATCCTATGTCTAGGACTTAACATGGTTTTAACAAAACTTCTCTATATGATGGATGTAGTATAAGATGGATGTAGTATAACACAAGACCCAAAATACATGCAACACTTAAAGGCACAATAACTTACTCAAAAGCTCATTATAAAGTTAAAACATCTCAACCAAAAAAGGTTTAGATCATAATATGCATTGCAAGCCAAAGATAGATGAAATAACACATATTAATATAAATGAAAGTACAAGAGATATCAATAGGGTAGAGATTACACTGATTGAAGTACTGTTGCATAAATTTGCCCAGCAGTGCAGAAGCACTGACTTCCTAGTGCAGTTGCACCTAACTAAGTTGATGAAGAAGTGAAGGAAGAAGTCGTCGGTTCCTTCCTTACCTTCTTGCCAACTAACTACTACTAAAAACTATAGGGAATGAAACTACTAAATTATAAGTAAAGTGTATGATCTACATATTATGATGTGAGATATGAGATATTGTTCAAGTTAGAAGTGGAAGCCTTTATATAGCCTTGGAGGTTTCCTTCAAGTGAGGGTTTGCTTGGGGATCAAGCTGACCAAAGGTGGCTTAACCATGGTTAATTTTCAGAGCTTTGATTGACAAGATTGAGTCCAAAAGAGAGGTCCAATTGCAGAAGACCATGTGTCCTAGATGCGTAGCCTCTCATGATGATTTCACATTGTGGGTGCCTCCTCTTGCATGTTGGCATGTGCCTCCATGTGACTTGTGACTAAGCATGATCTCATAGAAATGTTTATGCATTAGTATGAATTGAGGTGCTTCCAAGGTGGGTTTAAATCTGCCTTCAGCGCAGGATGGTGCAGATGCACCTAAGTGCAGTTGCACTGTTGTAAATGTGGTTAGTGCAGATGCACTGTTTGTTTCTTTGGTGTAGTTGCACCTAACTGCAAGTGCAGTGAACAAACATATCAAACATACCAATATATATACAAATTGCTTAAATCATTACATAATCCTCTTTGAAACATAGAATGTTGTTATTTTACTTCATACTACTATATTTAACACATATTACACTTGGTTTCAAGTAATTAGTTATGTTTAGATGCATAAATAACTCTATAAAATAGAGTTATCACTCACATTGATGTCCTAGTAGATAGCACAGCGCAACATTCTCTCTTCTCCTTTATAGATGGATATTCCGGATATAACCAAATCAAGATGGCCTCTGAAGACATGGAGAAAACCACCTTCATCACTCTTTGGGGGCACCTTCTGCTACAAAGTAATGCCATTCGGCCTAAAGAATGCTGGTGCAACGTACCAAAGAGCGATGGTAACCTTATTACATGATATGATGCATAAAGAAATAGAAATCTATGTGGATGATATGATTGCGAAATCCAAGACTAAAGAAGAATAGGTTGTCAATCTGCAGAAACTCTTTGAACGTCTAAGGAAGTTCAAACTCAGATTAAACCCTGCCAAATACACTTTCGGTGTAAGATCAGGAAAGTTGTTGGGGTTCATAGCCAGTCAAAAGGGAATAGAAGGGGATCCAGTCAAAGTGCGAGCGATATTAGAAATGCCAGCGCCTAAAACTGAAAAAGAAGTTCGTGGGTTCCTGGGAAGATTGAACTACATCTCCAGATTCATATCCCAATTAACATCGACCTGTGAGCCTATCTTCAAATTGCTGTGCAAGAACCAAGAAACAAAGTGGAATGATGATTGCCAAGAAGCCTTTGAGAAGATCAAGAGGTACCTCCAAAATCCATCGATTCCGATGCCACCTGTACAGGGCAAACCCCTCATTCTGTACTTAACAATGCTAGACAAATCAATGGGTTGTGTACTGGGGCAACATGATGAATCCAGAAAGAAAGAACATGCCATCTACTACCCAAGCAAGAAGTTCACCAAGTGCGAGACAAGATACTCATTATTGGAAAGTACGTGTTGTGCTTTGGCCTGAGTTGCACATCGTCTGAGGCAGTACATGCTAAGCCACACGACCTGGTTGGTATCTAAAATGGATCCGATCAAGTACATCTTCGAAAAACTCGCACTCACAGGGAGAATCGCTCGCTGGCAAATGCTACTATCTGAATATGACCTCTTATATGTCACTCAAAAAGCAATCAAAGGCAGTGTGTTGGCCGAATACTTGGCACACCAGCCTATTGAGGATTACTAATCAATGCAGTGTGATTTCCCAGATGAAGATATAATGGCTTTGTTCGAGGAAGGAAAATTTCTAGACAATGAAAAGTGGAGAATGTCATTCGATGGCGCTTCCAATTTGCACGCGCATGGGGTCGGAGCTGTATTGATTTCTCCAGATAACCGCTCCATACCATTTACTGCTAGATTGAGCTTCTATTATACCAACAACATCGCAGAATATGAAGCGTGTATCCTAGGCATCAAAGCGGCCCTTGAAGGGAAAGTTAAAAGACTCGATATATATGGGGACTCAGCCTTAGTCATCCATCAAATAAAAGGTGACTGGGAAACCAGAGATTTCAAATTGTTCTCCTCTCGCGATCACGTCCAAAAGATGATTGAACAGTTCGAGGAGATCACTTTCCACCACCTTCCTCGCGAAGAAAATCAGTTGGCTGACGCCTTAGCGACTTTGTCATCAATGTTCAATATCAACGGCAACAAGAGTCTGCCATTCATCCGAATTCAACATCGAGACCTACCGACACATCATTGTGTGGCGATCGAAGAAGAGCCCGATAGTAAACCTTGGTATTACGATATCAAGCACTATATCACAAGCAGAGAACACCCTCCTGGTGCCACCGAGAATGATAAGAGGACACTTAGGAGGTTGTCAATGGAATTCTTCCTAAATGGGGAAGTGCTTTACAAGAGAAATCACGATATGGTCCTCCTCAGATGTGTAGCAAAAGAAGCAGAAATAATTATGAAAGATGTCCATGAAGGCTCGTTCGGAACTCATTCTAATGGGCAAACCATGGCAAGAAAAATCTTAAGGGCCGGTTACTACTGGTTGTCAATGGAGACCGACTTCTTTAACTACGTAAGGAAATGCCACAAGTGTCAAGTCTATGCTGATAATATCCATGTGCCACCTGCTTCTTTGAACGTCTTATCAGCTCCATGGCCGTTCTCAATGTGGGGAATGGAAGTCATCGGTCCCATCGAACCTAAGGCATCAAATAGACATCGCTTCATTATTGTCGCTATTGACTACTTCACCAGATGGGTTGAGGCCGCTTCTTATGCCAGCGTAACAAAATCTGTGGTTGTCAAGTTCATAAAAAGAGATTTGGTTTGCCGTTACGGTCTTCCAAATAGGATCATCACGGATAATGGGACTAACCTGAAGAACAAGATGATGAAATGATTATGTGACGACTTCAAAATCCAACACCATAACTCCTCCCCGTACCATCCAAAGATGAATGGGGAAGTCGAAGCGGCAAATAAGAACATAAAGAAGATTGTGCAAAAGATGGTGGTGACTTTCAAAGACTGGCAGGAAATGCTTTCTTTTGCCTTGCATGGGTATCGGACCTCAGTTTGCACGTCAACAGGGGCAACACCGTTCTCACTAGTATATGGAATGGAAGCAGTTCTTCCCATTGAAGTTGAAATACCCTCTCTGCGAGTGCTAATGGAAACGAAATTAGAAGAGGAAGAATGGGTTCAAGCTCGTCAAGATCAGTTGAACCTCATAGAGGAAAAGAGAGTGGTTGCTTTGTGCCATGGGCAGTTGTACCAGGCAAAGAATGGAGAAGGCTTATGATAAGAAAGTTCGTCCCCGGCAGTTTCAAGAAGGAGATCTCGTGCTCAAGAAAATTTTGCCTATCCAAAAGGATTCCCATGGTAAATGGACCCCTAACTATGAAGGACCTTATGTCGTAAAGAAAGCATTCTCTGGAGGAGCCTTAATTCTCACGAAAATGGATGGTGAAGACCTCCCACTCCCGGTAAATTCAGATGCAGTTAAGAAGTACTATGCCTAAAGAAATATATGAGAAAAGAGAGAAAAATGAGCCAAGCAAAAATGAGCTCTCTAGGTTGAAAACCCGAAAGGGCGGCCTAGGCAAAAATTAGAGCGACCCGGCGGATTGAAAATTCTAAAGAGCAATCCAGGCAAAAATTAGGGTCAAAAGGTTGGACTTTGAACGGATACAAAGGCAACCAATACCTCCGAAAGTTGGATGATGAATACTCAAGGTCATGTGCATGGGTGATTGGCATCGTTACTTCAAAGATACAAACAATCAAAAGATCTGTTCTTTCCTTCTCTTTCTTCTTTTTGTAGTTTAAACGCTTGATGTAATTTTCAACCAGTGTGACTTTCTACGCATTTTGGTTTCCATTTGAACATTAAACACTTTCTTTGTTCTCTCATTTCCCTATTTGCTTTAAAAATGATGTTTTATGGTAGATGATACTGAAGTGCGGAACATGTGCATGATCAAAAGCATTACAATCATTACGAAATTTATAAAAATCACAAAAAGGGGATGATCTATCATAAATAAATTTGCCAAGAGGACGAATCATAATCACTTCAAACGACGAATCATATTCAGTACCACTACTCTATGCCACGCTCATATCTCACGCCGGAAGTCCTGCGAGTTGATGGCACCAGTAAAAAGAGCCAAAAAAGAAAAGAAAAAGGCAAAATAAAAAAATCAAAAGCAAGAAAAGAGAAATCATTCCACATTTCATTCATCATGCCGCCAGATACCAATCATTGCACATGCTTACACTACACGCACGCATACACCATTCATTGCATCCTTAGGCGCGCCCTATTATAGATAGCATTTCTTTGCTGAGTTAAATTCAAATTGTAGTATCATTCCTGAGTTTGGTACCAGTCCTTTAGACCCCAATGGTCCTTCAGAGCCCCAGCGCTCCTTCAGACCAACATCAGTCCATCAATCCTGATCGCACGTCACGTTATCGAGCAACCGACGGATCATCCGACCCCAGGTCCTTCAGGCTAGCTGTGTCAGCCTAAGATATAGTGGACGTCCTTCGGGGTCAACATATCAGTTCTAGACCTGATCTTGACCCTAATACCCGCTCGAAAAAAGTCCCTCCTCAAGCTTACCGTTTTACTAGTACCGTTGCTAGTTTGCGCTCCATCAGTCCAACTTGGTCCGTCAAGGCCCAGGCAGACCCTCAGACCCCGTCGGTCCTTCAGTTTAACTCCAATCAATGCGCCAATTGCGAATTAGACCTTCAGAGCCCCAGTGCTCCTTCAAGTCCCCAGTGATCCCTATTTACCGTTTTTTAAGACAAAATTAGTGTTCCTTATCTTTATTTCTATTTTACTTTGACAATTAGAAAAAACCTTCAGATTTTTGAGCAAAATATAAATAAAGAGGGGCAGCTGTCATATCCTAATTTTGTCCATTAGACTGATGCAAACCGTTTTAATTCGCACGCGAGTCGCTTCTAATCGTGCACGCATTTTTGTTCTCGTTGTGATACATGTTATTAATTATGCACGCTCTTTGCTCTCATCGCGGAAGCGCATTCGTGTCTCGTCGTATACAGACGTTTATCTTGGTGCTAATTATTTATTGTTATTATGATTATTGTTATTTAGTTTAATTTGTTATTATTATTGCTATAGAAAAATATAATAAGAAAATCAGATTGGAATTAATGCTTTTTTTATTTTATTATAAACAGTTTTTTTTACAAAATAATGGTACAATATAAAGTCAACTTCGGCATACATGTAGACAAAAAAAATTAATTACAAAAAGTACAAAAATTAAAAAAACAAAATAAAAAAAAAACAGGGCAGGAGCGTCCCTGTTAGCTGCAGCACTGTTCCTGGCAGCAACATTTGAAGAATGGAGCCATTTGCTCCTTCTCCTTGCTCCCTTGTTTTTTTCTAAATAAACCCCAACCAAGCCACTTTTCAGTACTCCCTTGCCACCACCTCTGGGCTGTTTGTTTGTTCTTCAGAATTTGTCCCCAAGAGTTTTTGAGTCCCTCCTTCAACACCCACACCTACACCACAACATTTTGACTATAAATACAATAGGCAGCAACAGTAACAGAACACACACTGATATACGCAGATACACACAGCAACAGAGGCACAAAAACCGAGATACCATAAAAATTAGAATTCATCACAGAGTTCTAATACACTTGAGCAAAAAAAGGAGAGGAGCAGTCCAGAAACAGAGGAAACAACACTGATACTGATTGGGAGAGGAACAAGAGAACATATTTCAAATACTTGGAACCTAGGTTGTTTTCTCTATCCTTTTTCATAAAATAGCATGTTTAGTTGGTAATTTGTTTGGTTTATTTTTAAAAGCTGGCTTTATAACAGTTTTTACCATTATAATGCATTAGTCTTTTAGAATGAATCATACAGTTAAAAAAACGGATAGAACATATTGATAATCACAATAGGAAGAAGTAGAAAGAACCAATAGAATACTGATATGTGATAAAAATCAGTAGTGTGAATCAGTAAAAAAAAATCAGTAGACAAAACATGGGCTGAGATACAGAGAAGGGGGAAAAATTGCTGTTCTTTTTTTAAAAAAATATATGAAGGGGAAATGAGATAGCAAAAAACCAAAATCAGTAGCTTTTTTTTAATGGTTCCAGTGACATAAAATCAGTAGCAAAACAAAACTAGAACACTGAAGAAATGAGAGGAAAAAAAGAAAAGGGAGGAGGACCTTGCTTCTGGCCACCATCCATGGTGGCCGCCGCCGTACCTCCACCAACAACCACCACCCTCCTCTCTCTCTCTCTTCTCAACCACTGTGACAACACTCTCCCTCCTCACACCAAACATCCATCAAAACCACCACCTCACGGTTACTACCCTCACGGCCACCACCCTAAAACACCTAACAATCATCCAAACCACCATTTTATGGTCACCACCTAACGAACCATCACCGTATGACCACCATCATAACCACTACGTCGCCACCAAAAAAAACCACCACGGTCATCTCAGCCATCTCTCCACCGAAATCGTCACCCCCTCTCCCCATTTTTGTCGTTGGCGGTGGTGAGGAGATAGAGAGCGGGATGAGGGTTAGTGAAGAGATAGAGAAGAAGATTAGGGTGGGAGAAGAGAGAGTGGGAGACAACGAAGAGGAGGGAGAGAGAAAAATTAGAGTTTGATGAGATTAGGGTTTGGGCGATTTTTAGAGTAAAGGCGTCGTTGGAGAAGAAGGGTTGATTTTAGGGTTTCTGTTTTAGGGATTCAATTATTATAGTATGGAACTCAGGGGCAATTTCGTCCTTTCGTTTTAATTATTCAGATCCTTATTTACACCACTCGTATTTACTTCGCATGCCCTCCCCCATTCGGCCCATTCCTTCTTTTGTAAAAAAAACGCAGTCCAACTTACAAAAACAAGCTGGGCTCGCTGTTTACACCCCCTTCTTTTAAAAAATACAGCCTCTGTTGCTATTCATACCTCCCTTTTTGATAACACAACACCCCTGTTAATTACACTTCTTTTTTTATTAGAACTCATTTTGTTTTTTTTATTATTACATCATAATGCTTCCAAACCAGTATTTTTTTCGAACAATTAAACTCACGTAAAAAGAATAGGATGTTACTAATGGTCACTCTGAGTTTAACTTGTTAGATCGTTATAACAACTTTAGTTTTCAAACGGGCTACGAGTGATGACCACTCTGAGTTTACTTGTTTGGTCATTACAAATACCCATCCCAATTTCAAAATACTTAAAAAATACCAACACACAAACATTTTCTACCCAAGAACTACGTAGCTTTGATTTCTCCATCGCACCTGGAGATACGTAGGAGCGGGGGCACACTCCCGTCAAGCACAAAAAATAAATAATTTTATTAATTCTTTCTTTTTTCTTTTAATTCATAATAAAAGGGTAAAATAAATATTTTCAAAATTAACATTCTTTTATACAACTAATTAGCAGGTAACCTTCCTTAGGAAGGATGTCGTGGGGTGCTAACATTTTCCCCATGCATAACCGACTCCCGAACCCTAATCTGGTCTCAATGACCCTTATCCATTTCAAAGGGATTTATCAACGTTTGCCTTTTATAATTAAACTTTGGTGGCGGCTTCATTTTTGAACCTTTGAAGAATCTTCACTCGGATTTTTCGGTCGCTACACTTGGCACGGAATTATTTAAGCTATATACTGGGAAAATGAATTTTCAAGTCATCTATTATCTTGGTTATCGTATTGTAAAAGAGATGAGTATTAGGATAAAATGCATGCTACGTTGGACTGCACCACCTCTGGATTATGCAAAGTTGATTATAGTTAGGAGGGTGAAAACTGGCTAAAATGCCAAATTGATTTACTATTGCATATTGCTTTCCCCAAGTAATGATATGTAATACTGGATGTTGGGGGGTAGCTGTTGTGGTTATGATGATTATCATAAGTAGTAGTAGTAAGCCTTCAATTTCTGATTCAACTGAATATATAGGTAGTAGTTGTAGTAGCTGTTGCTGAATTAGTTCTTTAACAATGTCAGTATTTATCTTCTTTACCATATTTTAGTATAGTAGTTGATTTCAGTATTTATCTTCTTTATCATATTAATGTTCTTGACTATAATTACTGTTAACACTGTTATGCAGTTATACCAGCATCAATATGCTTTCTTTTATATCTTACTAGTTCTAACACCCGTGCTCTGCACGGGCTTGCCCTTTTTAAGTTCTCTTATCTCTTAAAAAAATGGGAATACTATTATTATTATTATTATTATTATTATTATTATTATTATTATATTATTTTTTTAACCAATTTATTCTATTATTATTGTTATATTATATATGATGTCTACAACTATCAGAACGGTATTATTATATTCCACAGGGTGCAAATAGCAACTTTTTTGGCCTGAAAGGACATATGGATATACAGAATCCGAATGTGACCGATGTTCTGCACAAAAGTACCAAATCCCATGATCTCCCTCATTTTCGTTTGTTAACTTAGGGAATATAATGATGATTTAAAATTATTAAACTGTATAGTAGGTTACTCACTCTAGTTAGTTGTCTTAACTATAGTTAGTTTAGATATTGAGATATTGTAACTTAATTACTGTTCAGTTAGATAATTAGTTATGATTCTGTTTCAATAGTTAGACTTTCAGTTGCATCTTCACTGCAACCTATCTGATGTATATAAGAAAAACTCTGTACAATTATCAGTTCAGTTCAATGAAATGAAGTATTCCATATCCACATGCTGTGAACTCCAATATGGTATCAGAAGTAATCTCCATTCCACGATGCTCCTCGCTGTTTAGGTCAACAATTTCGTTTTCGTTTTCCTCTCCGGCAACTCGCGATTTCCTCGGATTTCTTCTTTCATTCTTTGATTCGATTCTGGTTCTTCGAATCTCTCTCGAAATCGTTCGTCAATTTGTTCGATTTCTCAATGATCCCCTTCGTTTTTTTCCATTATTGACACCGTTTCGTTGCTCAAACTATGGAAAATCTTTCAAATCCATATTACGAAGCAATGAAGGAGTAGAAGATAGTGTGATTGTGAGGGAGAGAAGCAGAGAGGAAAAAAATAAAAAATGGAATGGAAAAAATAAAAATAAAAAAGAAGAATCGGTGGGACCAACAACTTGAAAAGTTGGGCAACAATGGTGTGAGAAGGTCCAGAGAGAGAAACTGGGAAGAAGAGCCGAAATATTGGGTGTAGATGGAAGACTTTACGTTACATTAAGGGGCCTACCACACGCGTGAATTGGGATAATAATCCAGTGCAACGCACATTTTCAACTACATTTCTAACTGCAGGACGTAATAGCATTTAGACTGGAGCACGTGTCTCTTCAATGGGTATCATGCAAGGTTTATTGAAAACTCACCAATAACACAAAAGCACTTATACAAAGTTAAAAAGAATAGGAAGGATGTTCTATCGTAAATGTGGTTGAAGTTCCCGTGAATAAAAATTAAATTAAAACTACCAGTTAAATAAGAAGATTATAAAAAAATGAACATTAACAACGAAATTGGAATTGCACATCCATAGTTAATAATAAAAAAAAAGTCTAAAAAATTTTAATAACATAATCCATATTTATCAAGTGTAAATATAAAAACTTAACCCATAATTAGAAAGAAAAGAAGACAACACAATTAGAAGGTGAAACACTTGAGTATCATGAAGAGTTAGATGAAAACTACCAAAAAAATAGAAAGAGCTATATAGAGTTGAAAGAAGATGATAGGGTTTATGGTAAATGTGGGTGAAGTTCCCGTGGGAGTAAATGTTGCAACGTGCTACTCGAATAAAAATATAAACACTAATATAAGTATGTTTCTAATACACGTTGGTGCGAAATGACAAAATAAAAAGACATTACAAATAGAAAGTAAAACACGTGGATATCATGTAGGATTAGATGAAAAACCACCGATAAAATAGAAGCACATATACAAAGTTGAAAGAATATGATGAGAAGTTCCATTGTAAATATGACTAAAGTTCCCGCGGGAGTAAGTATGTATGACATATTATATATTGCAAGACAAAAAAACAACTTTCAGTAATGATGGATGCAACTAAACACGAAGAGATGAGTTTCTGAACCATAAAGTATAACAAAACACTCTCCTTACCATTTAACTTTACATATTTTGTCATGATATTAAAAAAATTCACTTAACAATTATTGAGGAATAAACTTTCCACATTTGAAGAGTTTAAATCTTTTTTTTAACGCTAAAGTACCCCAAAACACACTGCTTAGCATCGTACTTTATGTATTTTGCCACGAAATTATTTCTTATTACCAAATCGGTTATTGAGGAATAAACTTTGCATATTTGCACCGTTAAATTTTTTTGAGTCATAGAGTACACCAAAATACACCGCTTAATATCTTACTTTACATATTTTATAATGTCACCAAAACTTCATATTAAAAAGTCGTCGGCATAACTGTGTGGAAGGTGAGAGAATATTAAAATAATGGGTTGCAACTTGAAGGAAGAGACCTACCACATAAAGTAATATTATTTTTTTGATCATTAGTCATGAAGTAATATTATACTAATATATAGCAATATAATACACTACTACCAAATGCAGAATAGCTGAAAATCCAACTGTAGGAAGAGGTTGGAATTTGATATAAGATATTACAGAATTTTAATAACTCTAACCCACCTAACTGGATTTTATTATGCAGATGGGTGATAGACAGTTTCATGCAATTATTAGCTACTATAGTGTCAGTAAAACATTCCTATTTACTTATTTCTTTTCTAACTTTTTATATCTCTGTTTTGCTACTAATATGAACATTACTTTATTGAAGTTTTAAGCAGAAGATATTAAAATTTTGAAGATTCTACAATGATTATTGGGATGTGCTTCCTTCAACCTCCACCCATTCAAATGGAATTTCCTAATCAAAATGCTAATGGTGAAAATGCTGATGGTGTGAATGCTAACAACCCAATCATAAGTTAATTACAATATTGGGGGATGATGTCTTGGACATTTATTTCATGTTTAAGACTATTTATATTTCCCTCTTTTGATGTGTATGCATTTTAGACTTTGGATTTCTAAGTGTAACGGCAACTAATCTTCATTGGAGACTCGACACATTTCTACTTACCATTATTTATGAATTATGAATTTGAATGTATTTCTTATGCATGAATTATGTATTTGCTTCTTTTGATGTCTATGCATTTTCAATCTTACCATTTCTAATTCTATGGTTTTTCCATATTAAATAAAGTTTTAGCCCCGTGCATCGCACGGCTGACGACGCTAGTGTGTGTGTGTGTGTAAAGTTTTAGCCGCTTGTCAATGGCGGTGCCAAAATGGAGCAATTCTTTTTATGCCCCAACTTCAAGCTTATTTACTCTAAATGCCACTCTTTTCTTTTCTTCATATTTTAATGTTATTTTTTTTTCCATATTTTTAATGTTTTTCACTTCTAAAATAATATTACTTTAGAATTTGGAAAAAAAATTAGATATTCAAATATGCTAAATTCGTTCCTCAATAATCAATTTGGTGAAGAAAAAAATTGTGACAAAATATGTAAAATGTGACGCTAAGAAGTGTTTTTTGGATACTTTAGAGTCCAGAAAAAATATTAGATGTTCAAATATGCTACTTTCGCTTCTCAAAAACCAGTTTGGCGAAAAAAATAATTTCATGAAAAAATACGTAAAGTGCGATGCTAAGTTGTGTTTTGAGGTAGTTTAGGATTCAGAAAAAAAATTAACGGTTCAAATACCCAAAGTTCCTTCCTCAATAACCGGTTTGGTCAAAAAAATAATAAGTTTGTGGCAAAATACGTAAAGTGCGACGCTAAACATTGTATTTTACGTTTTTTTCTTTCTTATTATCTATGAATGTTCAACTTTCAGCCATATTTACAATAGATTCTCCATCATATTCTTTCAACTTTCAATAGTTGCTTCTATTTTATTGGTGGTTTTCATCCAATCCTGCACGATACCCACATGTTTCACTTTCTTTTTGTGTTGTCTTCTTTATTTTGGTCATTTCACACCAACATATATTAGAAGCATACTTAAATTGGTGTTTATATTTTTTTTATCTTTCTTGAATATTCGAGTACATCGTTGCAGCATTGACTCCCGCTGGAACTTTAGTCACATTTACAATAGAACCTCCATCATCTTCTTTCAACAGGAACTTCAGCCACATTTACAACTTTGTATAACTGTTCCTATTTTATTATGGGTTTTCATCCAATCATGCATGATACCCACATGTTTCACCTTTTAATTGTGTTGTCTTCTTTTCTATCTAATTATGGGTTTAGTTTTTATATTTACATTTGATGAATGTGGATTATGTTATTAAAATTCTTTAGACTTTTTGTAACATCCCTAATTTAGCTAGTTTCATTTATTGAAATTAGCAAGATGTCATAATACAATTAATTGGCCAATTTAAAAGACTTAGGCTTAATTAATTATAAGTCATAGAAATTTGATTGCTTATTATACATGTGTGTGCTTGAGTACTAGTTTAATTAGGACATCATAAGAAGTGCATAAGTGATAAGGGAGTATGTTAAGTGTAGGGGGCATAATGGTCTTTGCTGGACTTTTATCTTCAGCTGAAGTCACTTTCACTCCCTCACACACTCATTTACTGAAAGTCACAAAATTCAGAAACTGGGAATTTAGAGAGAGAGAGAGTTTCAAGAGTTTGAGAGGGAGAAGGGAAGAAGAGGACTCTATGGATCCTTCATGCATGTGTGACCTATGACCACCAATCTTCTCCATTTGTTCTCCTCTACACATTGATCCTAATTTCACTCAAAGTTTTCAGTTCATCTCCGACTTCCATTCTCTTCTTAGTTTCGAGTTTGAGGGTGAGAGAAGAATGTGGGTTCAACTTTTCTCCACTTGTTCATCTTGAGTTGAAAGGTGATTCTAAGGGTATGTTTCAAACACATTTCGAATCATTAGAGGGTTTGGCCACTTGGTTCTGATTTTGGTTCGATTTGGGTAGAAGAGGAGCAGTAGAGAAGTTGTATTTTCGGTTTTTAAGCGGTTGGACGCATTAGGAGCTGAATCGGAGCGTGTTCGGGGGATTTTGGAGCGGTTGAACTTTCGAAGACTCGGTGAATTTTGTGATTTTCATCACGATCTATGAGTTCTATACTCGCTTAGGAATGTTTGTCATTTCTGAGTTTGCATGTCTCGCGTTTTGTTTCAAAATCGAATCGAGTCAAAAACCGCTTTTAACGAAACCACTTTTTAATGATAATTTATACGATTGATTGATTGGCATTGTGATTGTTTGAATTGGTTGATGTATTGATTGTTGTCTAGACTGGAATACTAGTTGTTGTATTAGGATATCGATCGGAATGAAATTTGGAATCGAAACGGAATGGAAAAGTACACGAAACAGCAATTTCTGGGTTACTGATGAACACGCATGGATCGTGCGCCCCAGTGGCACGAACCGTGCGCCTTGTTCGTAGGTGGCCTGAAAGGTTTTAAAAACATGGCATGGACCGTGCGTACCCTACGCATATGTTTTTCAAACATTTTGAAAACACGCACGGGTCGTGCGCCTCCAGGGCACGGACCGTGCGTGAGCTTCTGTCACCCATTTTCAAAATGCACCTTAGTCCATTCCAAATGATTCCAAGTTCCTTCTAATCATTCGCCAATGCTTCCCAATGATTGTAATGCATGAATATCATGAAATTGAGTATGCTTGACATAAAATTCTTAAGCTATGAAAATTGTGAAAACCCGTACATTAGTAAGCACGAGTGTACACAAGTCAAGTTAAGATAAAGGACTATAAGTCCGTGCAAGTCATGTAAGTTTCAAGACATGTAAAAACAAGTCAAGTTACTTTCCCGAAAGGAAAGGAAGAATTACTTTCTCTAAGAAGAAAGGTAGAATGGCACACATATAATAATATATGTATATCAAGGGTGACGACCCCAAATTATTAGCATACTAGGGCAGGGAAGTCATGAGCCCGAACCCTAGGCCCCTTCCATGTAGCCTGCTTTCCAAGGTCAGCGAGATTGGGTTCACTAACGGACGAAGAAAAAAACCGAATAAGGTGGCTTGAGGTGTTGTGCTAATCTAAAGAAATGAATAAGACATGAATCGTAGTCACTTATTAGGGCTACGGGTTAGAATAAAGATATGTCCACATAGTCGCTTATTAGGACTATGAGCTCAAAGAATAAAGCATAAAGAACTGCTAGACTTAGTAAGGGGTCTCGATAGGACTCACTGAGATAATGTTTATATCACCCTTTATTATTGTGGTTTTTACAGAGAAACAGGGAAAAGCAAAGGCGAAGAAGGACGGTTAGCCGGTGTGACTCTTGGAGTTATGGAAGAAGCAGTTTTAAGAATTGTGCCTTTTTCCCTGTTGTTGTCTTGTATTACCGATTGTATAACTATTACTTGCTAACAGTTGTCAATCATTTCTGCTACTTATGTTTTGGGTATTGAACACCAGGATTGTATAAGTTTTAAGTCAGGAGACTTAAGTACTTGGTTAAGTTTAATGAGGTTCATGGAAAATACATATTGGGACTTAAGTACTTGGTTAAGTCAGAACCCCACCGGTCTTAGTCAAAGAATAATATAATACATATTGGGACCACAAAACCCTGACCCACATGGAAATCGCAGCTCGCATAAAACCAGCACCCCACATAAAACCACACAAATCAAACAAACAAATATCAAAACCCCACCAATACCCCCACATTTCACAACATTCAACAAACAAACCCTAATAAAAAAGGAGAGTCACCAAAAGTTTCACCAAATCTCAAATTAATAATAGATGAAGGCTTACCTTTTGAGATTAACCAAACCATAAGCTCTGAATTGAGCAAAAAAACCAACGAACGAAACCCTAGCTCCGATTTCTGTCTCAGTCACCGTCGTAGTCGTCTTATGTAACAGCCCAGGTCTAACGCATTGGCCACCCCAGCACTATTACATCACGGTCTTCTCTACCCCCCTTGTAGAATTTTTGCCTTCCGTGGGAATCGAACCTTGCACCTGAGGCATAAGTGCAATGTTCATATTAGTTAAAATTTTCGAGGAAGAAAATATTCTAAGTGGGGGAGAGTTGTAACGCCCCAAAATAATCAAGTATTTATTTAATTAATTTATCTTGGTGTTATGTTGGTCGGTTATAATAAAAGGAATGAATGGTGTATTAATTTAAATAAGGGGTGGTGTGTAGTAAATGAGAGAGTGGTAATTTAATTAAAAGAGGAGAAGTGCTAGTAATTAACTAAGTGGCAAAAAGAGCCCAAGACACTAGGACCCATAATATTTATGCTCTAGGGTTAGTGTCTTAGACACTTGGAGAGAAAGAAAAGAAAAGAAAAGGAGAGAAGAGAAAAGAGAGCAGTGCGCGCGGCGAAGAGAGGAGGAAAAGAGAGAGATCGCGAGTTCAAGGAGGGAGAAAGAAGAAGTAGTTGCTGTGTTTTCTTGTTGGTGATTCAAGGAAGGGTCTCACTATCATTGAAATTACTAAGGTAAGGGGGGTTAAATGGTATAAGAGAATGTATGATGGGTTGTATGCAAGGTATTAGTAATTATAATGCTAGCTAGGTGTTTGATAATATGTGTGAACGGAAATATAATGTATAATTGTCAATGAAATGTGTTTTGTGGATTGGATGCACGTTAGGTGCTTGTTGCATGCCTAAGACGTGTTTTGATGAAACGTTGTAAAGAAATTATGTGGTTTGTTGTTCTGGAAAGTAGACTTAATGCTTGTTAAGTTGGCGCTGATTTGGTTGCATTTGGAGTTGTAAAACTTAAGTTATAGGTGAAACAAGTTAGGTTAAAATTCTGGAAACCATTTGGGTAGAGGTTCAGTATTTCGGTAACTGGGAACGTTGTGTTGACTGAAAAATTATGTGGTTTACTTTTCTGGAAAATAGACTTAATTCTTGTTAATTTTGCACTGGTTTGGTTGCGTTTAGAGTTGTGTAGCTCGAGATATGAATTTCACAAGTTAGGGTAAGATTCTGGAAACAATCTGGACATAGGGTCAGTGTTTTGGTCACTGCGTTTTCAAAAGAACTCATTTTCGAACGAACCCAATTTCTTTGAAAACTAAACAGAATTCTCCCCAGTTTATGCACAAGTTTCATTCAATTTGATTGAGTTTTGGTCATTTTAGAACTGGTTGAATTTGAAGGACAGAAACTGCCCTCTTTTGAAACTAGTATGTGTGTTTTTGAAAACAGTACCTGTTAGACTCTCTTTTTCAAAAACAGAACTTAGGAATAAGGAGTAGACCCATAGGGCTTTCCAACAAGTATTTATTTGTCGAAATCCGGTGTGGGTTACTATTTTAATCAATTCGCCAAAGTAAGCGCATGGTTACGGAATTTCTGCACCTTGTTTGTTTTCGCGATATCTTTTGATCCGGGAACCCGATTGAGGCGTTCTAAGATGCGTTGAAGAGCTCATTCAGAGGCCTAACCGATTATTCTATTTTTAAGGAAAAATGAACTGTTTTGTATTGCTGTTGCTGTTTTATGTTGCTGTTTTACGTTGCTGTTTTTATGTTGCTGTTGCTGGTTTATATTGCCATTTTATGTTGCTGTTGCTGTTTTATGTTGCTGTTTTACGTTGCTGTTTTATGTTGCTGTTGCTGGTTTATATTGCCGTTTTATGTTGCTGTTGCTGTGTTATGTTGCTGTTTGGCGCCAGAATATGTTTATGTTGCTGTTTGGCACCAGCTTTGCTGCTGTCTGGCGCCTGAATGTGTTAGTGTTGCTGATTTTGTTGCTGTAGGGCGCCATGTAGCACCCTAAATATTTAATTAATTTATTTAATTAAGTATTTAGGAATTTATTTTAATTAGTTGGATATAATTTAATTAATTAAAATTATATTAATTTTATGTTGGTGGTATTAGGAAAAGGAGGCGCCACTTGAATGAACTTGGGCTTAAGTGAAAAGCCCAAGCCCATGATCCATAGGCTATGCGAAGTTGCTAAGCCATTGGGGTTAGGGTTTTGGTGTTGTCATTTTGCGAATTGAGAAAGGAGAATAGAGAGAGTGAGAGCGCCATGGAGAAGAGGGAAAGAAGGGAGAGGTCGCGAGCTCAAGGAGGAAGAAGGACGTGATCCGTTGCTGTGGTTTTGTTCGTGATTGTCTCTAGGGCCTCCGTTCTTCAAATCCAAGGTAAGGGGAGTTCTATCTTTCTATATAATAGATGTTTATGATAGGTTTTAGGGTAGGGTTAGCCTAGATCTATCCATGATCATGAATGTGTATGTGATATCGTTTTTTTGTTGATAATTTATGTGTGATCTTCATGATTGGTGGCTGAAAATCCCTTTGGTTGATGTTATGGGCGCCTAGGGCGCCATATGTTTGATTTTGTGTTGCTGGATTTTGTGCAGGATTTGGCGCCCCATGGCTGGGCGCATGTTCCATTGTGTGTGCGTGTGTGTTGTGTGCGCATATGGGGTGTTTTGGGTGAAACTTCGAATTCTGGGCATATTTTACCGTGCCATCTTTTGTATTTGCGTGCCCAAATTCAATTTTAAACATTTTGGCTCGAGTGGTTTTATTTTTGCACGTGTCATTTTGGAGTTGTCTCGGTGGGTGTTGCTTGTGTGTGCATATGGGGTGTTTTGGGTGAAACTTCGAATTCTGGGCATATTTTACTGTGCCATCTTTTGTATTTGCGTGCCCAAATTCAATTTTAAACATTTTGGCTCGAGTGGTTTTATTTTTGCACGTGTCATTTTGGAGTTGTCTCGGTGGGTGTTGCTTATGTGCGCCAGCGTGTGCGTGTTGCGTGTTGCCAGGCGCCAGGCGCTGGGCGCCAGGCACTGGGAGCCAAGGGCACCAGTGTGTGCGTGTGTGTTGCGTGTTGCGAGCGCTGGGCGCCAGTGTGCGTGTGTTGTGTGTTGCAGGGCGCTGGGCGCCAGGTGCCAGGCGCCAAGGGCGCCATTTTCAAGATGTTCCCAAATTTTTATAAAAACCGTTTTCGCTATATCTTTTGACTCGGGCATCCGTTTTGAACGTTTCAAAAAGCGTTGGGAAGCTTTTTCGGTTGTCTACCTGCGTGTCTTATTTTTAAAATAAAAACTTATTATTTTCTGGTGGTTTCTGGGCGCCCAAGTGGCTGTCCCCGGTGGTCATTACAGTGACGTGGTAAAGCCATATTGAGTCCTTTAAAAATCCTTTTTGTGTATAACCAACAGTTTTAACGCTTTAGTGTCAAAATGGATGCTTATGACGATGATGCCCTTAGTGGCTAGTTAAATGACGTTTTTTCCCTTAGTGGCTAATATTATTGATGATGATGTGTATATGACGATGATGCCCTTAGTGGCTAGTTAAACGACGTTTTTATCCTTAGTGGCTATTGTTTGTTTGATGACGTTTATGGATAAGAGACGATGAGGCCATAAAGGCTAAGCGACGATGATAATAAGTGACGATGAAATATAGCGACGTTGTCGTATGTAATTATAAAGCGACAGGTGTTGTGCCTCTTATTTGGCAAATTGGTAAGTGACGGGTCACATAATTGACTGTGATTGTGTGTTTGTGTGTGGTGCATGTCATAGTGTCCCATGTATCCCATGTGCATGAACCCAGCGACGATGAGGCCATAAAGGCTAAGCGACGATGAGGCCATAAAGGTTAAGCGACGATGATGAAAGGTACCTCATGCATATGCCCGCGAGTGGGTTGCATTTCATATAGTCACATGACATTGTGATGAGTTGTTGTATTGACGTAATTGAGGACTGTGATGTGGCTACTCTAGTGCTGTGACTTTGACTTATTGCTTATCATATGATTTATTATATGGATTGAATTGGACTCACCCTTCTGTTTGAATGTTACCCCTATGGGGTAACGTGCAGGTGATCACGAGTGAAGACCTAGGTATCTTCACTAATTATGGGTCGGGTCGTCATGCTCTGATACGTAGCACTCAGGGGGGAAACGAACTCGATGTTTTAAGACTATTTTTGGTTGTTATATGTTATTTGATGGT
Organism: Astragalus membranaceus; assembly: GCA_039519185.1. Lineage (NCBI taxonomy): Eukaryota > Viridiplantae > Streptophyta > Magnoliopsida > Fabales > Fabaceae > Astragalus > Astragalus membranaceus. Next base: position 17,086,141 of record CM076850.1, read on the forward strand.
TTTCTCTTATTTATACTTTCTGCTGCGTAGTTGGTTTTATTGATGTTACTGTTGTAGTGACGATGACTGATGCTTGAGTTTTTCCCCATTGGGGGCGTATTACGTATTGCACATTTATTGACGTTGAACTGTTTTATTGAAGTACGGTGTTTTGTTTGAAGTGTGTGTAACATTCCTTGCGATGAAAAGAAATTTTGAAACTCTGATTTTACAATTAAATTAACGGGTAGAAAAGGGGTGTTACACGACACATCGTGCTGCCCGGTGTTCTGATGTCTGGTAGTGTCAATTATGATTAACAATAATAATAGTGACACTGTGTCAAATATGACGAACTAATAACGGTGATGCAAATGTACTAATGATGACTAAATGATGTTGTTGATGTTGTTGGGCTAAAAATTTAACGTTGTTGTCGTTGTTGTTGGGTCAATATGACCAAACCACATTGTTGTTGTTGTTGGGTCAGAGGTGACCAAAAGATGTTGTTGATGATGTTGATGTGCATGTTGTTTGAAGCGTTGTTGAGGGTCTGATGAGTCGTACATGGTGTCCGATGCATTGCATATGCATACCACGTTGTTGTAGGCTGCGGTCTTGGAGCTCTGCTCAATACGTTGTTGTTGAAGCCACAAAGGCTGTTTACGTTGATTGGTATCACATGCATATACCCGCGTTGTGGGTTGCACTTCATACGCATTCTCATGTCACGTTGCCGTTGCCTGACGTTGTAGTTTAATGTTGTTGCCTGTTGGTGCTGTTGCTGGTAGCTGTTTATGTATGATGTTGTGACTAGTATTTATAGTTGCTGAGATCTTAGTATACCTCTTATCATACTCTCTTTTATGCTGTTGGACTCACCCTTTCTGTTTGAATGTTACCTCTACGTGGGTAACGTGCAGGTAGTCGCAAATGAAGACCAGGTCTTCTTTATTAATGAGTCAGCGTCGTCTCTGATACGTAGCACCCGGGGAGGGGATGAGCGCTGTCGTTATGATTTATTTTGTTGCACTAGTTGTGTCTAAAAACAACGTTGTGACTTTTTGAGATACCGTTTATTATTCTGTGAAGTAAACTAAGATGAGTTATTTCTCCACGTTGTTTAATTAATACGTTGTTGCATTTTTGAAAATGTCGTATGTGACGCTCCAATTTCTGTTTTGAATTTAATTTTCCGCACTCTGATAATTAATAAAATGAACGGGTAGAATCGGGGTGTTACATAGTTGGTATCAGAGCAGTTCGGTCTGTCCGACCAAGTTGTCTAGTTGTGTCTTTTAACTAGCAAGTAGTGCTAGATTAGTTCTGATTATTGTCTATGCTGCAGTGTTAAGTCGAAATGGCAGGAAGAAACGATGCTGCACTTGCTGCTGCCTTGGCAGCTATGGCTCAAGCGGTGGAGAATCAGCAGAGTGATGGTGGGAATGCTGGGTCTCGGAGTCTGGCTACTTTTCAGAGGGAGAACCCGCCTACTTTCAAGGGCAGGTATGATCCCGATGGTGCTATGGCGTGGTTGAAGGAAATGGAAAGGATGTTCCGTGTTATGGATTGTACGCCTTCTCAGAAGGTGAGGTATGGTACTCACATGTTGGCTGAGGAAGCTGACGATTGGTGGCGTGAGGTTCTGCAGAGGTTGGAGAATGCTGGTGAAGAGATCACGTGGGATGTCTTCAAGAGAGAATTTATGAGAAAGTATTACCCGGAAGATGTTCGGGGCAAGAAGGAAATAGAGTTCCTAGAGCTAAAGCAGGGAAGCAAGTCGGTAACTGAGTATGCTGCCAAGTTCACTGAGTTGGCAAAATTCTATCCACACTATGATGGGGCTAATGGTGAGTTCTCTAGATGTATCAAATTCGAGAATGGGCTGAGGCCTGAGATCAAGAAGGCAATTGGGTATCAAAAGATTCGTGTGTTCTCCGAGTTAATTGACAGCTGTAGGATTTTTGAGGAGGACAACAATGCTCACTACAGGATTATGAAAGATAAGAGGAGCAAGACTGAAAGCCGTAGTAAGCCGTATGAAGTTCCGGAGGGCAAGGGTAAGCAGAGGTCAGCTGATGGCAAAGGAGCTAGTGGGGGAGATGCTCCCGCGGTCATTGTGTGTTTCAAGTGTGGAAAGGCTGGTCACAAGAGTTTTGAGTGTAAACCCGAGGTATCAAGGTGCTTCCGCTGTGGTAAAGAGGGTCATAAGATGTCCGAGTGTGATCACAAGGATATGGTATGTTTCAACTTTGGAGAGGTGGGGTACATCAGTACTAAGTGTCCAAAACCGAAGAAAGAAAGGTCTAGCGGGAAGGTGTTTGCCTTGGCGGGTACTGAGTCTACTGAAGAATGATGGTCGTTTTAGAGGTACGTGTTTCGTTAAGAGTACTCCGCTAGAATCTATTGTCAATACCGATGCCACCCATTGTTTTAGTACTGTCGAATGTTGTGAACGTTTAGGTATTGTGTTGTCTGCTATGATTGGTCTTGTATTGCCTGGTGTGTTCTCTGTGTCCCCTGTCGGTTTTTGACAAGAGACTTTGTTGTGAATTTTGTTTGTTTGCCGTTGGGTGGGTTAGATGTAACCTTGGGTATGAACTGCTTAGAGCATAACCATGTTCATATTAGTTAAAATTTTCGAGGACGAAAATATTCTAAGTGGGGGAGAGTTGTAACGCCCCAAAATAATCAAGTATTTATTTAATTAATTTATCTTGGTGTTATGTTGGTCGGTTATAATAAAAGGAATGAATGGTGTTTTAATTTAAATAAGGGGTGGTGTTTAGTAAATGAGAGAGTGGTAATTTAATTAAAAGAGGAGAAGTGTTAGTAATTAACTAAGTGGCAAAAAGAGCCCAAGACACTAGGACCCATAATATTTATGCTCTAGGGTTAGTGTCTTAGACACTTGGAGAGAAAGAAAAGAAAAGAAAAGGAGAGAAGAGAAAAGAGAGCAGTGCGCGCGGCGAAGAGAGGAGGAAAAGAGAGAGATCGCGAGTTCAAGGAGGGAGAAAGAAGAAGTAGTTGCTGTGTTTTCTTGTTGGTGATTCAAGGAAGGGTCTCACTATCATCGAAATTACTAAGGTAAGGGGGGTTAAATGGTATAAGAGAATGTATGATGGGTTGTATGCAAGGGATTAGTAATTATAATGCTAGCTAGGTGTTTGATAATATGTGTGAACGGAAATATAATGTATAATTGTCAATGAAATGTGTTTTGTGGATTGGATGCACGTTAGGTGCTTGTTGCATGCCTAAGACGTGTTTTGATGAAACATTGCAAAGAAATTATGTGGTTTGTTGTTCTGGAAAGTAGACTTAATGCTTTTTAAGTTGGCGCTGATTTGGTTGCATTTGGAGTTGTAAAACTTAAGTTATAGGTGAAACAAGTTAGGTTAAAATTCTGGAAACGATTTGGGTAGAGGTTCAGTATTTCGATAACTGGGAACGTTGTGTTAACTGAAAAATTATGTGGTTTACTTTTTAGGAAAATAGACTTAATGCTTGTTAATTTGGCACTGGTTTGGTTGCGTTTAGAGTTGTGTAGCTCGAGATATGAATTTCACAAGTTAGGGTAAGATTCTGGAAACAATCTGGACATAGGGTCAGTGTTTTGGTCACTGCATTTTCAAAAGAACTCATTTTCGAACGAACCCAATTTCTTTGAAAACTAGACAGAATTTTACCCATTTTATGCACAAGTTTCATGCAATTTGATTGAGTTTTGGTCATTTTAGAACTGCTTGAATTTGAAGGACAGACACTGCCCTCTTTTGAAACTAGTATGTGTGTTTTTGAAAACTGTACCTGTTAGACTCTCTTTTTCCAAAACTGAACTTAGGAATAAGGAGTAGACTCATAGGGCTTTCCAACAAGTATTTATTTGTCGAAATCCGGTGTGGGTTACTATTTTAATCAATTCGCCAAAGTAAGCGCATGGTTACAGAATTTCTGCACCATGTTTGTTTTCGCGATATCTTTTGATCCGGGAACCCGGTTGAGGCGTTCTAAGATGCGTTGAAGAGCTCATTCAGAGGCCTAACCGATTATTCTATTTTTAAGGCAAAATGAACTGTTTTGTATTGCTGTTTCTGTTTTATGTTGCTGTTTTACGTTGCTGTTTTTATGTTGCTGTTGCTGGTTTATATTGCCATTTTATGTTGCTGTTGCTGTTTTATGTTGCTGTTTTACGTTGCTGTTTTATGTTGCTGTTGCTGGTTTATATTGCCGTTTTATGTTGCTGTTGCTGTGTTATGTTGCTGTTTGGCGCCAGAATATGTTTATGTTGCTGTTTGGTGCCAGCTTTGCTGCTGTCTGGCGCCTGAATGTGTTAGTGTTGCTGATTTTGTTGCTGTAGGGCGCCACATCGTGCTGCCCGGTGTTGTGATGTCTGGTAGTGTCAATTATGATTAACAATAATAATAGTGACGCTGTGTCAAATATGACGAACTAATAACGATGATGCAAATGTACTAATGATGACTAAATGATGTTGTTGGGCTAAAAATTTAACGTTGTTGTCGTTGTTGTTGGGTCAATATGACCAAACCACGTTGTTGTTGTTGTTGGGTCAGAGGTGACCAAAAGATGTTGTTGATGATGTTGTTGTGCATGTTGTTTGAAGCGTTGTTGAGGGTCTGATGAGTCGTACATGGTGTCCGATGCATTGCATATGCATACCACGTTGTTGTAGGCTGCGGTCTTGGAGCTCTGCTCAATACGTTGTTGTTGAAGCCACAAAGGCTGTTTACGTTGATTGGTATCACATGCATATACCCGCGTTGTGGGTTGCACTTCATACGCATTCTCATGTCACGTTGCCGTTGCCTGACGTTGTAGTTTAATGTTGTTGCCTGTTGGTGCTGTTGCTGGTAGCTGTTTATGTATGATGTTGTGACTAGTATTTATAGTTGCTGAGATCTTAGTATACCTCTTATCATACTCTCTTTTATGCTGTTGGACTCACCCTTTCTGTTTGAATGTTACCTCTACGTGGGTAACGTGCAGGTAGTCGCAAATGAAGACCAGGTCTTCTTTATTAATGAGTCAGCGTCGTCTCTGATACGTAGCACCCGGGGAGGGGATGAGCGCTGTCGTTATGATTTATTTTGTTGCACTAGTTGTGTCTAAAAACAACGTTGTGACTTTTTGAGATACCGTTTATTATTCTGTGAAGTAAACTAAGATGAGTTATTTCTCCACGTTGTTTAATTAATACGTTGTTGCATTTTTGAAAATGTCGTATGTGACGCTCCAATTTCTGTTTTGAATTTAATTTTCCGCACTCTGATAATTAATAAAATGAACGGGTGTTACATCTTACGTCACCATCGTAGACTTAGTTCTCCTCTCCTGCTTCGTCTACTTCCTCGTAGCAAACGAACCAGAGAGTGAGAGAAAGGAACCCTAGGGAGACTGCGTTCTTCTCTCGTAGAATCTCTCTCTCGCTTCGTTTTCTTTCTAAGTGTTTGCTGAGAGAGGGAGAGAAATGAAGAAGGATAACAATGACCCCTAATGTTATTAAGCTACGTGGCATTCCAAGTCACCAGTCTAATAGCCACGCCAGTCAGTGTTAAACAGAGCTAACAAAAAAAACGTTAAAAGGGGCAACAGATCAACATTTTTAAAAGTTAAGGGACCTATGCGTTACAGAAAAAAGTTAAGGGGCCTATTCGTTACCAAAAAAGAAGTTAAGGAACATCGGGAGATATTTTGCCTTTTTTATCAAACAGAACATGAAACAAATGACAAAAAAAATTACGAGATGAAGAAGCCCTTATTTTCAGAAACCACAAAACTCAAATTAGGGGAAGAACAAACAAGAAGGATCATTCTCTCGGCGCCACTGCCATTTCCCTGTTTCACAGTGAGAAGGATGGAGAGAAAAACAACAAAAAATAGAGAAACAAATTTAGAATGAGGAAGATGAGAGAGTTAAGATCGATAGAGATGAGAAGAGTAAAGTTACCATGGTGGGAAATGAGAAGAAGTAGAAGAAAGCCACCCACGTTCTCCTCTTCCTCCCGCCATCGTCACCCACCATTGCTGCAAGTTCCTCACTCCGTTTTGCCCTTTATTTCTCGCCTCCAACTCTGCCTTTTCTCCCTTCTCTTATCTGTTTCTCTGAGGTTGCTGTTGGTAGCAACTTTTTGGGGTTACATCTTCTTTATTTTTAGATGAACTGAGAAACATGTGTTTGACATTGTGTGTGTGTGTGTGTGTGTGTGAGAGAGAGAGAGAGAGAGAGAGACTGAAAAGAGAAGGAAGAAGGAGTTGATGTAGGAGGAAGGGGAAAGAGATATGGTGAGAGAGGAATGGCGGGCAAGAGAGGAAGAAAGAAAGCAAATGGAGAGATAGGAAAATATTTTTGCTCTCTCTCTCTCTCTTTGTACTGGTCTTTTCAGTCAAAAAGCACAGCACAAGGGGTGGCAGAAAGTAGCTGACAACTTCACATGGGAGTGGTGATAACTCTAATTTATATAGAGTTATTTATACTACTAAACGTAACAAATTTCTTGAAACCCAAGTATAAAGTGTGTTAAATATAGTAGTTTAAGTAAGATAAACAACATTCTAGGAATTATGTGATGAATAAAGCATATTGTATATATATTGGTATGTTTTATGTGTTTGTTCAGTTTACCTACAGATGATGCTTCTGCACCACGATGCTTCTGCACCATGATGCTTCTACACTTAATGCTTCTGCACCATCCTGCGATAAAGGTTTATAACCCCACAATGGAACCACCTCAATTCATACCACTACACCAAAACTTCTATGACATCATGCTTTGTCACAAATCACATGGAGGCACATGCCCACAAGCATAAGGAGGCGCCCACCATAAACATTATCATGAAAGGCTACTCATCTAAAGACACATGGCCCTCCACAATTGGACCTCTCCTTGAGGATGAGTGTTGGACTCAATCTCCAGAATTAAAGATCAGAAAAGTAACCATGGTTAAGCCTCCTTAGGTTAACTTGGTTTTCAAACAAACCCTCACTTGAAGGAAACCTCCAAGGCTATAAAAAGGCTTCCGCTTCTCACTTGAAGAGCATCGAATATCTCACTTGATATTATGTAGATCATACACTTTACTTATATTTTAGTAGTTTCATTTCTTATAGTTTTTATAGTAGATAGTTGGCAAGAAGGTGAGGAAGGAATCGACAACTTCTTCCTTCACTTCTTCATCAACTTAGTTAGGTGCAACTGCACCAGGAAGTCAGTGCTTCTGCACTACAGGGAATTTATATGCAAAAGTGCTTCAATCAGTATAATCTCTACCTTATTGATATCTCTTGTACTTTCATCTATATTAATATGTTTCATTTCATCTATTTTTGCCTTGCAATGCTTATTATGAGCTAAACCTTTTTTTGGTTGAGATGTTCTAACTTTATAATGAGCTTTTGAGTAAGTTATTATGCTTTTTAGTGTTGTATGCATTTTGGGTCTTGTGTTATACTACATCCATCTTATTTTAAGGTTGATCACTTAGAATAAGTAGAGTTATATTCACAGACATATGGTTTATAATTAGAAATCAAGACTAATAAGGGTAAGTGTTTTAATGAAGGCTTTGTTAACTAGTGTAATAAAGAAAACTTTGTTAAAACCATGTTAACACTAGTGCAAAATCAAGAAAAGAATTAGACATTTAAAGTTAGGCGCTCAGATGCCTGACTTTATATGTTGATGCGGTGGCAAACTTGTAATTAAAAGGCAAAACTCGTGAGTTTTAAAGTCAAGCGAATACACGCCTGACTTCTAAAGTGAAAAAATAGCAAAAAAATTAGACTTTAGAAGTCAGACGTGTATTCGCCTGACTACATAAGTAGACACGGTGGCAAACTTGTAATTAAGGGTGAAATTCTTTTTTTCTATTTTAGTACTTTAGAAGTCAGGCGTGTAAGCGCCTGACTTCTAAAGTACTAAAGTAGAAAAAAAGAATTTAACCCAAACGTTTGTGAACCCTATCTATCTCTTCTCTCAGAACACTCTCCTCGCATTCACGCCATTCTCAAGCCGTCCTCTCGCGTTCTCACGCCTCACTCCGAGAACGCCTTTCTCCGCCCCGCCTCGCCTCGCCGTGCACCACTCCACCCTCCGGTGCGCGTCTCTTCCGTTGCTCTCTCCACTTCAGTTTCACGCTCAACGCTCACGCTCTGCTTCTGAGTTTCACGCTAAACTCCTCTTCCGTTTTCCAAGCAAGTCTCCATCTCTCTCTCCCTCTCCCGGTGTCTCTCTCTCTCTCTCTCTGTCACTCTCTCTGCCTCTCTTTCTAGGTTTTTTTTGATACTGTTCTTAATCCCCTATTGCAATTTATTCGGTGCTTCTCCGCATAATACTCTCACAGCTCCTATCTAATTCCTAAATTCTCAGTTTGAAACGAGTGTGTTGCAAGCCCTAGTTTTTTTTTTGATTTGAACATGGGCCAGATCCAGAAGTCGCAAACCCTGGTTTTTTAGATTTGAACATGGGTCAGTTTGATTATGATTATGTCACCGATGATGCTTGACCTATGATTATGTCACCGATGATGCTACCGATCTGCTTGGAGAGAAGGATTTGGACTCGATCTCCGCTTTGCGTGGCTTATTGATCTCGCGGCCTGTTGATTCTGGCTTCTCGCATAAGAACGCGCTACTGATCTGCTTGGAGAGAAGGATTTGGACACCGATGTTGGGTTTTGTTTTTTGGATATTTTATCTTGCTTTAATTTTTATTTTTTGCGTCTTTATTGCGTTATGTTAAGTGATTTTGAGTTTTTTTTTTATTTTGTGGTTTTTGTAGATGCTGACTTGAGGGAAAAGTTGAATAAGATTATGTCATCCGAGTACTTCACTACCACTCCTGAGATGAAGGCTGCTGTTGAGGTTGTTGTCGCAGCTGCGGGAAATTATGCGTCTTTTCAGGTGCCGGTGCATGGCTCTGTTTGTTCGGTCGAAGTGGAGGATCGTTATTCTGCTTCTGTTGATCTTCATGCATCTCTACTGAGGCGTGGAAGGTATAAAAAGAACAGTTGAACATACTAATTTGATCTAAATTATGCCTAATTTAGTATTTAATATCTGCTTGTAATTATAAGCTAATTTCATGCATCCTAAGATTGGATTGTCAATAATTATTTTCTCATGAATCCTATGTCTGCACTCTGCAGGAGGTTGATCATTTTGATGATTTGGATGATCTTTTTCAGAACAATGGCTTTAAAGGTGTTTACAAGGTAGGTTACATGCATATTTGAACAGTCATTTATATAAGTTTTTGATGTCCAAATTTTTAATCAAGTTCCTTACCTGTGTTATTATTATCAATCTTGGCAGGGTCGCACAGGAGAAGCACGTGATGGATGTGCTGTATTTTGGAAAGACAATTTGTGAGTTTCCATTACCCCTAAAAGCTAAATCATTTTTTATCCTATTTTATTTGTTTGATGTTTTACATTTGTAACCTTTGGCAATAAGCAAATCAGCTTCCTAAGCATTCCTTGATACAAAGGAATGTCAATGCATAAAAAATGTGCAAATCACAGAACATAGAAATTGATATAATACAGCTCCGAATTTGGCCTAAATACTGTATATTTTAAATTTTGAATGCAGATTCAGTCTTTTGCATCAAGAAGATATAGAGTTCCCGAGATTTGGCCTGCGCAACAATGTTGCTCAGCTTTGTGTTTTGGAGGTATATAGTGGTTGTTTTCTATTTACTCCGTTGTCTTTTATTAGATCGATCTGTTATGCAGTATCTAAGAGAAATTTGAGTATATGGACAGAGTGACATGAAAAAGTAATTTATAGGGTGAACGGAAAGGAAATCAGTGTCTCAGGAGCTTGATTTGCATGACATTCTTTTCATTGATGCTGAACTTGGGAAAACTTTGCAAGAGTTGAATGCCCTTGTTTGCAGGAAACATCATTTAGAATCTACTAGCGGTGGCTATATTGACACAACAACTAATATGCACTTCCGAGGAGCCCCAATTGCAGATCCTGAAACCTGGAGATGAGATTGTAAGCATTCAGTCTCTCCTTAATTTTTTTTCTTCTGTCTGTATTGTGAAAATGGCTTTGAACTTGCTGTCAAAATTTCAGGTTGGCCTCAATAATCTAGAAGAATACATATCCGCGGTAGTTGATGCTACTGTCAAGTCTGGAATAGTGCGTCAAATGGAAACATTTAGAGCAGGGTTCAACCTCTCATTTTTCTTGATTTGTATTAATAAGTTTCTACTTTCTAAAGATTATGAGAATTGAGAATTTTGATTATGTTTTTTTGGTAATAGAATCGGAAGAAGAGCTATTTGAAAAGATTTTACATGGTGAACTTGATTTCTCTTCGGATCCTTGGCCGTGTATCTCTGAAAGTGCAAAAGAGTTGGTTAGGAAAATGCTTGTTAGAGATCCTAGAAAACGGATAACAGCACATGAAATTCTCAGTAAGTTTCAACACTCTTCTTTTCTTTAAATAATTGAGACACCAGTGAAATTTTTTTGGTATGTCATTACACATTCCACAATTTCTTAGTGAAGCCTTTTATTTATTGTTTCCTTTGATACGCTTTCAGCACTTACAGTGAATCTTTAATACAAAAATTACATAGTTAAGTGCTTATTTTTTGATTGCTAAAGTTGCTGCATTGCTAAACAATAGAACTTGAGCTATTAGTTTAGTACCAATTTAGCATCTTGTAAATGACGATGTTTCTATTCTTTGCAGATCACCCTTGGATTCAAGTTGATGGAGTTGCTCCAAACAAGCCTTTAGATTTTGCAATTTTTAGTTGTTTAAATCAGTTTTCTGCTATGAACAAGCTCAAGAAAATGGCTCTTAGAGTAAGTCATTTTTCTATTATCACATAACTACAGATTGTAGAATATTGAACATTATTTACAAGGTTGAATATGTGTAAAACTTGTTTGAAATTGTCAAATTGTGCTCCTTGTTTAACTTGTTTAAAACTTGTTTGGCGCCAAAGGGAGATGGAGGACCCTCGTGTAGAGTACCATGGGATGTAAATGTAGAGATTTTATTCTAATGATTTTCTAACACAAGAGGACACATGGCGCATTTTCGAACGTCCGATTTATCTAAGAGATTAAACAAAGGCAGCAAATGGCGGATGAAAATCACCCGTCTCAAGTTTTCTGTCACAGTTCCTGTCCCAACAATCAAATGTTGCCAAATCATTTACTTGCAGTCGCCTGTCGTCTAGCCCATCTCGCACTGCCACCCAGGAACTCCTCTCCTCCAGCGGTGGTGGCTCATTCTTTACCTTCCCTATTTCGCCCTTTCCCCATCTCTCTATGCTTGATTGAGTAATTTTTTCTACTACTACTTCTGAAATTTGATTTTGCTCATTTAATACTATTGAAAATTTCTCATTAACATCATTTCACATCAGGTAAATCAAAGATAAGTTGTATATGTATTATTGAGTCTGACTTTGAGTACTAAACAATAGTTTAGTAATTGTTACTAAATGGGCATAATAGTCATTCCCCATCAATGAAAAAGTTTGGTGACCACACCAACACTAAATTGTGGTTAGTATGTAATAGAGATATAGTTAACATAACTTGTTGAGTTGTAACAAAATCAGTTGTAGGAGTGCCACATCAGTAGCTGACTGAGCATTGACTAGTCAGCTTGCTCGCCGTTGTTTAAATACATTTTACTGTACAGATTGTTGCAATAATGAAGATGAGGAATTCTCTCAAACCCTTTCAGTTAGCATTCTGTTAGATTCTCTCAATCAGTTAGATTCTATCATGGTATCATTCGGTTCATTGATTTGTGGCCTCATCTTCTTCATCCCTTCCGCTTCAACTCTCTCAAATTTCTCAAATCTTGTGCTTCATCTCTCATGGCGACAATTCGTACACCTGAACAGTCACCGCCGGTGACTCCTACTTCTTTGCAAACACCTTCTATTTTCAATTTTGTCGCCGCAAATTCATTCAACTTCGTTTATGGTCCCAAGTTTTCAATCAAACTTGATGACAAGAACTTCTTGATTTGGAATAAACAAGTGGAAGGCGTCATCGCAAGGCACAAACTTCACCGTCTCCTCGTCAATCTGATGATTCCGCAGTAGTACAAAACAACAGAAGATCAAAAGAATGGCAAAGTCTCTGAAGCTTATGATCGCTAGTTCGTTGAAGACTAAGCGTTGTACACATGGCTTCTCTCTACATTTTCCGATTCGGTGCTTCCACGCGTGCTCAATTGTCGTCACGCTCATCAGGTTTGGGACACAATCCACAAGCACTTCTACGCTCATTTGAAGGCGAAGATGCGTCAACTTCGTGCTGAATTGAAGACGACGAAGAAAGGTAATCGTAGCATCACTGAATTTCTGGCTAAAATTCGTGCCCTAGCCAATTCTCTTACTGCAATTTGTGATATTGTGTCTGATCAAGATCTTGTAGACATTGATTGCCTGAAGATTGTAACTCGTTTGTGATGATTGTGTTTACCAAACTTGATTCGATTGATTTAACTGATTTGGAATCGATGTTGTTGGTGCAAGAAGCTCAGCTAGATAAATTTCACCAAGAATTGGCTACACCGGCTATATCTGCTAATCTTGTTCATATGAACTCTCAAAACAATTCCCAATCAGGCGCCGGTCGTGGCACTAACCACTCTGGTTATCAAGGTGCTGGGTATTATCGTGGCCGAGGAAGCAATGTGCGTGGTCGTGGGCACGGTCGTGCACGCAGTGCTCCTAACAAGCCTCAATGCCAAGTGTGCACTCGCTATGGACATACTGCTCTGGATTATTGGTATAGGTATGATGAAAACTACACACCACCAATGGTGCCTCTACTTCAAGTACTGCTAATCCTCAGGCACTTGCAGCATACACTTCGTTTGATCCATCTGCAGCTGAGCTCTTCACCGTTCCTCCGGAGATAACTCCTCAAGGTTATTGTGCTAACACTTGTGTCTCTTACAATTTCACTAACACTTCACAATATTTATATCATTGCAAAACATACACTGGATCACAGAAATTACACATGGGCAACGGGCAAGGTTTTCCCATCCAATGCACCGGCACCCTTACCCTAAACTCCACACACAATCCCACAAAACACTTTACACTCAAAAATGTCATAGTTGTCCACTCAATCACCCGTAATCTTATCTCAGTGGGACGATTTTGTGCTGATAATAATGTATACTTTGAGTTTCATCACAAATTTACCTTGTCAAATGCCAAGTCTCTAAACAAGTTCTATTCCAAGGCTCAAGAGGAACTGATGGTCTCTTCTTTCTGCCTACTCTTGCATCTGTGATCCGGCCAAATGCTCTAGCAACCTCTGTATCTGCTTCCAACCCTGCTAATGTCTCTAGTGTATCATCTACTACTTCCACTTATAGTAATACTAATAACTATCATGTTTGGCATCATAGACTAGGGCATGCTAATAGTAGAGCCATTAAAACTGTTTTGAATCGTTGTAACCATTCTGTTGCATCAAATAAAATGTTTGAATTAGTAAATCTTGTTCCATTGGCAAGTCTCATCGTATTCACTCACCACTTTCCACCCCACACTATCACACATCCTTTGAACTTGCACACACTGATTTGTGGGAACCCCCACCCTCTCCATCTAGTAGTGGTTATTCTTATTACATAGTTTTTGTTGATGCTTGTACCAAATTCACTTGGTTTTATCTACTTAAACGAAAATCTGATGCTATTTTGGCGTTTCACCAATTTCATAAACTGGGCCAAACTCAATTTTCTGCCACTCTTAAGTCTTTACAATCTGATTCAGGGGAGAAATCAAACCATTCACACCTGTACTTACTGCTTTAGGCATTACTCATAGGTTTACTTGTCCCAACACCTCTCATTAGAATGGCACTGTTGAGAGGAAGCACAGGCAATTGCTGAGATGGGCCTTACTCTCCTTACCCATGCTTCCATGCTATAGGGGATTTGCTTGCTTGTAAGACGTTGAAGAAGTTCTTCTCTTATAGTGGTTATTATCAAGTCCGAAGGTTGCAAAGCCGGAGGCCGAGGACGTAGGGCTTATTATCCCGAACCTCGTAAAAATCACGGTGTACTTCTTTCCCTTATAACTGTTAATTGTTATTGCATTTGATATTATTGTGCTTAGATATCATTATCATTGTAATAGTTTTTGCTTATTGTTATAGCTTGCATAGTTGTTGCATATAGTTTAAATCTTTTTTTCCACATTCGATTTAAACTAGCATATTCAATTCTCAAAAATAAAAAAGATTTCATTTTTAGCATATAACCTTGTTAACCCCCCCTCTAAGGTTATTATATAGTCCAACAATTAGTATCAGTAGCTAGAAATTGCATATAGAGCTTAACATCTCGCAATTTTTGTGATTATGGGTTCATTTATGAAAAAGGGGATGTCCTTCAACAGGTCACCCCTGTTCGATGGGACTAACTATGACTATTGGAGTAGTCGAATGAAATGTCATGTGCAGTGTAACACCCCGATAATTTCTATCTTGTAGAAATTACCGAAGCGCACTACTGGCATACATTAGAGTGACTTTCCTTTTTAAAATAATGAACACATACTAAACTTCGATGAATTACTCATCAAACGTACTTACATAACTGAACAGAATATAAATAAAGTCGGTCCTTACACCCTCAACTAGTGTTCAATACTCAAAAACCGAAAGTCTGCGGAAGCGATTTTCAACTTGAAAGACATAAGTCGTACAATCGAATAATCTTAAGATACTGAATAGAAATACAGAAATACAAAGGAAACTGAAACACAATACATAATGAAATAAGGATAGCGGCTGCTCCTCAAGCGTCTCCATAGCCGTGCCTCACGGTCTTCAACTTTCCCTGCTTAACTGAAAAACAACAACAATGGATTGGGTGAGACAACTTGTCTCAGTGACTTCTATCGCGGCCCCTTACTAATTCTCTCGGTTCAATTATGCTTGATTCATTATACTTAACTCATAAATCATAGTCCTCAAAATTGACTATGTGGCTAACTAACTAAACGTTGTCCTCATAACCCTCAAGCCGATTACAAGACACAACACTAACTAAAGTTATAGCGTGTCACCGGTCACTTGGCATAATAAGCTTCCGGTGAACCCGTCCCCACTAATCGGATGGGTCCCTAACGGGGCCTAGGTTCATAAGGCTCATGACTGCCTCTCCCCTAGCACACTAAACTGAATAGGGTCGTCACCCCGACTAAAAGATATATATGAAGATATACCTGAACTGAACTCAACAATGAACTTAAACATAACAATAACATAACAATAAACTGAACTGAACATAATCTTACTATTAACATTAGGTGATCTAATTACTAACTTAATCTTATAATTAAGTGATCTCACATGGCTTACTAAGGTTCTTAACTTAGCTTACACTAATTATCCAGCTAGTCCAAACAGACTACATCAATTGTAACACCCCATTTTCTACCTGGTACTTAAATAAAAATTATCAGAGTTCAAAAATTATTTTTTTCAACTAATCAAAACGGGATGCTACATTTCTTCAAACAAACATCAACAACATAATAACATTCCTTTTATAAATCAAAGAAAGTACGCAACACGTAACAATGGAATGGGGATCCCAAAAACATATTATTCAGTCCACATGACAGAAACTACAACGTCTTGCAGCGGAATAAAAATAAATCTCATCACACATAACGCAGCCTCAATCATAGAAATCTCAATAAAAATTGTTTAACAACTTGAATAAACAAACAAAAGAAAACTAGTGCCCATCCCCTAAGTTTTACGTATCAGAGCACTAGACCGACTCAGGAATGAAGAATAACAGCCTTCACTCATGGTTACCTGTAGTAATAAACAACAAAGGGGTGAGTCTAAACCGCATATTAAGGCTTATAATAAGCAGTATGCTAGAGTATAAGGACTACACCAATCACAGCAACACATTTATATTTTTATTTATTTATATGTATGTATATAGCAACCTTACAATACATATATGTACGCATAATACCTTCCACAAAATTACACATATAACATCTTCCACAATATATATATATATATATATATATATATATATATATGTATGTATAACAAATTGTAACAACTTTAACAATTCATATGTCTATTTCTTTATATTATACATACGACAACTTCATAAGATTATGTACAACAACTTTCAACAGTTTGTACATATATTAACCTCAGCAAGTCATATATATATATATATATATATATATTTATATTTTCATACATATACAGCAACGTTTCCAACTTATAAAGATATATCAACATCCGCAATATATAAATGTAACATTTCTCACAACTTATATATATAATTGTCGCACAATCATACTGTACACCAAACAAAGTAATTATCAATGATGAGAATGTATGTATGAGGTGCAGAATGCATGTGGTACCATTATCACTTCTCATTAGCCAATTGGGCACGTCGCGACCGCAGCCGAAAAATAACGTCAAGACCACAGCCTAACAATGCATCGTCAAGACCGCAGCCTAATGTATGCATGTGACTCCATAAACAATCAACAAACATAATTTTTCACAACCACAAGTCACACACGTCATCATTATAAATCACAACGTCAAGACCGCAGCCTGAAATCATCACCAAAAATTCGGTCCATAGACCCATCAACACCCAACAATAACATTGGCACATACAAGTGTGCCAACACCACTCACAGCCCAAAACAGCACCTAAACACAAACAGGCATCATACACAGATAGAGGACTGAACAAGCTTCGAAACGCACTTTGAAGCACTTAAAACGGACACCCGAGTCAAAAGATACGTCAAAAACAAATTTGGGACAAAACTGAGACACGTGCTGAAAATGGCTCCCAGGCGCTGGGCGCCTAGCAGGGAACAACAGCACACAAAAACTGGCGCAGGGGGATCCTGGCGCCCACAGAAAACTGGCGCAGGGCGCCTGGCGCCCAGACACAGTACTGGCGCAGCAAAACCAAAAACTGGCGCAGCAGGGATCCTGGCGCCCACAGAAAACTGGCGTAGGGAGCCTGGCGCCCAGACACAGAATTGGCGCAGGGAACAGAATTGGCAACACAGTGCAGGATTTGGCGCCCAGGGACAGGGCACCCACCAAAATGTTACAACAGTACTCAAAGTGCTCAGGAGCAAGTTCCAACCTACAACATATGATATAACAACCAGTTCTGGGCGCTTGGGGCACCAGAACCAGTGACACAGACAAGGGAACATGTGCATGGGCGCCTAGGGCGCCTTCCCAAACAACACTGGAACAACATGGAGCCACACTGGAACATCTTAGTATAATTAGGCAAGGTATCCCACACTGAGACAGAGGCTAAAACATCAAGGGAAACATAAGTGGCTTGGCGCCTAGGCACAGGGATCCAAAAACTGCAACAGAAAACAAGGCAGGCAACATGGCTCCCGGGGGAGGGGATCTCAGTGACATTTCAGGACATACAGTCTAGCAACCCAAATTCAACACCAATGACATCCAAATAACATGACTACTCAGAAACACAACTCGGGAACACACCGCGGGCAGCCAAAATTAGGCGCCCTTGGCGCCCAGGCACAGGGATCCTGCGCCCAAGGCGCCACTGCACCAAGGCAGCAACACCGAAACACAGCAGGTAGGCAACAGGCGCCCATGGCGCTTAGACAGGAGCAACAATGCATGGAATTGACAACAACAATGGCGCCTAAGGCGCCTAGGGTCCTTCAAACTCAAATTTCTTCCAAATTTCATATGCTCAATCATTCAATAATTATTTCTAACACCTCAAATTCACTCTCATATCTTCGAATACACACTTTATCAATTATTTGGCATACACTATGATTCTCACATACATCTCATAACTCATACAATTTTCAATATAACACGTAGAGACAGTAAATCTTCACACAATCAATCATATATCAAATTCAACAATAGAATTATGAGACAAATGGTATAAACCCTAAACTCTCACATATAACCCATTCTAAGCCCTATTATAAGGTAAGACCCACCCTTACCTTGATTGCACCGAAGACGAAGTCCTTCTTACGGAGTCACCAACAAAACCACAGCAACAGCTCTTCTTTTCCTCTTCTCTTTGTGCGATCGCCCTTCTCTTTTCTCCCTTCTCACTCGCGACTCACTCTTCTCTCTTCTCCTTTCTTTTCTTTCTTTTACGTTTTCTTTCTTTTCCTTTCTTTGCACAAATGATGCGAATAGCATCATACCCCAAGCGCCTAGGGCCTTAGCTAACGGGCTTGGGCTTCTTGGGCCAAATTTGCCATTCCGAAATTATTAATACCACTCCCTTCAATTATAAGTAAACTAATATATCAATAATTATAATAATTATACTAATAATAATAACAATATTGCAACACCTAAATAATTTAATCAAATAATTAAATTATTTTGGGTGTTACAACTCTCCCCCACTTAGGAAATTTCGTCCTCGAAATTCTTACCTGATTCAAACAACTCTGGATAAGACTCTCGCATCTTACTCTCCAGCTCCCAAGTCATACTTTCACCAGCAGCTCCTAACCAAACCACTTTCACCAAATAAATCTCCTTCCCTCTCAGAACCTTCACTTCTCTATCTTCAATCCGCACAGGCATAGTCTCCACAGTGAGATTATCCCGTACCTCCACTTCATCCATCTGAATCACATGAGACGGATCTGGAACATACTTTCGAAGTTGTGACACGTGAAACACGTCATGCAAGTTCGAAAGATTAGGCGGCAAAGCCACCCTATAGGCAACACTTCCAACCCTCTCCGTAATCTGATACGGACCAATGAAACGAGGAATTAACTTCCTTGATTTCAAGGCTCGCCCAACACCAGTCACCGGCGTGACTCTCAGAAACACATGATCACCGGCCTGAAACTCCAAATCCTTCCTTCTCTTATCATGATAGCTCTTTTGTCGACTCTGCGACGCTTTCATCTTCTCACGGATTAATTTTACCTTCTCAGTTGTTTCTCCCACAATCTCAGGCCCCAACACTGCACTCTCTCCTGATTCATACCAACATAACGGAGTCCTACATCTCCGACCATACAGCGCCTCAAACGGTGCCATCCCAATACTATAATGATGACTATTATTATAGGTGAACTCAATCAATGGAAGATGAGAATCCCACGAACCTCCTTGCTCAAGAACACATGCCCTCAACAAGTCCTCTAACGACTGAATAGTCCTCTCCGTCTGACCATCTGTCTGCGGATGATATGCGGAGCTCAACCTCAACTTAGAACCCAAAGCTTCTTCCAAACTTTTCCAAAATTCAGAAGTGAATCTTGGATCTCTATCAGATACAATACTAAGTGGAACGCAATGCAACTTCACAATTGTCTTGATATAAATCTCCGCCAACTTTGGAACTGGATAAGTGATACTAATTGGCAAGAAGTGAGCAGACTTCGTCAACCTATCCACAACCACCCATATAGCATCAAACCCCCTTACGGTATTTGGCCAACCTGTCACAAAATCCATGGAAATGCTATCCCATTTCCATTCCGGAACTTCTAATGGTTGCATCAACCCCGCAGGCTTCTGATGCTCAACCTTTGACTTCTGACAAGTCAAACAGGCATACACAAACTGTGTCACATCTTTCTTCATACCAGGCCACCAGAACAACTTCTTCAAATCTTGGTACATTTTTGTAGCCCCTGGATGAATACTCAACTTGCTCTTATGGCTCTCCTCAAGAATCATTCTCTTCATCTCAGCATCATCAGGAATACAGATTCTATCCCTGAATCTCAATACACCTTGGGAATCTAACTTGAAATCCCCATTCACAGCTTGATCATTCGCAACTAATAAGTCCACCAACTTTACATCTGACTTTTGGGCTTCTCGAATACTAACCAAAAATTCATTGCCAATCTTCAACATTCCCAATCTGACACTCAACGGTGTCACTTCACAAACTAGACTCATATCCCGGAACTGCTCAATCAACTCTAACTCTTTAACCATCATAGCCGACATATGTAGGGTCTTCCAACTTAAAGCATCAGCCACGACATTAGCCTTGCTGGGATGATAGTTCAAGCCGAAATCATAGTCCTTCAGCAATTCTAACCAACGTCTCTGTCTCACATTTAGCTCCTTCTGATCAAACAAGTATTTCAAACTCTTATGGTCACTAAACACTTCACATCTAGTACCAAACAAATAGTGCCTCCAAATCTTCAGCACAAACACAATCGCAGCCAGCTCCAAATCATGAGTAGGGTAGTTCTTCTCATGGGTCCTCAACTGTCTAGACGCATAAGCTACTACCTTACCTTCTTGCATAAGTACACCTCCCAAACCCATCTTGGAAGCATCACAATATACCACAAATGGTTGATCCGGAACAGGCAAAGTCAAAACGGGCGATGTTGTCAACCTCTTCTTCAACTCATTGAAGCTCTCCTCACATCGAGCATCCCACACAAATGATTTTCCCTTACACGTCAATTGAGTCAACGGAAGAGCTAACTTAGAGAAACCTTCAATAAACCTCCTGTAATAACCAGCTAACCCCAAGAAGCTTCTAATCTCAGTAACTGACTTCGGGCTCTCCCACTGCAACACAGCATCAACCTTGGCTGGGTCTACAGCTATACCATTACCAGAGATAATATGACCAAGGAAACTTACTTCATTCAGCCAGAACTCACACTTAGACAACTTCGCATACAACTTCTTCTCTTTCAACACTTCTAGTACTAACCTCAAATGTTCTGCGTGCCCCTCTTCCGTCTTAGAATACACCAGAATGTCGTCAATAACACAACTACAAACCGATCCAAGTAACTATGGAAGGTACGGTTCATGTACTCCATAAATACTCCTGGCGCGTTGGTAACACCAAACGGCATCACAGAATACTCATAGTGCCCATATCTAGTTCTGAAAGCTGTCTTCTGAATGTCTTCATCCTTCACCTTGATCTGGTGATAACCCGACCTCAAGTCAATCTTGCTAAACACTTTAGCACCCACT
Source organism: Astragalus membranaceus (assembly GCA_039519185.1). Lineage (NCBI taxonomy): Eukaryota > Viridiplantae > Streptophyta > Magnoliopsida > Fabales > Fabaceae > Astragalus > Astragalus membranaceus. The sequence goes on from CM076850.1 coordinate 17,107,178, forward strand.
AATTGGTCCATCAAATCATCAATTCTCGGGAGCGGATACTTGTTCTTTATTGTCACCTTGTTCAATTGCCTATAATCGACACAAAGTCTCATACTCCCATCCTTCTTTTTCACCAACAACACCGGAGCTCCCCATGGCGACACACTTGGCCTTACAAATTTCTTCTCAAGTAGATCTTCTAGTTGCTTCTTCAATTCAAACAACTCTGAGGCTGACATCCGGTACGGTGCCACAGACACAGGCCTAGTACCAGGCACGAGATCAATAGCAAACTCAACCTCCGTCTCTGGCGGAACACTCGGGATTTCATCAGGGAACACTTCAGGAAAGTCACACACTACTTGCAACCCTTCAATGATAGCCTGATTCTCAGCAGACAATGACACCATCAAGGCAAACAGATGAACTCCCTCCTTCATTACCTTATGCAATTGACCAGCAGGCAACAAAACGGATTCTTCTTCTTCGGGAGGAAGGAAACTCACAGATCTACGAAAACAATTAATATGTACATGGTTATCTACTAACCAGTCCATACCAAGGATGACATCCAACCCTCCCAACGACAAACAAATAAGGTCAACAACGAAATCTCTGCCGAAGACCGACAGAGGGCACTTAGCACACACGAGAGAGGTAGTTACCGAACCCTTAGCTGGAGTATCAATAACCATCTCCCTCATCAAAGAAGACAATGTAAGACTCAACTTCTTAACACATAAGGCAGCAATAAATGAATGCGTAGCACCGGTATCAACAATAGCAATCAAAGGGTTACCATTAATAAAACATGTACCTCTAATCTCATTAGCATCCTCTGACCCCGCGAGACCAAACACCTTTCCACTGAACTTCTCTTTCTTCGGCTTAGTACACTTGGTGCTAGTATGACCCACCTCACCACAGTTGTAACAAGTCATATCCTTGCGTTCACAGTCAGACGCCATATGCCCCTCTTTGCCACAACGGAAACATACTCTCGTCCCCACCTAGCAATCGAAACTCTTGTGACCAGGCTTTCCACACTTAAAACATACAATATTAGCGGGAGCATCTCCCCCACTTGGCTTCTTACCCTCAGCAGACCTCTTATTATCAGCATACCTCTGCTTACCCCTACCAGCAGGAACCTCATATGGCTTACCCCGGTTCTGAAACCTACCCCTCTGATCTCTCATGACCTTGGAGTGAGCATTACTATCTTCTTCGAATATCCTGCAACTGTCGGTCAAATCAGCAAATACCCGAATCTTCTGGTACCCTATAGCTTTCTTTATATCAGCCCTCAGTCCATTCTCAAACTTAATGCATTTTGAGAATTCAGAATCAGCATCAGCATAATGGGGGTAAAACTTAGCCAATTCAGTGAACTTGGCAGCATACTCTGTCACCGACATGCTTCCTTGCTTCAGCTCAAGGAATTCTATTTCTTTCTTCCCCCTCACATCCTCTGGAAAATACTTCCGTAAGAACTCCCTACGGAAAACAGCCCAAGTTATCTCCTCATTAGCAGTCTCTAACCTCTGCCTAACCTCCATCCACCAATCATCGGCTTCTTCTTCCAGCGTATGAGTGCCATACCTGACCTTCTGCGCATCATTGCAGTCCATGACACGAAATATCCTTTCAATTTCTTTCAGCCATGCTAGAGTACCATCTGGATTATACTTGCCCTTAAAAGTGGGCGGATTCTCCCTCTGAAACGTGGCTAAACTGCGAGTCCCAGCATTTTCAGCACCATTTTGCTGGTTCCCAACAGCCTGAGCCATAGCTTGCAGAGCAGCAGCAAGAGCAGCATCGTTTCTCCCAGCCATTTCAAATTATCACTGCAGCACAAACAAAAATTTAGAACTAATCTAACAACTCTTAATTGTCATAAGACACTATGATAGGACAACTTGGCCGGACAGACCGAACTGCTCTGATACCACTAATGTAACACCCCATTTTCTACCCGGTATTTAAATAAAAATTATCAGAGTTCAAAAATTATTTTTTTCAACTAATCCAAACGGGATGCTACATTTCTTCAAACAAACATCAACAACATAATAACATTCCTTTTATAAATCAAAGAAAGTACGCAACACGTAACAATGGAATGGGGATCCCAAAAACATATTATTCAGTCCACATGACAGAAACTACAACGTCTTGCAGCGGAATAAAAATAAATCTCATCACACATAACGCAGCCTCAATCATAGAAATCTCAATAAAAATTGTTTAACAACTTGAATAAACAAACAAAAGAAAACTAGCGCCCATCCCCTGAGTGTTACGTATCAGAGCACTAGACCGACTCAGGAATGAAGAATAACAGCCTTCACTCATGGTTACCTGTAGCAATAAACAACAAAGGGGTGAGTCTAAACCGCATATTAAGGCTTATAATAAGCAGTATGCTAGAGTATAAGGACTACACCAATCACAGCAACACATATATATTTTTATTTATTTATATGTATGTATATAGCAACCTTTACAATACATATATGTACGCATAATACCTTCCACAAAATTACACATATAACATCTTCCACAATATATATATATATATATATATGTATAACAAATTGTAACAACTTTAACAATTCATATGTCTATTTCTTTATATTATACATACAACAACTTCATAAATTTATGTACAACAACTTTCAACAGTTTGTACATATATTAACCTCAGCAAGTCATATATATATATATATATATATATATATATATATATATATATTTATATTTTCATACATATACAGCAACGTTTCCAACTTATAAAGATATATTAACATCCGCAATATATAAATGTAATTATCAATGATGAGAATGTATGTATGAGGTGCAGAATGCATGTGGTACCATTATCACTTCTCATTAGCCAGTTGGGGACGTCGCGACCGCAGCCAAAAAATAACGTCAAGACCATTATCACACAATCATACTGTACACCAAACAAAGTAATTATCAATGATGAGAATGTATGTATGAGGTGCAGAATGCATGTGGTACCATTATCACTTCTCATTAGCCAGTTGGGGACGTCGCGACCGCAGCCAAAAAATAACATCAAGACCACAGCCTAACAATGCATCGTCAAGACAGCAGCCTGAAATCATCACCAAAAATTTGGTCCATAGACCCATCAACACCCAACAACAACGTTGGCACATACAAGTGTGCCAACACCACTCACAGCCCAAAACAACACCTAAACACAAACAGGCGTCATACACAGATAGAGGACTGAACAAGCTTCGAAACGCACTTTGAAGCACTTAAAACGGACACCCGAGTCAAAAGATACGTCAAAAACAAATTTGGGACAAAACTGAGACACGTGCTGAAAATGGCTCCCAGGCGCTGGGCGCCTAGCAGGGAACAACAGCACACAAAAACAGGCGCAGGGGGATCTTGGCGCCCACAGAAAACTGGCGCAGGGCGCCTGGCGCCCAGACACAGCACTGGCGCAGCAACACCAAAAACTGGCGCAGCAGGGATCCTGGCGCCCACAGAAAACTAGCGCAGGGCGCCTGGAGCCCAGACACAGAATTGGCGCAGGGAACAGAATTGGCAACACAGTGCAGGATTTGGCGCCCAGGGACAGGGCACCCACCAAAATGTTACAACAGTACTCAAAGTGCTCAGGAGCAAGGTCCAACCTACAACATATGATATAACAACCAGTTCTGGGCGCTTGGGGCACCAGAACCAGTGACACAGACAAGGGAACATGTGCATGGGCGCCTAGGGCGCCTTCCCAAACAACACTGGAACAACATGGAGCCACACTGGAACATCTTAGTATAATTAGGCAAGGTATCCCACACTGAGACAGAGGCTAAAACATCAAGGGAAACATAAGTGGCTTGGCGCCTAGGCACAGGGATCCAAAAACTGCAACAGAAAACAAGGCAGGCAACATGGCTCCCGGGGGAGGGGATCTCAGTGACATTTCAGGACATACAGTCTAGCAACCCAAATTCAACCCCAATGACATCCAAATAACATGACTACTCAGAAACACAACTCGGGAACACACCGCAGGCAGCCAAAATTAGGCGCCCTTGGCGCCCAGGCACAGGGATCCTGCGCCCAAGGCGCCACTACACCAAGGCAGCAACACCGAAACACAGCAGGTAGGCAACAGGCGCCCATGGCGCCCAGACAGCAGCAACAATGCATGGAACTGACAGCAACAATGGCGCCTAAGGCGTCTAGGGTCCTTCAAACTCAAATTTCTTCCAAATTTCATATGCTCAATCATTCAATAATTATTTCTAACACCTCAAATTCACTCTCATATCTTCGAATACACACTTTATCAATTATTTGGCATACACTATGATTCTTGTAACACCCCTTTTCTACCCGTTAATTTGTTTGTAAAAATCAGAGTTTCAAAATTTCTTTCATCGCAAGGAATGTTACACATACTTCGAATAAAACATCGTACTTCAATAAAACAATTCAACATCAATAATTGTGCAATACGTAGCACGCCCCCAATGGGGAAAACCTCAAGCATCAGTCATCGCCACCACAACCTTAACATCAATAAAACCATCTACGCAGCGGAAAATAAAATAAAGAGAAACCATCAAATAACACATAACAACCAAAATGGTCTTAAAAACATCGAGTTCGTTTCCCCCCTGAGTGCTACGTATCAGAGTATGACGACCCGACTCAAATTAGTGAAGATACCTAGGTCTTCACTCGTGATCACCTGCACGTTACCGCATAGGGGTAACATTCAAACAGAAGGGTGAGTCCAATTCAATCCATATAATAAATCATATGATAAGCAATAAGTCAAAGTCACAGCACTAGAGTAACCACATCACAGTCATCAATTACGTCATTACAATAACTCATCAAGATGTCATGTAACTATATGAAATGCAACCCACTCGCGGTCATATGCATGAGGTACCTTTCATCATCGTCGCTTAGGCTTTATGGCCTCATCGTCGCTTAGCCTTTATGGCCTCATCGTCGCTGGGTTCATTCACATGGAATACATGAGACACTATGACATGCACCACACCCAAACACACAATCACCGTCAACTATGTGACCCGTCACTTACCAATTTGCCAAATAAGAGACACAGCACCTGTCAATTTATAATTACACACAACAACGTCGCTATATTTCATCGTCACTTATTATCATCGTCGCTTAGCCTTTTGGGCCTCATCGTCACTTATCCACAAACGTCATCAATCAAACAATAGCCACTAAGGGCAAAACCGTCATTTAACTAGCCTCTAAGGGTATCATCGTCATTTACACATCGTCATCAATAATATTGGCCACTAAGGGCAAAAACGTCATTTAACTAGCCACTAAGGTCATCATCGTCATAATCACCCATTTTGACACTAAAGCGTTAAAACTGTTGGTTATACGCAAAAAGGATTTTTAAAGGACTCAATACGGCTTTACAACGTCACTGGGATGACCACCGGGGACAGCCACTTGGGCGCCCAGAAACCACCAGAAAATAATCAGTTTTTATTTTAAAAATAAGACACACAGGTAGACAACCGAAAAAGCTTCCCAACACTTTTTGAAACATTTAAAACGGATGCCCGAGTCAAAAGATATAGCGAAAACAGTTTTTATTAAAAATCGGGAACATTCTGAAAATGGCGCCCAGGCACTTGGCGCCTAAGACACAAACTTAGACATCGCAGGCAACAGAGGCAACAGGCGCGCAAAACAACACACACAGCGCCCATGGCGCCCAGCACCTGGCGCCTGGCACCCAGCGCCCCACAGCACATGCACACACGCACACAGCACCCTTGGCGCCCAGCGCCCAGCAACACTTACACCCACGCACACAGCACACACGCACACAGCGCCCTTGGCGCCCAGCAACACTTCCAGAACCAAAAATCCAGCAACACACAACCACACCTATGGCGCCCTATGCGCCCATAACACCAACAAACGGATTCCGAGCAACACAAATACATCCAATCACATACAAACAACATGAAATCACACACCGATCATGAATATGGATAGAACTAGGCTAACCCTACTCTAAAACCTATCATAAACATCTATTATATAGAAAGATAAAACTCCCCTTACCTTGGATTTGAAGAACGAAAGCCCTAGAGACAGTCACCACCAGAACCTCAGCAACAAAATCACGTCCCTCTTCTCCTTGAACTTCGCGATCTTCTTCTCTTCCTTCTCCTCTCTCCACGGCGCCTCTCTCACTTTTTCTCTCCAATTCGCAAAATGCTAGCCAAAACCCTAACCTCACAAGGCCTAACTAACTCGCCTATTACATGGATCATGGGCTTGGGCCTCTTCACTTAAGCCCAAGTTCATCTAATTGGCGCCTCCACCTCCTAATACCACCTACACCATATTAACATAATTTCTAACATTTAGATTATATTCAATTAATTAAAATAAATTCCTAAATACTTAATTAAGTAAATTAATTAAATATTTAGGGTGTTACAACTCTCCCCCACTTAGAATATTTCGTCCTCGAAATTTACCTGATCAAACAACTCTGGGTAGGACTCCGGCATCTTGCTTTCTAACTCCCAAGTCCTACTCTCACCGGCAGCTCCTAGCCAAACCACTTTCACCAATGCAATTTCCTTGCCTCTAAGCACTTTCACTTCACGACCCTCAATCCGTACGGGCATCGTCTCCACAGTGAGATTATCCCGCACCTCTACATCATCCATATGGATCACATGAGATGGATCCGAAACATACTTCCGAAGTTGCGACACATGAAACACGTCGTGCAAATTCGAAAGATTTGGCGGTAAAGCCACCCTATAAGCCACATTTCCGATTCTCTCAGAAATCCGATAAGGACCAACAAAGCGAGGAGTGAGCTTCTTCGATTTCAACGCTCGACCAACACCGGTAATAGGAGAAACCCTCAAGAACACATGCTCACCCTCCTGAAACTCTAAATCTTTCCTCCGCTTGTCATGATAACTCTTCTGACGACTCTGCGAAGCTTTCATCTTTTCACGGATCATCTTGATTTTCTCTGTAGTCTCCCGGACAATCTCTGGTCCCAACACTACACTCTCCCCCGACTCATACCAACACAATGGCGTTCTACACTTTCGACCATACAATGCTTCAAACGGTGCCATCCCGATACTGGAATGGTAACTGTTGTTATAGGTAAACTCAATCAACTCAAGGTAGGAATCCCATGAACCCCATTGTTCCAAGACACAAGCCCTCAACAAATCTTCTAACGACTGAATTGTCCTCTCTGACTGACCATCTGTCTGAGGATGATATGCCGAACTCATTTTCAACTTTGAACCCAATTCCTTCTGCAAACCCGTCCAAAACTCAGAAGTGAACCTCGGATCCCTATCTGACACAATACTCTTCGGAACACCGTGCAACTTCACAATTTCTTTGACATAGACCTCTGCCAACCTCGACACCGGATAAGTGACATTAATAGGAACAAAGTGAGCAGACTTCGTTAACCTATCAACGATCACCCAAATAGCGTCATGACCCCTAACTGTATTCGGCAATCCCGTCACAAAGTCCATCGTAATGCTATCTTACTTCCACTCTGGAACTTCCAACGGTTGCATCAACCCTGCAGGCTTCTGATGCTCAACCTTCGACTTCTGACAGGTCAAACAGGCATACACAAACTGTGCCACATCTCTCTTCATACCATACCACCAAAACATCTTTCTCAGATCTTGATACATTTTTGTTGCTCCAGGATGGATACTCAACTTGCTACGGTGACCCTCCTCCAAAATTTCCTTTCTCATCTCCGCATAATCCGGAACACAGATCCTACCCCAGAACCTCAACACACCACGAGAATCCAATTTGAAATCTTCATCTTCAGATTGACCAACCCCATTCATTAAATCTACCAACTTGACATCTGACTTCTGAGCCTCTCTGATGCTGCCCAGAAAGTCATTATCGATCTTTAACATTCCCAGCTTGACACTACGAGGTGTCATTCTACAAAACCAAACTCAAATCTCGGAATTCCTCAATCAACTCTAATTCCTTCACCATCATTGCCGACATATGCAAAGACTTCCAGCTTAAAGCATCAGCCACGACATTAGCTTTGTCGGGATGATAATTCAAACCGAAGTCATAATCCTTCAAGAGCTCCAACCACCGACGCTGTCTCATATTCAACTCCTTCTGATCGAACAGATACTTCAGACTCTTATGATCACTAAACACCTCAAACCTCGAACCATAAAGATAGTGCCTCCAAATCTTAAGCACAAATACCACAGCAGCCAATTCCAAATCATGCGTAGGGTAATTTTTCTCATGAGCCCGCAACTGCCTCGACGGATACGCAACGACCTTCCCATCCTGCATCAGCACACCACCAAGACCCATCTTCGAAGCGTCACAATATACAACAAACGGTTCCTCCGGACTAGGCAACGTCAAAACAGGCGACGTTGTCAATCTCTTCTTCAGTTCCATAAAACTTTCCTCACACCGAGCATCCCAAACGAAAACTTTACCCTTACAAGTCAACTGAGTCAACGGAAGGGCCAACTTGGAAAAACCCTCGATGAACCTCCTGTAGTCAACGGAAGCGGATACTTGTTCTTGATAGTTACCTTATTCAACTGACGATAGTCCACACATAACCTCATGCTCCCATCTTTCTTCTTTACTAACAATACCGGAGCTCCCCCACGGTGATACACTCGGTCTCACAAACTTTTTCTCAAGCAATTCTTCGAGCTGCGTCTTCAACTCAGACAATTCCGACGCCGACATCCTGTACGGTGCCATAGACACAGGCCTCGTACCAGGTACAAGATCAATCGAGAACTCAACTTCCCTCTCCGGCGGATCACCCAGAAATTCGTCAGGAAAAACCTCAGGAAACTCGCGTACCACTTGCAGTTCTTCAATAACGGCTTGACTCTCAGCAGACAACGATGCCATCAACGAAAATAGCTGAACTCCTTCTTTCCTCAACTTCTTCAACTGACTAGCGGATACCAAAACAGAATCTTCTTCCCCGAAACTAACCGACTTGCTACGACAGTTGATATGGACGTGGTTATTCTCTAACCAGTCCATGCCCAAGATTACATCCAGTCCTCTCAACGGCAAGCAAACAAAATTCACAACAAAGTCCCTGCCGAAGATCGACATGGGACACTGAGAACACACCTGGGAAGTAATCACCGACCCCTTCGCAGGAATATCGACAACCATATCCCCATACATAGCAGATAAAACAAGACCAAATCTTTTACAACAATCAACAGATATAAAGCAATGGGTAGCACCAGTATCAATAAGAGATTTCAGAGAAGTACCGTTAATGAAACACGTACCTCTAATAAGACCATCCCTCTCATCAGGCTCCTCTCCTGCCAATGCGAACACTTTCCCACTAGACCTTTCTTTCTTCGGCTTTGTACATTTTGCACTGATATGCCCAGACTCACCACAGGTGAAACACACCACATCCTTGACCCTACACTCGGCCGCCATATGACCCTTTTTACCACAACGGTAGCAAACTCTCTCATCAGACCCGCATGTAGTACTCTTGTGGCCAGGTTTGCCACACTTAAAACAGACAATGCTAGCAGGAGCATCTCCCCCACCAGCTCTCTTACCTCCAGCAGCCTTCTGATAACTCTTACCCGCAGGAACCTCATACGGCTTGCTTCGACTCGGAAACTTACCCCTTTTCTCAAACACAGCTTTGTAATGTGCAGTACTGTCCTCCTCAAAGATCCTAAAGCTATCAACCAGATCGGCGAACACACGGATCTTCTGGTAACCAATTGCCTTTTTGATATCAGGCCTCAAACCATTCTCGAACTTGATGCATTTCGAGAACTCAGCTGTAGCCTCACTATAGTGCGGATAGAATTTTGCCAATTCCACAAACTTCGCCGCATACGCAGTCACAGACATACCACCCTGCTTCAGTTCCAGGAACTCTATTTCTTTCTTTCCTCGGACATCTTCAGGAAAATACCTTCTCAGAAATTCTCTGCTGAATACCTCCCAGGTAATATCTTCCTGCACAGTCTCCAACCTCTGCCTAGTAGCCAACCACCAGTCGTCGGCCTCCTCAGCTAACATGTGAGTACCAAAACGGACCTTCTGCTCAACAGTGCAGTCCATCACCCTGAAAATCCTCTCGATCTCTTTCAACCAAGCCATAGCACCATCTGGATCATATTTGCCCTTAAAAGTGGGCGGATTCTCTCTCTGGAAAGTAGTCAGACTCCGAAAACCAGAGTTCTCCCCAGCATTCTCCTGATTCTGCACAGCCTGAGCCATAGCTTGCAGTGCAGCAACAAGAGCAACATCGTTTCTCCCAGCCATTTCAATTTATCACTGCAGCACAAACCAAAAATTTAGAACTAATCTAACAATTTCTTAATTGTCATAAGACACTATGACAGGACAACATTGGCCGGACAGACCGAACTGCTCTGATACCACTAATGTAACACCCCTTTTCTACCCGTTAATTTGTTTGTAAAAATCAGAGTTTCAAAATTTCTTTCATCGCAAGGAATGTTACACATACTTCGAATAAAACATCGTACTTCAATAAAATAGTTCAACATCAATAATTGTGCAATACGTAGCACGCCCCCAATGGGGAAAACCTCAAGCATCAGTCATCGTCACCACAACCTTAACATCAATAAAACCATCTACGCAGCGGAAAATAAAATAAAGAGAAACCATCAAATAGCACATAACAACCAAAATGGTCTTAAAAACATCGAGTTCGTTTCCCCCCTGAGTGCTACGTATCAGAGCATGACGACCCGACTCAAATTAGTGAAGATACCTAGGTCTTCACTCGTGATCACCTGCACGTTACCGCATAGGGGTAACATTCAAACAGAAGGGTGAGTCCAATTCAATCCATATAATAAATCATATGATAAGCAATAAGTCAAAGTCACAGCACTAGAGTAACCACATCACAGTCATCAATTACGTCATTACAACAACTCATCACGATGTCATGTAACTATATGAAATGCAACCCACTCGCGGGCATATGCATGAGGTACCTTTCATCATCGTCGCTTAGCCTTTATGGCCTCATCGTCGCTTAGCCTTTATGGCCTCATCGTCGCTGGGTTCATGCACATGGAATACATGAGACACTATGACATGCACCACACACAAACACACAATCACCGTCAACTATGTGACCCGTCACTTACCAATTTGCCAAATAAGAGACACAGCACCTGTCAATTTATAATTACACACAACAACGTCGCTATATTTCATCGTCGCTTATTATCATCGTCGCTTAGCCTTTTGGGCCTCATCGTCACTTATCCACAAACGTCATCAATCAAACAATAGCCACTAAGGGCAAAACCGTCATTTAACTAGCCCCTAAGGGTATCATCGTCATTTACACATCGTCATCAATAATATTGGCCACTAAGGGAAAAAACGTCATTTAACTAGCCACTAAAGGCATCATCGTCATAATCACCCATTTTGACACTAAAGCGTTAAAACTGTTGGTTATACGCAAAAAGGATTTTTAAAGGACTCAATACGGCTTTACAACGTCACTGGGATGACCACCGGGGACAGCCACTTGGGCGCCCAGAAACCACCAGAAAATAATCAGTTTTTATTTTAAAAATAAGACACACAGCTAGACAACCGAAAAAGCTTCCCAACACTTTTTGAAACGTTTAAAACGGATGCCCAAGTCAAAAGATATAGCGAAAACAGTTTTTATTAAAAATCGGGAACATTCTGAAAATGGCGCCCAGGCACTGAGGCGCCTAAGACACAAACTTAGACATCGCAGGCAACACAGGCAACAGGCGCGCAACACAACACACACAGCGCCCATGGCGCCCAGCACCTGGCGCCTGGCGCCTGGCGCCCAGCGCCCCACAGCACATGCACACACGCACACAGCCCCCTTGGCGCCCAGCGCCTGGCGCCCAGCGCCTGGCGCCCAGCGCCCAGCGCCTGGCGCCCAGCGCCCAGCAACACTTCCAGCAACAAAAATCCAGCAACACACAACCACACCTATGGCGCCCTATGCGCCCATAACACCAACAAACGAATTTCGAGCAACACAAATACATCAAATCACATACAAACAACATGAAATCACACACCGATCATGAATATGGATAAAACTAGGCTAACCCTACTCTAAAACCTATAATAAACATCTATTATATAGAAAGATAGAACTCCCCTTACCTTGGATTTGAAGAACGGAAGCCCTAGAGACAGTCACCACTAGAACCTCAGCAACAAAATCACGTCCCTCTTCTCCTTGAACTTCGCGATCTTCTTCTCTTCCTTCTCCTCTCTCCACGGCGCCTCTCTCACTTTTTCTCTCCAATTCGCAAAAATGCTAGCCAAAACCCTAACCTCACAAGGCCTAACTAACTCGCCTATTACATGGATCATGGGCTTGGGCCTCTTCACTTAAGCCCAAGTTCATCTAATTGGCGCCTCCACCTCCTAATACCACCTACACCATATTAACATAATTTCTAACATTTAGATAATATTCAATTAATTAGAATAAATTCCTAAATACTTAATTAAATAAATTAATTAAATATTTAGGGTGTTACAATTCTCACATACATCTCATAACTCATACAATTTTCAATATAACATGTAGAGACAATAAATCTTCACACAATCAATCATATATCAAATTCAACAATAGAATTATGGGACAAATGGTATAAACCCTAAACCCTCACATATAACCCATTCTAAGCCCTGTTATAAGGTAAGACCCACCCTTACCTTCATTACACCGAAGACGAAGTCCTTCTTACGGAGTCACCAACAAAACCACAACAACAGCTCTTCTTTTCCTCTTCTCTTTGTGCGATCGCACTTCTCTTTTCTCCCTTCTCACTCGCGACTCACTCTTCTCTCTTCTCCTTTCTTTTCTTTCTTTTACGTTTTCTTTCTTTTCCTTTCTTTGCACAAATGATGCGAATAGCATCATACCCCAAGCGCCTAGGGCCTTAGCTAACGTGCTTGGGCTTCTTGGGCCAAATTTGCCATTCCGAAATTATTAATACCACTCCCTTCAATTATAGATAAATTAATATATCAATAATTATAATAATTATACTAATAATAATAACAATATTGCAAAACCTAAATAATTTAATCAAATAATTAATTAAATTATTTTGGGTGTTACATCAATCACACTTAGCATAATCATAACATAATAATCGGTCTCATAACATGAACTTAGCTTAGACATAACAATCTCATAATTAGGGTTATATCCTCAAGAGCGAGTTAGAATCAATCAAACAATGGTATTAATAGGGTCACATTATCACAGTTGGCTGAGAAGGAGATCGGAAGAGGTTTGGAACCGAAAGGAGCGACGAAACGGAATTTAGGAGTACGGTACCCAAAGGGGGCGCACGATCCGTGCCCAGGGGCGCACGGTCCGTGCGTCCTGTTACTTTTCTCAAATTGGCAACCAGAAGGGGACGCACGATCCGTGCCCAGGGGCGCACGATCCGTGCGTCCTGTGAACTCAGAATAATGTCCTCTTTCGTTCTGTTTCACTTTCCGATCGTTTTTAATCCGTAACCCGATCGACATCCAACCTTCAAACAGAATTTATACACATAATTCCAGACACAATCCAATCATCACAATCCACACATCAATCATGCAATTTAATCACAATTTCGGTCCAACGATCAAACGACTCCATGACTTAGAACGATATTTTCGCAATCGATTCGACACCGGTTTTTCATAAAATGCGAGACCAAAAATCCAGAACACATGTCACACAACACATAACCATAATTTCCTAGTGAGTATAGAACTCACCTATAGCGATGAGAATCGCTCACAACACCGAGACTTTGACTGAAATTCCACGGACCAAGGACACACGATCTTGCTCACACCACGAACTCAACGGCTGAACCGTTCGAACAGCAACTCAGACTCGAACCCAGCAACCTACGCAAGATCCCAGCCACTGAAATTCTTCCCCAACCCACATGCAACTCTTCTAACCACTTCCAAAGCACTAAGGAAACCCAACTAAGTCATGAAACCTCTATTGCTTCATCATTGGAGGTGTAGGCCGATTTGGTGATTTGGTGGAGGAAGGGGAAGATGATGATGAATCTGATATCAATAGGAAGAGGGTGATATGAGGGTTGCAATGGTGTAGGAATTCTGGACATGCATGGAGGATCACTCTCCTCCCCTTCTCTTCTCGCCACTCACTCCCTCTCTTCTCTCTCAATTTCTCTATTCTTGTTGGTTCTGAATTTCTAAAATGAAGAATGAAGTGTGTTCCAGCTGAATGGGTTATTTATATAGGCTAGGTAAAAATACCACTATACCCCTCACTTACTAATCCTATTCCATTTGGCTCCTTCAGTTCTAATTAACTCTATGTGATGCAATTAATTCAATTAAGGACACCATTTTACCTACTTATCAATTAAGTAAACACCAATCCAATTCATTTTATTTTCAATCAAGACAAGAATTCACAAAATAATAATTCACGCCAAATTATTTAAATAGCGAAAATTGGGGATATTACATGCAGGCTATAGATTTCACTTTATGGAGGATCGTTGTTGATGAACCACTCACTCCTATGAGAATCAAGATTACTAAACCTGGGGTTGCTGCTGAGGGAGTTACTACCAAATCTCAAGCTACTGGTGCAGTTGAGGAAGTACCTATTGAAGATATTTATGCCATTGACTTGAGTGAGCTGAGAAAGCCTGATCTAGAAAAAATATCTCTCAATGCCAAAAAATGAATATTCTTCACCTATCTCTATGTGTAGTAGATTCTCAATCTTGCACGTAACAAAGCAGAAATTAGACAATGGGTTCATGCAATTATCGACAAGTTTGCGGAATGTGGATCTCATTCTCTATTTTTCTTATAGTTAATAGTGAACTATATATGTTATATGGGCATAGATTTCACACTCTGTCTAATGAAGTAGTAGTTGAATGCTTCTATGGGCACCACACAATGCACTATAGTTTAAATTTGTATATATATTTGATGAGTTTATCCTCTATTCCTATCTATGAATATGAATTCTATTTCCTTGTTATGATTAGACTATCGCCTTAGTTTTTTTTGTTTCTTGTTCTGTAGGTACACAGAATTCGGTGGTGCCGTTCCTCGTATACTAGCAGAAGACTTAGTATTCTCTGTTGCAAGATTTGTACAGAATGGTGGCTCATTTTTTAACTACTATATGGTATGATCACTGGCTCGTTGCTTTTGTGATTTATCAACATCTCTTGGCTTGTGTTGGTACTTGGGGGGTTGAGGCCATTGTCTTATTAAAAGGCTTGTACTCATTTTAAAAATCTCACATTAGATATGCATTTTGAATTAAACTATACTTGAGTGTGTGTTTTGATTGTGATTTTATTTTCATCAATTATTGTTCCTTATGTATATGTATACTTGAGTGTGTGTTTTGATTCTGATTTTAAATCCCAAAAAGTGTTTTTAAATATGTTCCTTGTGTTTTGATTTTGAAGGGTTGTTTGTTTTGGACTGAGAATAGTGTAACAGTGAAGGAAACTTTGTTTTGGGTGGCTATGGAATTAAGTGAAAAGGTTAGTCATGAAATGATTATTTCTTTTAGTTATTGTAACAATGTGATTAACAAGATTGAGATGCCTTTTTTGGTTAATAACTCAATAAAGATATCCACAAATGTGTAGAAAAACAAACTAATAAATCCATTATGATATCCTAATGAAGTGAAAACCCTAACCCCTCTTCTTCTATTTAATGGTTTAATGGCTGTGCTTTAGATGTAAATGTATAAAGCTGGGTGGTTTCATTTCATAATGGTTTAATGTTTCTGCAGGATCCATTAATTGTCTTCCTTTGGAGTAGTGGATTGAACAAAAGAGGAAAGCTACGTAGAGCAATGAAAGACCATACATTATGCTTCTAATTGGGTTTGGTAGCAATGCCAGTTTGAAATTGGGATTGGAGTATTGTTTTGATATGAGTTCTAGTCACTTTGGGCTATGCTTCTAATTTGACTCTAAGACTTTGATTTATTTTAATTTTGTTAATAGGTGTACTTTGACTTTAGTGGTTTAATGTTTGTGCTTGATCAAGTTATTATTTGCACATTGGTAATTGTTATGTGTTCTGATTATTTTAATGCAAGTCTTCTTCTTTGAACATTCTATTCTGGCTTCATAAATAAAGAGGGCAAACAAAAGTTTAATTTTTTTTAATTTTTTTTTATATTTCCGACAGATTTCCGACGGATTTGCGACGAAATTTGTGACGAATTTGTGATGGAATTTTGCAACAGGTTTGCGATGGATTTGCGACGGAATAGTTTGCGACGGAAAAATCGGTCAAAAACAAATTGCGACGAGCATTTTTGCGACGGATTTTTGTCCGTCGGAAATGTCATTTTGCGACAGAATTTCCTGCATTTGCGACGGATATTTCCGTCGGAAATTAGTGAATTTCTTGTAGTGTTCTAAACTTTATATTACTGGCTTTCGAGAAAATAATGTGTATTATGTTGATTTTGACAATGTGAGTAATGATATTGTATGCATGCCTTCCTTGCTTTATGATGTGAATCTGTGGCATAGACGTAGGACATGCTAGTATAGAACTTTTATCTAAGTTGTCTACCCAAGCTGAAGTATGAAAAGGGTCAATTATGTGATGCATGTCAGCTGGGTAAGTTGCATAGATCTTCCTTCAATCCAAAACCTGTTATTTCCACTAACAATGTGCTTGAATTGCTCCATCTTGATTTATTTGGTGAAATTGATGTTGTAAGTCTAGGTATACTTGGGTCATTCTACTTGCAAGTAAAAGCGATGCTTTTAATGAGTTCGCTAAGTTGTGCAGAAAGTTACAGAATGAGAAAAACTTAGCCATCAAGGAAATTAGAAGTGATCATGGAGGAGAGTACAAAAATTCATCATTCAGGACTTGGTGTGAAAAGTATGGTGTTCATCACAACTTTTCAGCTCCAACGACTCCTCAACAAAACGGTGTGGTGGAAAGGAAGAATAGAACCATACAAGAGATGAGCAGAACAATGCTGAACGAGCACAACCTTCCCAAGTATTTTTGGGGACATGCAGTAGATACAGCATGTCATGTGTTAAACCGGGTGTACCTGAGGCCATCTCTTAACAAGACACCATACGAGTTGTGGAATGGTAGAGCTCCAAATATTTCATACTTCAAGGTTTTTGGAAGCAAGTGCTACATTCTCAACACAAAGGACAAGTTGGTTGATGATGAGGAAGAAGTGGTTGAAGTGATCAAAGACAAAATGCCTGAATCAACCAGTGAAATTGTGGAAGAAGCCTGGGTGAAAGTGGAACCTCAAGAAGCAGCTGAAGTGGAACGAGAGCCCCAAGACATCGATGACCATCTCCATGGAAGAACACATGATGATTTGCCCAAGACTTGGAAATTAGTTCGAGATCATCCCATGGAGCAAATTATTGTTTTCTGAAATGATGACTAGCGAGTTTGAGATGAGCAGGATGGGGGAGCTGAACTTCTTTTTGGGACTTCAAGTGAAGCAAATGATGGAGGGAATCTTCATCTGTCAAAACAAGTTCTCAAAGGAGCTACTAAAGAAATTTGACATGAGTGATGCAAAGGAAATTGGTACTCCCATGGCGACTGCAATAAAATTGGATAAGGACGAGCAAGGTAAACCAGTCAACGAAACGATGTGATGTGAGCCCACATGCATGTCTAGCCTAATTATGGAGCTTGGATGAAGGTCACAAAGATAAAGATTCAAAAGACCAAAAAGATATTCAACACTTAAAGGGAATATACTTTAGTGTGTCCACCTTGATAATTGACAAGGACACACTAAAGGTGACTAAGAATACCTTAGGGAATTTCTAGAATACTCAAACTCTAGTGTTCCCTATTTCTTTGTATTTGCTTTTCAATAAACTTAGGATTTCATTTTTTAATTGTAATGAACATTTGTTTTTGATCCTTGTCGGCCATTTAGGAGGCTATGGACTTTAGTTACTTTGATGTGGCCATGGGCCTTGTTTTCCTTTTAGTGGATTGTATGTTGGGCCTAGGATCCAATAGTCCAACATATAAATAGTTTTATCGTCCTTGTAATTCCTTAGAATTTTGATGAATGAAATTCACTTTTACATTTTGAGCATGGGAGTGCCCTAATACCTAAGTGAGTGGTGAGTGGCTAGTTGCTAATGTTAGTGAAGGTTCATCATGGATTCTTCAAGGTTTCTTGAGATGAGAACCTTGAGCACACAACCTTGAGTCTAGGAGAGCTCAATGATAGTGTTGTCCTTATCATCTTCCCAAGGAAGAAGTGGCGGACATCCTTCTCCACCTCCATTTCAAGTCTTCTCCATTTATGTCTTCCTTTTAGTGTTGTTGAATGTGTTTTTGTGAGAAAATATTTGAGTTGCCATATTTCTAGATCCAAATCCTAAAAGATAATGTTAGATCTCATCAAGTGAGTATCAAAGCTGGTGAAATTTGGCAATATTTTTTTCTCACATTTTTCTTTTCTCACAGTGTTCACGTGTTTTTTTTTCTCCTTCTTGCTGTCCAATTTCGATTCTGTTTTTGCTTGAGTTTCTTGAGTAATTCTTGATTGCAACTTGTTTCTATTGGGATTCACAACATATTACACACTTGTTTCACATAATTTGAGCAAGATTTCTTCAGATTCAAGTTAAAAAAAACCATAGCAAGTTAGCGCTCTCAATCTCAATTTCGTTTCTGATTTATCATCGATTTCGTTCGAATTTTTTGCTTGTGTTTGCTTCCTGCACTAAATCCGAACCTATAGCAACTTGTTTCATGAATTTTGGTTGAGTTTTGAGCATTGTTGCCTATTCAAAAAAAGCCAAACGCATTTTCCACTGTAAACGCGCGTTTTGAGTAAGCTATTCTCCTTTTTTATGTAAATTGATGATGGATTCAAGTTCCTTATGGAATTTCGCATTAAATGGAGTATTCGTTTGCTTGATTTGGTGAAGAAATGAGATTTCTGGAAATTTAACCTTGAAGCTTTGAATATTCATCTTTTAGCTCGAATTTTCCAGAATCACTTTTTGTAGAAGTGATTTTTAGGTTCTGAAAGTTGCATAGTTGAATTCCTTGTGAAAAAGTAAGTGAAATGGAGTCCAAGTTTATCTGATTTGGTTGAGTATTCACTGAGATATCTACATTTTAAGAAATCAAACATTGAAAGAGTTCTTAGTCACATTCATATCGTTCTTGAATTTCTGGAATTTCCAGAATCTGTTTGATCCAAATTTTCTTTTTCAAATCTTCAAAATCTGTTAGGAAACTCAATACAAGTCCAAATCAAGTGATTCAAAAGCCAGGTAGCTTGTCTCAAAATCTACAATGTTTTTGAGACATTGAAAAAATATTCCAGCAAAAACAAAAGTGAAAGAAAAAGCAAAATATCAAAAACAAATATTATATTATACTAAAAAATGCTTCTACCTATCACTTGAGTATCAAATAAATTCTGAAAAATTCTGAAAATATTCCCTGAGATTGGAAACATTTTTTGGATCACTGGAAATTTTCCTCAAAATATTTTGACCATAGTTGGACCATTTTACCCTTGAGGTTTAGTTTGCTCATTACTTGACATTTTCTTGGGACATTGCTACCATTCTTTTTGAGTCTCTTTTTATAGTTTAAATTTGTCTTTAAATACTCTATATTTGGTTTAGCTTTTTGACATTTTTTGTTTTTATTTTGGTCTTCAAAATTTCTAAGTTTGTCATAGTAGTTTCTTTCCTTTTTGGCATTCTTTGGTGATTGACAATACTCTCCTTGAGAATCTATAGTAATATCAGCATCAAGATTGGAAAGAGGCTTCTGAGGTTCACTCCTAAGAGATCATTGGAGAATAGAGTGACTTGAGTGACCCTATTTTACACTTGTGTGCCTAAAAAAATCCCTTGAGTGGAGCGTATTTTTCCGAAAAAACCTAAACACGAGTGGAGTGAAACTTGGTGAGCTAAATACACTTGTGAGGACTTATTGGTGGCTGGAATTTTTTGTTATTCTCTAACTCTTCTTGTAGGTACCACATTTCACTTGAAGGATGGATGAAGGGTACAAAGGAAGCCCAAGGAGACATGTTTCACCTAGACGGTATCTTTCTCCTAAGAGACATGATTCCCCTCATGAGTACTATGAAAGGAGGTATAGAAAATATAGATATGATGAGGATCAAAGGAGGTATAGAAGAGATAAGTATGTTGAGGAGGAAGAACATGAAAGGAGACATATAATGAGGGATACCAATGCAAACAGGGAAGAAGCTTTTCAATCTAACTTTGAAGATGATAAAGCTTCGACCATGGTGCCACATGGTAAGGAGAAAATCTCTACTTCTATTCCTATTTCTATTACTTCTTCTTTATTCCATCCAAGATGCCGTGTTCAAAATAGTCTATGTTGTTTGCAAGTGATTGGTGAGAGTTGTGTTAATATGGCTAGCACTCGTTTAGTTACAAAACTCAACATTCACACCTTTGACCATCCAACACCTTATATGCTCAAGTTGCATAAAGATAAAGAAGAAATTCTTGTGAGTAAAAAAGTGTTTGTTACACTTTCCACTCATAGTTACAAAGACATAGTCTTATGTGATGTTGTACCTATAGAGACCGCCGACCTAATCCTAGGTAGGCCGTGGAAACATGATAAAAAAGTACTCTATGATGGATAAGCTAACAAGTACTCTTTTAGGCATGACAATTTGGAAATTCATCTTACTTCTCTTAGCCTCCATGAAATGCTTAATGACCAAATTGCTTTGAAGAAGAAAATAGAGGAAGAAACAAAGGAAATGAATGTTAATATCAATGAGGAGGATGTAGCAACTAGGGTTTGCCGAGAGCCTCTAATGATGGAAACTTCTAAGGAGGTTCCAAAAATTGGAAGTAGGGAGGAACTTGAACCATTGTTGGAAGAGTCATCCAAACTCCCATGTTCTAATGGTTTTGTTTTCTTGGCTACTAATGCTAACTTTCTTTCTAGTTTTGTTGATTCCTCCTTGAAGGTGAGTGAAGAGCACAACAATTTAAATGGTGAAAAGCTTAATGGTGGCCAAGAGCACCATATTGCATCTATCCATGAGAATTGTGAGGTACATAAGGAGAAGAGCATTCCAAGTGTAGTTGTGTTAGGTAACTCTAATGTTGATGGTACTTTCAAAAGTGCACAATTACATGGTAAGGCCAAGGTAATGGAGAATGTGCTTAATGTTTTTAAGTTGCAAAGGTATAATATTTTCCTTCTTTTCTCCATTCCTTACTCTATGTCTTTTTCTTTTACTTGGAAGTTTACCATGCTTTGGATTATATTGAAACTAGTGCTTAGAATTTGCATGATTATGCTTTTATTTGATGTCACCCACTTCCCTTTTGATCCCGATGGATCCTAAGCAATTCTTGCATTAGTTTAGTTGTCTTTTATTTTCAAAATAAGTGATTTTTGTCCATCTTTGATGTAGGTTTCCAAGAGGGGGAGTTCACTTGAGGACAACTGAAGTTTAAGAGGGGGAGTATGATGTGAGCCCACATGCATGTCTAGCCTAATTATGGAGCTTGGATGAAGGTCACAAAGATAA
The DNA here is from genome assembly GCA_039519185.1 of Astragalus membranaceus. Taxonomy (NCBI): domain Eukaryota; kingdom Viridiplantae; phylum Streptophyta; class Magnoliopsida; order Fabales; family Fabaceae; genus Astragalus; species Astragalus membranaceus. Next base: position 17,128,884 of record CM076850.1, read on the forward strand.
AGATTCAAAAGACCAAAAAGATATTCAACACTTAAAGGGAATATACTTTAGTGTGTCCACCTTGATAATTGACAAGGACACACTAAAGGTGACCAAGAATACCTTAGGGAATTTCTAGAATACTCAAACTCTAGTGTTCCCTATTTCTTTGTATTTGCTTTTCAATAAATTTAGGATTTCATTTTTTTAATTGTAATGAACATTTGTTTTTGAGCCTTGTCGGCCATTTAGGAGGCTATGGACTTTAGTTACTTTGATGTGGCCATGGGCCTTGTTTTCCTTTTAGTGGGTTGTATGTTGGGCCTAGGATCCAATAGTCCAACATATAAATAGTTTTCTCTTCCTTGTAATTCCTTAGAATTTTGATGAATGAAATTCACTTTTACATTTTGAGCATGAGAGTGCCCTAATACCTAAGTGAGTGGTGAGTGGCTAGTTGCTACTGTTAGTAAAGGTTCATCATGGATTCTCCAAGGTTTCTTGAGATGAGAACCTTGAGCACACAACCTTGAGGCTAGGAGAGCTGAAGGATAGTGTTGTCCTTATCATCTTCCCAAGGAAGAAGTGGAGGACATCCTTCTCCACCTCCATTTCCAGTCTTCTCCATCTTTGATCTTTCTTCCTCTTTCATGTAAGTATTTATGTCTTCCTTTTAGTGTTGTTGAATGTGTTTTTGTGAGAAAATATTTGAGTTTCCATATTTCTAGATCCAAATCCTAAAAGATCATGTTAGATCTCATCACGATGTATCGAGGTATGATCAGTAGTCCCTTGTATTTAACTGCTTATTGACCTGATATTATGTTTGTTGTGTGCTTGTGTGCTCGATTTCAAGTATGTCCCAAAGAATCACATTTAAAAGCTGTAAAACGGATTCTTATATATGTTAAGGGAACCACAGATTTTGGACTGTGGTACCCGAAATCGAGTCAGTTTGCTTTGGTCAGTTTCTGTGATACTGATTTTGCTGGATGCACATTAGATAGGAAGAGTACTAGTGGAACTTGTCATTTCTTAGGGCCTTATTTGACCTCCTGGTCTAGTAAAAAACATAACAATGTTGCTTTGTCCACCGCTGAAGCCGAATATGTGGCGGTTGGAAATTGCGTTGCACAAGTTCTGTGGATGAAACAGACTTTGGAGGGTTTTGGTTTGTTATATAACAATGTGTCAGTCCTATGTGATATCACTAGTGCCATTAACATTGCTAAGAACCCCATCCAACACTCTAGAACTAAGCATATAGAAATAAGGCATCATTTCATTAGAGACCATGTTTCTAGGGGGAGCATAGCATTAAATTTTGTAGGCACCGATGACCAACTAGCGAACATCTTCACGAAACCACTAGCCGATGCTCAATTTTGTAAGATCCAGAAAGAGCTCGGTATGCTTTATTTTTCCAGCCTGTAATGTGATTATGTGATGTATTTTTGAGGTGCTATGTGCTTGTTATATCATATGCTATGTGTCTTGTGTGTCTTCCCTCCCTTTTGATGAAAACAAATGGGGAGAAAGACTTGCGGCTTATTGCATTGCTTACTTGTTTATTTCACTCACTATGTTATTGGATTAGTTTATTTTTTTTATGCTTATGCTTAGGGGGAGCTTATGCCGTTGTTTCTTGTTTATCACCTCCCTATGCATAAGGTAATTTGTTATCATCAAAAAGGGAGTTTGTTGAACCAAGGTCAAACACTCTTTGTTTTGTATGATAACAAATTACAATCTGTTTACTAATGGTTATAGTTGAACCAAAGCACAGAGCATGAACCAAAGCACAGGGCATGAACCAAAGCGCTTGACATGATATCTTAAAGTGTAGCAGCTCGGAGGAGAAGCTACTCAAGCGTTCAAGACTTATGTGTTATTTTGTTTTCCATAGGACGCGTGTAAGATCCCGTCACTTCAGCCTTATGACTTTTGTAGTTGAGAGATGATCTTTTTAAAATAGAACCGTTTTGTCAAAATTGAATTGAGTTAGGCTTGAAAAAATCTTTTATATAAAAGAATGCTAATAGGTTAGGCACAAATAATGAATTGTTGTTTTTTAAAGAAAATAGATTCATGGCTTAGTGTTTTAAAAGAAATTGTTTTTGAAGTAAAGAATCGATTCTTGATTTGGTACTTTAAGCTAGAAATCGATTTCCATATTAGATTGTTTTTAAAAGAACTTGTTTTGGAAAGAAAACAATCGAATGATGACCTTGTGCATTTAAAGCAAAGAATCGATTTTGCTCCCCATTTTAAAGAGAACAAAATCGATTTGTGACTTTGTTGTGCGAAAAGTAGATGTGCAAGTATACACAATCGCAACAAGTAATACAATGATAAGTAAAGATCGTTCCCATGGATATTGTTGAGTTTACTTCTATATTTAAATTAGTAATTTAGCTAGTGAGAAAAACAAGTAACAAATACAAGTTGTCAACAAGTATTGTCATTGTGGTTAACATTAATGTAAATAAACAAGTAAAGAAAGTTCAGAGTAAGATAAAGTGAGTTGGATAGTTCATATGTTATATAAATTCCCAAGAGTAAAGCACAATAGCGTTAGACGCTGTAGCGTTAAGCGCTGTAGCGGTATGGAAGCGTGCCTTTCAGTCACTGTCGTCAGGGTTTTGTTACAAGACTCCTATGTCTAAGCTCTAAATAAGTTCACCCCTGTATAATGAAGAACATACAGCTTTTACCTTATGAACTATTACTCCCCTATGTCTAGGGTTAAGTACAAGTTCTCTAAATGTCTTTAAATAACCTTTCATTCATCTTATTCCTTGAGTTCTTATTCATAGACCATGTTTGTACCTATGAATCTACTTATTTTAGTTGATCATTCCCAAAACAAGTTTGAAAGCATTATGACACAAGAAATAAAACGCAAACGTCATAACATTACATAAACTTTACTAAGGTTCATTACAAACATGAGAACAATCCAATCACGAAAGTTTAGCTCATGACAAGCATCATCAACACAACATAAACTGAAAAGTTCATATTACCGTAGGGGAGCAAGAGAAGAATGGTTACAAAAGATGCACTCCAAGAATCCCAAGTCATACACGATGGATGATGCTATGGCGTGAGCAAACCGTAGGTATGATAATAAAATTAAACTAAAAATAAAAGCTTCAAGAATGGAGGGTTATTGAAGGAATACTAGGTGTCAAGTAGTTTTTCTCCAAGTAACTCTCCTTATTTCCAAATCCATCATGTGAGGAAGAAGAAGTGAGATAGATATTATCCACATCTCATAAAGTGGCTTTACAAAATGGGCAATGATGAAACACATCACCAACTATCACTTAAGCTTCAATTAGGAGGCGCCAAGTGTCTTATTGAATCCACTTGGAGACTCCTATGTCAGGCTAAGAAGAAGAAGATCAGATTGATGACTCATCAAGCAGCAAGTGGCTTCATAAATATCCAAGTGGCCAACAGCTCCCTAGCGCTGTAGCGCTTACTGCTGCACAGCGTCTACCGCTGCAGCACTTAGCAGAAACATTAAAATACTCAAAAAGGCACCAAATGTGTCAAATGATAACAAACAAGCTCCTAACCCTTCTTTCCTCTAAATAACTAATATTTTCCTAATAAAGCACGAATATTACTTGAGAACTTGTGTTGATTTAAGTGATAAGAGCATAAATAACACATCTAAATATGAGTTATCACACCCCCAAACTTAAACCATTGCTTGTCCTCAAGTAATGACGCTTGACAAAGAACAAACAAGACAACAATAATGAAACAATTACATAGATTAACTGCACAAACAAGACAACAACAATATGTTTCTCTTAAAAAAAATTATTACTTCAGAACTCGCATTTGTTTAAGTCTTGAAAGCATAAATAACTCTTATAAATAAGAGTTATCACACCCCCAAACTTAAACCATTGCTTGTCCTCAAGTAAGGACATTTTATAAGACAAACAAATTAACTTAAAATAGAACAATAACAGCATAGAAAGACAAGGTCAGTTGCATCCCTAAATCAAACAGTTTTTCAAAAAGGTTCTTAGTGGGCCAAACTTTCAGATTCACATTCTCTCTCTCACACACACACACACACACACACCATTGTTTTTCACAGCATCTAGAATTATTACTGCTCAATTGTGAGTGTGTGACTACTAGGCTTAGTTTAGCTCCTAGCTAGTTTCAACATTTCTCCTTGCCTTGGAAAGAGTGGCCTTCTTTTGGTTTAGCCAAAGAATTTTTCAAAAAGGAGAGTAGACTAACAACTTCACAAAAGACTTGAGGGGCTTCAAAGCACAACAAAGGGATTGATTAGGCATTTCAGATCTTTGGCCAATGCACTAATTATTGATTTGGTCATTTCCCAGCGCTATAGCGTTAGATGCTATAGCACTGGTTACTTGATGAACAGATTCAGCTACAATGCCCTCATTACTGAACTCTTATTTGCATTTCTATCTTTTTCTTTTCTTTTCTTTTTCTTCTTTTTTTTATATGCATTTTTGGAACAGTTCAGCATTTGTTTCAGGCAATTGCAGCTTTTTACAAGACCATTTGTACACTTTGGGTCCTATTGCACTGACCATCCTATAATCTTCGTCCCTAACCTTAATATAACCGATGCACCCCCAAACTTAGCTTCAAATGCTACTCTCAATTTTTAGAAAAAACTTGACTAAACCTCATCATTCCTAGCTAACTAGGTTCCTTGCTAAGCCTAGAGTTTTGTGTAGAAGCAGTGATAAGACTAGTCATTGTTCAAACAAGGCTACTCTACTCACAACACATAATCATCATTAAATTTAGCCCAGGAAGAAACATATCCTATTATTGAAAAACTAGGAATTGCAACTGATCATGCTTTTCATTCAACAAACATAACATTAAACACATAACATTAACATTTCACATATAACATTAAACACATTTAAGGTCCTCCCCCCAACTTAAGACCTAGCAGTGTCTCCACTTCTCATACAATTCTAATGGGAGAGGCCTATGACTAAAACTCAACAAAATTAAAAACAACAGAAATAAAACTCTAAACATACTGTTAGATGCAAGAACAGACGCTATAGCACCTAACAGGTTTATTGAAAATAGGCAAGCAATTTTATTTTTTTTAAAATAAGGGTTAGAGTACTTGTTTGCTAACCCAGATTTGAGCCTATTGCTTGCTCTGGTGGGCACTGTGGTGGCTCTGCTACTGGATTTTTTTCTTTCCTGCCGCTACAGCGCTAGGCGCTGTAGCCTCATTCTGGGGATCCTCTGCTTCCTTGTTAGCTTTCATCTCAGCCAGCTTTTCTGCTGCTTCCCTCGCTGCAAAAAGATCAAGAGTATTCTCCTCAGATGCAGGTTTGTGCGGGGACTAGGCTTTAGGCGCTGTAGCATCAGCCGCTACAGCGCTAACTGGCACTTCTTTTTGTGGAGGGTCATCTGCCAACTTGGTCCCAGGGTTTCTCCTTTGGTGGCTTCTTTTCTCACTTCAAAAAATTCACTCCTGCACAAAAGAAAAATTAAAAACACAAAATTGTTAGGTTAAGAACCTTGGGTTGCCTCCCAGGAGCGCTTGTTTTAAGAGTCTTCAGCCAGACTAAGTCTTGTTGGTAGGTATCTTTGGCTAATGGCGGCTCTAGTGTAGGAGAGGGGACCCAATCATTTGTTACAACAGAATTAGGTTCCTCCACAAAAAATTTAGGCACCCTTGACCTCTTTTTGGCCACCATTTTTGTTCTTACAGCTTTCTTTGGTGCTACAGCAGATGCTGCAATACTGCCTTCTGATACTGATGCTATAGCGCCACCTGTGACAGCATCCACTCTCTGCACTTTAGCTTCCAATATCATTGGTGGTTGCTTTGTGGCGGGCTGAATTTTGGTGGATTTTTCTTCTATGAGACTGAGATGATTTTTGTTTTGGTGAGGGAAGTTTCTTAGGAGATGGGGACTTGTGTAGAGTGGGTTGTTTTGGAAATGAGGAAGGTATTTGAATAAGGTTTGATGGTTTGGCTTGAGGTAAGGATAGATTAATGGCTGGAAGGTGTTATAGGTGGAGGGGATGGTTCTTTGGTTGGTGATAGTTTAGGTGAATGTGTGGTGGAAAGGTTTTGGGTGGCTTGTGTGATTTGATGCAAAATGGGGGATACTTCCTTACTTCCCTCTTCTTTCTTATTATGCTCTCCTTCATCTTTCTCATCATCTTCTTTTTAACTATTTTAACCACATTCTCAACACCTCAACTACGATTGCTATAGCACATGGTGCTACAGCATCAGAAATCTACATAATTGACAGCACAGACATACCACGAGTCTTCTTATTCATACTTGTAATAGTAAAAACAAAAACACACAAAACATAATTAGTCCTAAAAATCTGGGTTGCCTCCCAGTAGCACTTTGTTTAAGAGTCCTTAGCTAGACTTGACATTCAAAACCCAAGTTAGGGTGGATAATAGGACAAGAAGAAAATATCATCCTTCCGCTTTCTCTTTTTGGTCAGAAATCCCATGTATTTGGCATATGGAAGCAAGTGTTCCCAAGCCCCAACCAATAAGAATTTGGGATAGGAATTCCCACTCTCTTGAAAAAATTGAAGCTCATTTTGCGGACGGCTATTTTCTTCAATTACCAAGGGTTGAGTCTCAATTGTCACATGACTCTTTTCATACCTCAACCTTGGTTTCTCTTCCTTGCCACTATTTTTGAATTTTTCTTTTTCTACAACTACACAATTTTTTTGTTTTTCTTCCACTATTTCCAAATGACCACATTCAAGTTCACACTCTACACTCTCTTTTCTTCCTCTTGCTCAACCAATTCAGTAGATTCAATGGATTGAGCAAAAATTTCTTTAAAATCAGAGTTGCCCAAATGATAATATTCATCTTCAAACTCTACACTTTTTTCTTTGTTTTGCTCAACCACATCTTCAATACAACTCTCTTCTTTTAGATGCTCCATTATCGTGTTAAAGTGAGCCTCTATATTCTTGCACGAAGCTTCAAAGTTGTCACGCTCCACCTTCATATATTCAATGGAATGAGCTAAGAGTTCTTTGAAATTATCTTCGTTTTGCTCAACCACCTCTACAATACAACTCTCTTCCATATTCTTGCATGACACCTGAGAGTTGCCTCTATCCACTTTGATATCCTCAAGGAATTGAGCTAAGAGTTCTTTTAAACCAGAGTTGTCCTCATGTAATCCTTCAGTTTGAGCATGAGAATATCAATCTTGCTCACACACAACATTTTCCATGCCATAATTGTAACGCCCTAAAATAATTTAATTAATTAATTAAGTTATTTGAAGGATTACAAAATTATTTAAGTGGAATAATTAAATTAGAAATTGTTTTGATTCAGGGGGTGAGATGAATTAAAAGGGTGGTGTAAAAATGGGCCCAAGCCACTTAAGTGACCCAAGCCCATTCCAATTATCCCAAAAACCTAAAACTATTTTCATTCCACCAAAGAAAGGAAGATCAGCGAAACTGAGAGAGTGAGAGGGAGGTGAGGCGCGACCTTCCAGCAAAGAGGAGGAGAAGAAATTGTCTTCATCTTGGCTTAGGTAAGTCTTCCTTGATCTTTTCCTTCCATTTTTCTTCCTGGAAATTTCAATCCCTCATTCCATATTGTTGTTGTCTTCTCCATGGCCTTAGGAAGCCACGGTTTGCGTAAGAGGAGAGGAGGGAGCTGCTGCGATTTTTGGTGGCTTTGGCTTGTTGTGTTGCGGGGTTTTGTACGTGACTCATTCATCGTTGTTTCGGGTCATACAAATTCGAGGTAAGGGTGAGCGCTTTCAATTTAATGTAATTGGGTATACGGTGGGTTTGTGGGTTTTTGGTGTAGGCTGAATTCGTAAATTGTATATTAAGATGAATGATGAATTGAATTATTAGTGTGATATGCGAAGTGCCCTATGAGATGGAGAGATGAACTTCGATTTTTTTTTATGGTGAAGGAGGTGTGGTTAATTTCGATGTTGGATGAATTGTTGGCGTTGAAATGTAATTTTGATGAATCAAGTGATATGAGTATAATTAATTGAATGATACCAAGGAATGGAAAATAGACTATGTTGCTGTCCCCATAATAAAGTGCTGTTGTATGTCACTGTTAAGTGTTGCTGTTAGTTGAATTAAAATGCTGTTGTATGTCACTTTTAAGTGTTGCTGTTTGTTGAATTAAAATGCTGCTGTATGTCACTTTTAAGTGTTGCTGTTTGCTGAATTAAAGTGCTGCTGTATGTCAATTTCGAAATGTTGCTGTTTGTCAATTTAAATGTTGCTGTTTGCAGAATTAAAGTGCTGCTGTATGTCAATTTCGAAATGCTGCTGTTTGTCATTTAAAATGTTGCTGTTTACAGAATTATAATGTTGCTGTATGTCAATTATAATGCTGCTGTTTGTCAATAAAAAATGCTACTGTTTTGCGCATAAAGGGTCACTGTGTAGTTGCTGTTTTTGGACGAGAAAATGCTACTGTTTTGCGCATAAAAGGCCACTGTGTAGTTGCTGTTTTTGGACGAGAAAATGCTACTGTTTTGCGCCAAAAGGCCACTGTTTTCCATCTTCGATTTGTTGCCGTTTACTAACCGAATTTTCTGCATTTTGTAAAAGAAAAGAGCGTGTAAATGTGACTATTATTCTATTACTATTTCTCCGGTTAAAAATGTGAGGTTTCTTCCACTTGGAAAATGGGATGTTCTTCTCAAGTTTAATTGTGATGTTTCCTAAGCATGAAAATGAAATGTTTATCCAAAATTTTAAATATGTTGTTATTCAAAAATTTAAATAGGTTATCACTTAAATTTTATGTGTAGTTATTTACATTTAAATGGATGCCCCCCTAAATTTTAATGTGTTGTTACTTGAAAATTTAGGAGCATTGTTACCTAAGATTTAAAGATGTTGTTACTCAAATTTTTGAATGTGATGTTTATGAAGAGTTGTGATATTAATATGGTGACTATGATGAATACACTCTATGAGTGTCTTATGGTGATGATGACGAGTACTCCGGGTGAGTGAATTTGGTGATTGCACATGTGTCCATAGTGTCTCATAGCATGTGCATATTATGACGAATAGGCCTCGGCCTCTTATTGACGAGAACCAGTGACGATGTGCCCAAGTGGCTATTTATGACGAGTATGGTACCATCATGCATATGCCCAGGCGTGGGTTGCATTTTCATGCGCATACATATTTTTTTATGACTGGTGATGTGAATTGTGATGTTGGTTTTGTGTGTAAAGACGATGAAGTTGATGTTAATGATGATGTTGTGTGATAGTTTGCTCATATTACTCTACTGTATGCTTAATTATATTTTGTTGAAAATTCTCACCCCTTCTGCTTGGAATGTTGCTCCATTGTGGCAACGCTGCAGGTAACTGCGAGTGAAGGACATGCTGCCTTCCTTTATAGCTATTTGGGATGTCGGTCGAGTCGCTCTATGATACCGTGACACCTAGGGGGCGTGATTTAAATTGTTATTTAATGAATAAATTGTTTAATATTTGTATTTGATGGTGTGAGGCGCGTTTGAGTGGTATTTAATGAGTGTTGTTTAATTCCGCTGCGACGTAACTCTTGAAGTCTAATTTTATGACGGGTGATGGTTGAAATTTTTTTTGTGAGGATGATTACGCAAACTTAATTTATACAGGTGGACGCTCCTTTTGTTAATAATGACGTGGCATTTCCTTTCTATCAGTCAAATTAAAATTTTGCGAAAAACTTTTACTCTGATAAGTGACGTGTAAAACATGGGGTAGAAAGGGGGTGTCACATTAGTGGTATCAGAGCAGTTCGGTCTGTCCGGCCGGTGGTCGAGTTGTCAAGTTGAGTAGCATTTGAGTTTGTTACTCGTATCTAAATTTTGTTTTCTGTTGCAGTGCTAGAATGGCAGGACGGAACGATGCTGCACTTGCTGCTGCTTTGCAGGCTATAGCTGGAGTTGTGGGTAACATACCCAATGCTATTGGTGATGGGACGCGTAGTTTGGCTACGTTCCAGCGTGAGAACCCTCCTGCTTTTGAAGGCGGGTATAATCCTGATGGTGCCCTTGAGTGGCTAAGTGAGATGGAGCGGATCTTCCGCGTTATGGATTGCACCGATGCTCAGAAGGTTCGCTATGGCACACATATGTTGAAGAAAGAGGCTTATGATTGGTGGAGGACGACTAGTCAGGGGTTGACGGCTGCCAATGAGGAGGTTACCTGGGCTGTGTTTGAGAGGGAATTCAAGAGAAAGTACTATCCGGAGGATGTCCGCGGGAAGAAGGAGGTTGAGTTTCTGAGACTTGAGCAAGGTAGCATGACTGTAACTGAATATGCTGCAAAATTTACTGAGCTGTCTAAGTTTTATCCTCATTATGATAGAGAGGGTGCGGAGTTCTCCAAATGCATCAAATTTGAAAATGGGTTGCGTGCTGACATTAAGAGGGCCATAGGGTACCAGCAAATTCGTGTGTTTCCACTGTTGGTTAATAGCGCCAGAATTTTTGAGGAGGACAATAATGCCTTCTCCAGAGTTATGAAAGAAAAGCAAAAGAATTTCTCAAGTCGTGGTAAGCCATATGAGGCGCCTGCTGGTAAGGGAAAAGGTAAGTTTGTTGGTGGGCCTAAGCGAAGTGGGGGAGATGCTGCAGCCAGTGTTACTTGTTACACGTGTGGGAAAGTGGGTCATAAAAGTCCAGATTGCCCAAGCGGGGATAAGAAGAGATGTTATCGGTGTGGGAAAGAGGGGCATATATCTTCCGGTTGTGATAAGAAAGAGGTGGTATGCTTTAACTGCGGGGAGAGTGGTCATATTAGTACGCAGTGCTCAAAACCCAAGAAGGAGAAGTCTTTTGGAAAAGTATTCGCTCTGGCTGAGTCTGATGTAGTGAATGAGATTCGAGGTACGTGCTATATCAATAATTTTCCTCTTGTTGTTATTGTTGATACTGGTGCTACCCATAGTTTTATTGCTGCTGCATGTGTTGAGAAGTTAAGCCTTGTTTTATCTGATATGTTGAGGGAGATGGTCATCGACACTCCAGCTAAGGGTTCGGTGACTACCTCCGTTGTTTGTGCCAAATGTCCTGTATCTGTATATGGTAGAGAATTCTTGATTGATTTGATCTGTTTGCCGCTGAGTGGAATGGATGTCATTCTGGGTATGGACTGGTTAGTTGATAACCATGTCCATATCAACTGTCGAGAGAGGTCCGTGAGTTTTGAGTCGCCTGAAGAGGAGTCTGGTCTGTTATCTGCGGGTCAGCTGCATAGAGTGATGAGAGAAGAGGTTCAGCTGTTTTCTCTGTTGGGGTCGTTGTCTGCTGAGAGCCAAGCGAAGATTGATGTGTTGCCGGTAGTGCGTGAGTTTTCTGAGGTGTTCCCTGACGAGATTCCGGATGTACCACCAGAGAGAGAGGTGGAGTTTGCTATTGATCTGGTCCCCGGCACTAAGCCTGTGTCTATGGCACCATATAGAATGTCTGCATCCGAGTTGGCAGAATTGAAGAAGCAACTTGAAGATTTATTAGAAAAGAAGTTTGTAAGACCGAGTGTGTCACCTTGGGGAGCTCCAGTGTTGCTAGTGAAAAAGAAAGACGGTAGTATGAGGTTGTGTGTAGACTATAGACAGTTAAATAAAGTTACAATCAAGAACAAATATCCGTTGCCAAGAATTGATGACTTGATGGATCAGTTAGTGGGTGCTAAAGTATTTAGCAAGATTGACTTAAGGTCTGGTTATCATCAGATCAAGGTCAAGGATGAAGATGTCCAGAAGACGGCATTTAGGACAAGATATGGGCACTATGAGTATTCCGTTATGCCTTTCGGTGTGACTAATGCGCCGGGGGTATTCATGGGGTACATGAACCAAATCTTCCGTGAGTACTTGGATAAGTTTGTGGTAGTTTTCATTGATGACATTCTGATTTACTCTAAGTCAGAAGAGGAGCATGCGGAACATCTGAGGCTGGTGTTAGAAATTCTGAAGGATCGAAAGTTGTATGCGAAGTTGTCCAAGTGTGAGTTTTGGTTGAAAGAAGTCAGTTTTCTCGGTCACGTGATTTCTAGTGAGGGAATTGCGGTGGATCCTTCCAAAGTTGATGCAGTGTTGCAATGGGAGTCTCCAAAGTCAGTTGCTGAAATCAGGAGTTTTCTGGGATTGGCTGGCTATTATAGAAGGTTCATTGAGGGGTTCTCGAAGTTGGCTCTGCCATTGACTCAATTGACTTGCAAGGGTAGGGCTTTTGTTTGGAATGACCGATGTGAAGAGAGCTTCAATGAGTTGAAGAAGAGGTTGACTACGTCTCCGGTGTTGACCCTGCCTAATCCGGTTGAACCGTTTGTGGTTTATTGTGATGCGTCTAAGATGGGTTTGGGTGGTGTGCTTATGCAGAATGGGAAGGTGATCGCTTATGCGTCGAGGCAATTGAGAATTCATGAAAAGAATTACCCTACTCACGACTTAGAACTTGCTGCTGTGGTGTTCGCATTAAAAATTTGGAGGCATTACTTGTATGGATCGAGATTTGAGGTGTTCAGTGATCACAAGAGTCTACGGTATCTGTTCGACCAGAAAGAATTGAATATGAGGCAGCGCCAGTGGTTAGAACTATTGAAAGATTATGATTTTGAATTGAGTTATCACCCGGGAAAAGCGAATGTGGTTGCGGATGCGCTGAGTCGGAAGACTTTGCACATGTCGGCATTGATGGCTAGAGAGCTTGAGTTAATTGAGCAATTCAGGGACATGAGTTTAGTGTGTGAAGTTACGCCTCAGAGTGTCAGGTTGGGTATGTTGAAAATTGGCAATGATTTTATGGCTGGTATCCGAGAGGCGCAGAAATTAGATGTGAAATTAGTTGATCTGATGAGTGGGATCGGTCAGTCTGAGAATGAAGACTTCGTGATAGATGCGCAAAATGTACTGAGGTATCGTGGAAGAATTTGTGTTCCCGAAGATGAGGAAATGAGAAAGGCAATTCTTGAGGAAGGGCATAAGAGTAAGTTGAGTATCCATCCTGGAGCGACGAAGATGTACCAAGATCTGAAGAAGATATTCTGGTGGCCTGGGTTGAAGCGCGATGTGGCGCAGTTTGTGTATTCGTGTTTGACCTGTCAGAAATCGAAGGTCGAGCATCAGAAGCCTGCGGGAATGATGCAACCGTTGAATGTTCCAGAGTGGAAGTGGGATAGTATCTCCATGGATTTTGTGACCGGGTTACCCAATACGGTGAGAGGGCATGATTCAATTTGGGTGGTTGTGGATAGATTGACGAAGTCGGCTCATTTTATTCCTATCGGTATTAAGTATCCAGTGTCGAGATTGACTGAAATCTACATTCAGGTGATTGTGAAGCTGTATGGGGTTCCTTTGTGCATTGTGTCTGATAGGGACCCAAGGTTCACTTCGGAATTTTGGAGTAGTTTACAGAAGGAGTTGGGTTCGAAATTGAGGTTGAGTTCAGCTTATCATCCTCAGACTGATGGGCAGATAGAAAGGACAATCCAATCATTGGAAGACCTGTTGAGGTCATGTGTACTAGAGCAGGGAGGTGCGTGGGATACTCATCTCCCGTTAATTGAGTTCACCTACAACAACAGCTATCATTCCAGTATCGGAATGGCGCCGTTTGAGGCGTTGTATGGCCGGAGGTGTAGGACTCCGGTGTGTTGGTACGAGACTGGGGAAAGTTTAGTACTTGGACCTGAGCTAGTCAAAGAGACCACCGAGAAAGTAAAGATGATCCGGGAGAAAATGAAAGCGTCGCAGAGTAGACAGAAGAGTTACCATGATAAGAGAAGGAAAGATTTAGAATTTGAAGCTGGTGACCACGTATTCTTGAGGGTCACACCTATGACTGGTGTTGGGCGAGCGCTGAAATCAAAGAAGTTGACTCCTCGATTCATCGGGCCGTATCAGATTACGGAGAGAGTTGGAAATGTTGCCTATCGGGTGGCCTTACCACCTAACCCTTCGAACTTGCACGACATGTTCCACGTGTCGCAGCTTCGGAAGTATGTTGCGGATCCGTCGCATGTGATTCAACTAGATGATGTAGAGGTGCGGGACAATCTCACCGTGGAAACTATGCCAGTCAGAATTGAAGACCGGGAGGTGAAGGTGTTAAGAGGCAAAGAGATCAATTTAGTGAAAGTGGTTTGGTTGGGAGCCGTGGGCGAGAGCATGACGTGGGAATTGGAAAGTAAGATGAAAGAAGACTATCCAGAGTTATTTGATTCAGGTAATTTCGAGGACGAAATTCTCTAAGTGGGGGAGAGTTGTAACGCCCTAAAATAATTTAATTAATTAATTAATTAAGTTATTTGAAGGATTACAAAATTATTTAAGTGGAATAATTAAATTAGAAATTGTTTTGATTCAGGGGGTGAGATGAATTAAAAGGGTGGTGTAAAAATGGGCCCAAGCCACTTAAGTGACCCAAGCCCATTCCAATTATCCCAAAAACCTAAAACTATTTTCATTCCACCAAAGAAAGGAAGATCAGCGAAACTGAGAGAGTGAGAGGGAGGTGAGGCGCGACCTTCCAGCAAAGAGGAGGAGAAGAAATTGTCTTCATCTTGGCTTAGGTAAGTCTTCCTTGATCTTTTCCTTCCATTTTTCTTCCTGGAAATTTCAATCCCTCATTCCATATTGTTGTTGTCTTCTCCATGGCCTTAGGAAGCCACGGTTTGCGTAAGAGGAGAGGAGGGAGCTGCTGCGAATTTTGGTGGCTTTGGCTCGTTGTGTTGCGGGGTTTTGTACGTGACTCATTCATCGTTGTTTCGGGTCATACAAATTCGAGGTAAGGGTGAGCGCTTTCAATTTAATGTAATTGGGTATACGGTGGGTTTGTGGGTTTTTGGTGTAGGCTGAATTCGTAAATTGTATATTAAGATGAATGATGAATTGAATTATTAGTGTGATATGCGAAGTGCCCTTTGAGATGGAGAGATGAACTTCGATTTTTTTTATGGTGAAGGAGGTGTGGTTAATTTCGATGTTGGATGAATTGTTGGCGTTGAAATGTAATTTTGATGAATCAAGTGATATGAGTATAATTAATTGAATGATACCAAGGAATGGAAAATAGACTATGTTGCTGTCCCCATAATAAAGTGCTGTTGTATGTCACTGTTAAGTGTTGCTGTTAGTTGAATTAAAATGCTGCTGTATGTCACTTTTAAGTGTTGCTGTTTGTCGAATTAAAATGCTGCTGTATGTCACTTTTAAGTGTTGCTGTTTGCTGAATTAAAGTGCTGCTGTATGTCAATTTCGAAATGTTGTTGTTTGTCAATTTAAATGTTGCTGTTTGCAGAATTAAAGTGCTGCTGTATGTCAATTTCGAAATGTTGCTGTTTGTCATTTAAAATGTTGCTGTTTACAGAATTATAATGTTGTTGTATGTCAATTATAATGCTGCTGTTTGTCAATAAAAAATGCTACTGTTTTGCGCATAAAGGGTCACTGTGTAGTTGCTGTTTTTGGACGAGAAAATGCTACTGTTTTGCGCATAAAAGGCCACTGTGTAGTTGCTGTTTTTGGACGAGAAAATGCTACTGTTTTGCGCCAAAAGGCCACTGTTTTCCATCTTCGATTTGTTGCCGTTTACTAACCGAATTTTCTGCATTTTGTAAAAGAAAAGAGCGTGTAAATGTGACTATTATTCTATTACTATTTCTCCGGTTAAAATGTGAGGTTTCTTCCACTTGGAAAATGGGATGTTCTTCTCAAGTTTAATTGTGATGTTTCCTAAGCATGAAAATGAAATGTTTATCCAAAATTTTAAATATGTTGTTATTCAAAAATTTAAATAGGTTATCACTTAAATTTTATGTGTAGTTATTTACATTTAAATGGATGCCCCCCTAAATTTTAATGTGTTGTTACTTGAAAATTTAGGAGCATTGTTACCTAAGATTTAAAGATGTTGTTACTCAAATTTTTGAATGTGATGTTTATGAAGAGTTGTGATATTAATATGGTGACTATGATGAATACACTCTATGAGTGTCTTATGGTGATGATGACGAGTACTCCGGGTGAGTGAATTTGGTGATTGCACATGTGTCCATAGTGTCTCATAGCATGTGCATATTATGACGAATAGGCCTCGGCCTCTTATTGACGAGAACCAGTGACGATGTGCCCAAGTGGCTATTTATGACGAGTATGGTACCATCATGCATATGCCCAGGCGTGGGTTGCATTTTCATGCGCATACATATTTTTTTATGACTGGTGATGTGAATTGTGATGTTGGTTTTGTGTGTAAAGACGATGAAGTTGATGTTAATGATGATGTTGTGTGATAGTTTGCTCATATTACTCTACTGTATGCTTAATTATATTTTGTTGAAAATTCTCACCCCTTCTGCTTGGAATGTTGCTCCATTGTGGCAACGCTGCAGGTAACTGCTAGTGAAGGACATGCTGCCTTCCTTTATAGCTATTTGGGATGTCGGTCGAGTCGCTCTATGATACCGTGACACCTAGGGGGCGTGATTTAAATTGTTATTTAATGAATAAATTGTTTAATATTTGTATTTGATGGTGTGAGGCGCGTTTGAGTGGTATTTAATGAGTGTTGTTTAATTCCGCTGCGACGTAACTCTTGAAGTCTAATTTTATGACGGGTGATGGTTGAAATTTTTTTTGTGAGGATGATTACGCAAACTTAATTTATACAGGTGGACGTTCCTTTTGTTAATAATGACGTGGCATTTCCTTTCTATCAGTCAAATTAAAATTTTGCGAAAAACTTTTACTCTGATAAGTGACGTGTAAAACATGGGGTAGAAAGGGGGTGTTACAATAATCCATATTTTGGGTTGTCATGGGCATGAAATTTGTCTCATAACAGCCCCTTTCATGTTCACTCCCAAGGAAATCATAGTTGAAAATTGTTGTTGAGCATTCCTTGCTTGCATGGAGTAAAAATTCAAATGGTCCATGGCATAAAGTGGATTTTTTTTTTTCACAAACACTAAACACAAATAACAACAAAGAGAAACACACTACAAACACAAAACACAATACAAAATAAAAAAAATTGCTGGAAAAACAGAACACACTAAACAAAAGAATCTAAACTAACTAAACTTACTAACTAAACAATAGAAATTAACTTTCACAATCCCCGGCAACGGCGCCAAAAATTTGTTGTGCGAAAAGTGGATGTACAAGTATACACAATCGCAAGAAGTAATACAATGATAAGTAAAGATCGTTCCCACGGAGATTGTTGAGTTTACTTCTATATTTAAATTAGTAATTTAGCTAGTGAGAAAAACAAGTAACAAATACAAGTTGTCAACAAGTATTGTTATTGTGATTAACATAAATGTAAATAAACAAGTAAAGAAAGTTCTGGAGTAAGATAAAGTGAGTTGGATAGTTCATATGTTATATAAATTCCCAAGAGTAAAGCGCTATAGCGTTAGACGCTGTATCGTTAAGCGCTGTAGCGATATGGAAGCGTGCCTTAGTCACTGTCGCCAGGGTTTTGTTACAAGACTCCTATGTCTAGGCTCTAAATAAGTTCACCCCTGTATAATGAAGAACATATAGCTTTTACGTTATGAACTATTACTCCCCTATGTCTAGGGTTAAGTACAAGTTATCTAAATGTCTTTAAATAACCTTTCATTCATATTATTCCTTGAGTTCTTATTCATAGACCATGTCTGTACCTATGAATCTACTTATTTTAGTTGATCATTCCCAAAACAAGTTTGAAAGCATTATGACACAAGAAATAAAACGCAAACGTCATAACATTACATAAACTTTACTCAAGGTTCATTACAAACATGAGAACAATCCAATCACAAAAGTTTAGCTCATGACAAGCATCATCAACACAACATAAACTGAAAAGTTCATATTACCGTAGGTGAGCAAGAGAAGAATGGTTACAAAAGATGCACTCCAAGAATCCCAAGTCATACACGATGGATGATGCTATGGCGTGAGCAAACCGTAGGTGTGATAATAAAATTAAACTAAAAATAAAAGCTTCAAGAATGGAGGATTAATGAAGGAATACTAGGTGTCAAGTAGTTTTTCTCCAAGTAACTCTCCTTATTTCCAAATCCATCATGTGAGGAAGAAGAAGTGAGATAGATATTATCCACATCTCATAAAGTGGCTTTACAAAAAGGGCAATGATGAAACACATCACCAACTATCACTTAAGCTTCAATTAGGAGGCGCCAAGTGTCTTATTGAATCCACTTGGAGGCTCCTATGTCAGGCTGAGAAGAAGAAGATCAGATTGATGACTCATCAAGCAGCAAGATGCTTCATAAATATCCAAGTGGCCAACAGCTCCCTAGTGCTGTAGCGCTTACCGCTGCACAGCGTCTACCGCTGCAGCACTTAGCAGAAACATTAAAATACTCAAAAAGGCACCAAATGTGTCAAATGATAACAAACAAGCTCCTAACGCTTCTTTCCTCTAAATAACAAATATTTACCTAATAAAGCACGAATATTACTTGAGAACTTGTGTTGATTTAAGTGATAAGAGCATAAATAACACATCTAAATATGAGTTATCAGACGTCTTTCCTCAAAGAAGAGAATCAATTTTCAACTTGTTTTTGGAAGCTCAACTTGTTTTTAAAGATAGCAATCGATTCCTCTCTTATTTCATTAAGCTAAAACATCGATTTCTCACCTATTACTTTTAAGTAAACAATCGATTTTTAACTTGTGGTTTTTGAAGCACAAAATCGATTTTCTAAACTATGTTTTAAAGGACAACAATCGATTTCTCACTTATCACAATAGTGTTAAAAAGTGCTTCAACGGTCTTTTTTTACGAAGTCTATAAATAGGGACCTAGGGCTTCACAAACAACGGAACCAAGGATTCACAGAGAAAACCAACCTACGAATCACAAAGCAGAATGCGAACTCTCACTGTCACACCTGTTCTTCACGTTCTTCATCACTGGTTAGGATGGGAATCACACTAATACAAATCTCTCATATCTCTCAACTACATCATTGTCATATGCTTGATTGATTGGATCCTAGTTCTCAATTGTAAACATCTATATTTGATTGTTGTGAAATCCTGAGAATTGTCTTGGGTAATTCAATCAGGGAGATTGAATTGTAGTGAAATCCTTAGCGGGTGTGATAGCTATAGGGGATTTGCTTGCTTGTAAGACGTTGAAGAAGTTCTTCTCTTATAGTAGTTATTATCAAGTCCGAAGGTTGCAAAGCCGGAGGCCGAGGACGTAGGGCTTTTTATCCCGAACCTCGTAAAAATCACGGTGTACTTCTTTCCCTTATCTTTACATTGCATTTCCCTTACAATTGTTAATTGTTATTGCATGTGATATTTTTAGAGTTCTTTGGTTGTTTATTTTAGGAGCCTTTTTAGGCTTTCAATTATTGTAATCATTGCCAAGGGTTTTGGTCTAGTCCCCCTTATGGTTTGTCTTGTTTTCTTTTTACTTTTAATAAATTCAGGCTTGCTGCCTGTTTGATTAAAAAAAATATATTGCATGTGATATTATTGTGCTTAGATATCATTATCATTGTAATTGTTTCTGCCTATGGTTATAGCTTGCATAGTTGTTGCACATAGTTTAAATCGTTTTTTCCGCATTCAATTTAAACTAGCATATTCAATTCTCAAAATTAAAAAAGATTTCATTTTTAGCATAGAACCTTATTGATAACTCTGTTTTATATAGAGTTATTTATGCATCTAAACATAACTAATTGCTTGAAATCAAGTGTAATATGTGCTAAATATAGTAGTATGAATAAAATAATAACATTTATGGTTTCAAGACGAATGCCATTCATAATTTAGCACTTTATATATATATATATATATATATATATATATATATATATATACATTGGTATGTTTGATGTGTTTGTTCAGTGCACCTGCAGTTGATGCACCTGCACCAGGAAAACAACAGTGCATCTGCACTAAATACATTTACAACTGGGCAACTGCACTAAGGTGCATCTGCACCATCCTGCACTAAAGATAGATTACCCAACATTGGAAGCACCTCAACCCATACCAATGCATAAACACCTCAATGGCATCATGCTTAGTCACAAGTCGCATGGAGGCACATGCCAACATGCAAAAGGAGGCGCCTACAATAGAAGACCATCATGAATGGTCATTCATAAAGGACACATGGCCTTCCACGATTGGACCTCTCTTTGAGGTTGAGTGTTGGACTCAATTTCCTTCATCAAAGATCTGAAAAGTAACCATGGTTAAACCTCCTTAGGTTAACTTGGTAACCAAGCAAACCCTCACTTGAAGGAAACCGCCAAGGCTATATAAAGGCTTCCACTTCTCACTTGAAAGAGAATCCACATACATTCCATTATAATCCATAATCATCTCTTCTCTTGTATTTTATTTCTTTTCATAGTTTTAAGTAAGTAGTTAGTTTGCAAGAAGGTAAGAAAGGAATTGACGACTTCTCGCTTCACTTCTTCATCAAGTTAGTTAGGTGCAGGAAATCAGTGCATCTGCACTGCTGGGCAAACTTATGCAAGAGTTCTTCAATCGGTGTAATCTCTACCCTATTGGTATCTCTTGTACTTTCCATTATATCAACATGTTTTATTCCATTTATCTTTGCCTTGCAATGCCTATTATGAGCTAAGCCTCTTTGGTTGAGATGTTCTAACCTTATAATGAGCTTTTGAGTAAGATATTGTGCTTTTAAGTGTTGTAAGCATTTTGGTTCTTGTGTTATACTACATCCATCTTATTTTACGGTTGATCGCTTAGAATAGGTAGAGTTATATTCACAGACATGGTTTATAACTATAAATAAGGACTAATAAGGGTGAGTGTTTTAATGAAGGCTTTATTGACTTGTGTAATAAAGAAAACTTTGTTAAAACCATGTTAAGTCCTAGACATAGGATAACATAGTCCTTAGGGTGATACAGTCGGTACTTCAAAGGCATGAGTGAACTTATTTAGCAAGCCTAGTCATAGGAAGCTTGTTACGAAACTCTGAAGAAAGTAGCTCAAAGGCACATACTGATGCAGCTGCACTCAATGCATCTGCACCACATAAACACACAAAACTCTCAAAAGCGATTTATTTAGTGAAGACATCTCAACTATCATTCTCAACTGATTTCCTCCATATTTTCTTGCATATTTACATTCTGTTTTCGTAAGCATCAATACCAAAAATTGTGAGTAGTGTAGCTGCACTAATTTATATCTTTTTAAACATACAAGAGTTAATCCAATCCCTGTGGGTTCGATCTTTTATACTACTTGTTTGTGACTGTGTATACTTGCACATTACCTTTTCGCACACCACTTATTCACCCCCCCTAAGGTTATCATATAGTCCAACAGGTCCCTCCCCTCATCATAAGGGTTTCAAGTGTCTAAGTGCCAATGGTCGCATTTACATTTCTAAAGATGTTGTGTTCCATGAAAATTCATTTCCATACCCAACTATGTTTCTTGAGTCTTCACCCACACCTCCAAACCCTATCATAGTCCCTGCCCTCCCCTTAACTTCAATGGCAGACTCACATTCAAACTCTCCACTCACTACCTCACCAATGCCAGACACTGTCTCACCTATCCCATCATCTCCTGACATCATAGCTCATTCCCATGTCCAAACAGAACTATCTTCAGTCACTGCACAATCCCCCAACCAACCTGAATCTCTATCAGTCACTGAACCTACTGTGCCTACCATGTTTGTCCTTGTCTCTAACCCACCCCTAACTACAAATAACCAACCTATGACTACTAGATCCAAAACTGGCAGCCTAAAACCTCACTTATTTGTTGCTCATGTTGCACCTAACACTGTGAAACAGTCTCTATCTCAGCCACATTGGCTTGCAGCAATGAAATATGAATATGAGGCTCTCATGAAGAACCAAACTTGGTCACTTACTACACTGCCACCCAACAAAAAATCCATTGGGTGTAAATGGGTATTCAAGGTAAAAGAGAATCTCGATGGGTCAATCACCAAGTACAAGGCACACCTAGTAGCTAAAGGCTACAAGCAGCTCCCTGGGCAAGACTTTGAGGAAACCAGTGTTTTCAGAAACGAACGGTTCAACCGGTTGAACCGGGAACCGCCCAACCCAGCGGTTGGTTCAACCCCATTTGGACCGCAGGATGGTTGAACCGCCCAAAACCGGATTGAACCGCCCAAAATCGGATTGAACCGCTTTGAACCGTCATTTTACTCGTGTTGAACCACTCGAAATGTATTTTTTGATTTTTTTTATTTAGTTTTTCTACAAAAATAATATTTTTTTATTTAGTTATTAATCATCCAGTTCAACCATGGTTGAACCGAGTGAACCGACCGAACCATGACCCGAAGGTCTCGTCGGTTCAATCTCCGGTCCGGTTTTAAAAACATTGGGGGAAACCTTTTCACCTATCATCAAGTCAACAACTATTAGGTTTGTTCTCACTCTTGCTCTCACCTACAAGTGAGACATACAACAAATTGACATTAACAATGCCTTCATTAGTGGGCATTTGACTGAAGACATCTACATGGATCAACCCCCAGGTTTTATCTCTAGTGATCCTTCCCTAGTTTGCAAGCTGCATCGTTCTCTTTATGGGCTCAAACAGGCGCCTCGCGCCTGGTATGACACTCTGCATGCTGCTCTGCTACAATTTGGCTTCAAGCACAGTCAATGTGACCATTCCCTCTTTATCTACAATGTTTCTGGGGTTCCATTATTTTCTCTGGTCTATGTGGATGACATATTAATTACTGGTTCCTCCACTGTTCTTGTGCACAAACTAGTTCAAAAATTGTAGGATAACTTTGCTCTCAAACATCTAGGCAAGCCTGAATATTTTCTGGGCATTGAAGTTAAATACTTACCCAGTGGAGCTGCTATTCTAACTCAATCCATATACATTCAGGACCTCCTTCAACGTGCCAACATGCTATCCTGCAGTTCTATGAATACACCTATGGTTGCTAATGTTAAATTGAGCAGACATGGTACTGATCACCTGCAAGATCCTTTGCAGTACAGATCTCTGGTAGGGGCTTTACAGTATATTACATTAACCAGACCTGAGTTAACTTACAGTGTAAACAAAGTGTGCCAATTCCTATCTCAACCATTAGACACTCATTGGAGGGTTGTCAAACGCATTCTGCGCTATCTCAGTGGCACCATCAACTATGGCCTGCTTCTGCAACTCGCAAGCAGAGACATTCCTTTTTCTCTTCGTGTATATTCAGATTCTGACTGGGCAAGTGACCCAGACGATAGACGTTCCACCTCTGGCTCCTACCTATTCTTTGGTCCCAATCTTGTCTCTTGGAGCTCGAAGAAACAAACTCTTGTAGCACGTTCTAGTGCAGAAGCTGAATACCGTGGGATGGCCAATGCTACAACAGACCTTATATGGGTTCAATCTCTCCTTGGTGAACTCAAGATCAGCACTCAGGCTCCCATCCTTCTCTATGATAACCTTAGTGCTGTGATGCTCTCTCATAATCCAATCTTACATGCTAGGACCAAACACTTGGAGCTAGACATTCATTTTGTTCGAGAGAGAGTTGTTGCAAAGAAGCTTGTCATCCAACATGTTCCTGGCTCACTACAACTAGCCGATGCCTTAACCAAACCCCTCTCAGCTACTGCCTTCACTGAACAGAGATTCAAACTCAAAGTGGTTCACTATCATCAACCAACTTAATTTGAGTTTGAAGGGGGAGTAATAGAGATGTAGTTAACATAGCTTGTTGAGTTGTAACAAAATCAGTTGTAGGAATGCCACATCAGCAGCTGACTGAGCATTGACTAGTCAGCTTGCTCACCATTGTATAAATACATTTTACTGTACAGATTGTTGCAATAATGAAAATGAGGAATTCTCTCAAACCCTTTCGGTTAGCATTCTGTTAGATTCTCTCAATCAGTTAGATTCTATCAGTATGTACTAACTAGTGTTTTCATTTACCTGCTCACTCACCACACAAACACTTAATTGTGGTTAGTATGTACTAACCATTGGATTGTTGTACAATGATCACCGAAAAATTCAGTAATTGTTACTAAGGATTTCCTTAGTATCATAAGTTGTTGCCTCTATTATTTACATCGCATGTCAGTCAAACCACCGATAAGAATTTTGCAATTAACAAAGTATTTTTCAGATTTCGTTGACACTATTAGAGAAAGGTTTTGCCACATTCAATGGAGCATGAGTTAAGTTTTAAATATTCACACGAATAAAAAGTGAGGAGAAATTTATGGCATAACCAATCTGTTTGAATGATATCACGATTGTTATACCCTAATTTTGTCCGACTGTTTTTTTTAATAAAGGAAAATAATATCGAATTTTTTGGTGTTGTAGAGACCTTTTTTTTAATCATTATTTTCTTCTTTGTTTTTTCATGAAAATCCCAAAAATATGTTTTGTTGTGCACGCGCATTATTTTTAGTCGCGTACGCGAGTTAGTTTTGACAATCTTGTACCGTTGTGTACGCATGTTATCTCTAACCGCATACGCGTGTTATTTTTTATCGTCTGTGCCTTTTATTCTCGTTTGTGCACGCGTGTCACTCGTCGTCATGTACGCATGTTTATTTTGGCACTTGTCATTTATTGTTTTTATTGATTATTATTAGTAAGTTTTCCTCCCTCACTGTCACCGGCGCCACACCACGGCTTTCCCTCCGGCGACGACCTCCCTTCCCTTCACTGTTTCTGACCATGAAAACCCCACTCCGTCACACTCCCTTTCGCTCTCCACCATCGTCAACGCTCATCCCCGTCACCGTCCCCTTCTCTCTCCTCACCACATCTTTCTCACCACCGTACAAAAATCATCTCTGTCACGCTCTCTCACTTCACGAACCCCCACTGCCAACGTCGTCTCTCTCTCCCTCACCGTTGCAACGCCGTAGCCACACCATGCATGTCTCTCTCCCACGCCGGAACCCTCTCTCTCATCTCACCGTTCCTCTTCACTCACCACCCTCTGTCGCACTCCCCTCTTCTTTCTCTGTATTTCTTCATTCTCTCTCTCCTCAGAACTCGTCTCGACGATCCGAACGGTAAAAGTGAAGATATATGTCGCACGAAACTGCAGTCAAAAATGAAGACGATCCAACAGTTAACAAATCCGAAATCGCACTTTCAAGGTGGCTGGTTTGAGAAAATACGGGATTTGTTTTCAGCTACTTTGCGAATGTAATTTCTCACTTCTCAGACCGCGACTCGACGATCCAAACGGTGAAAGTGAAGATATATGTCGCACGAACCTGCTGTCAAAAAACTGAGATGATCCAACGGTTAACGAATCCGGAATCGCACTGTCAAGGTGGCTGATTTCAGAAAAAACAGGATTTGTTTTCAGTTACTTTGCGAACTCAATTTCTCTCTTCTCAGACCTCTTTTCGACGATCCGTACGGTGAAAGTGAAGATATATGTCTCACGAACCGGCTGTCAAAATATGAAGACAATCCAACGATTAACAAATCCGGAATCGCATTTTTACGGGGGCTGGTTTGAGAAAAACGGGAATTGCTTCCTCTATCTTGTTTTAGTCCCACATTGCTTGGAAGAAGCAAGAACTACCTAGCCTTTGGCTATAAAAGAGGTTGAGATGCAAAGGCTATGGACATGGGCAATTGACGGGGTAAGTGATCTTCTGGGCTAGCCTTTGCAGTCCATTAGATTAAAAGCCTGTCTTTGATTCTTTTGGGCTAGCATTTGTTGTCCATTAGACTAAAAGCCTGTCTTTGATTATTTTTGGGGCTAGCTTTTGCGATCCATTACATGGCGTCCGGTTCGCGGTTGACCTGGTTAGACTGCTCGGTCCGGTTCGGCGTTGATCGCGTTGATCAGCTTGAGGTTAGTTTTGTATTTATTTATGTACATATTTATTATTTATTTATTTATTTATTCATGTACATATTTATTTATTGTTTATTTATTCATTTATGTACATATTTATTTATTGTTTATTTTATTTATGCATATTTTAAGTACACATTTACACATAATTATGAGTGGGGCCCTATACCCGGGTCTGTTTTGAAATTTAGGACGAGTGGAGATTATTAGTGATAGTCATTCTGGATTTCTGTCTAACTATCATGAGAATCACATTCAGAGTGTGCTCTTTCGTGATATTCCACACCAGATAGTTACCTATCGTTGTGGGTAATATTACTAAAGAGACTTTAGCTCTGGAGGCCTTTGGTGAGAAAGTGATTAGAGCTACCAAAATAATATTCACAGTGTGACCTTTAAATCCCTAGGATTTAATAAAAAAGCAAATAGGGGGTTTAGCCGACCGGACAGACGGGTTAGCCATCGTTTTGGGATAAATGAGTTGCACGGCTCAAGAGTCCTAAAATACCTATTCAAATAATCTCAAATCCTTTTTAAAGAGTCATGTTTGCAAACAAACATTTTCAAATAATCAAAAACTCAATCACAAATCAGTTATTTACAATGGTCACTCTGAGTTTAACTCGTTTGAACATTGTGAATACCTTCCTTCTCAAATGGGTCGTTAGTGGTGACCACTCTAGATTTATCTGTTTGGTCACTTCGAACGTCTTTCAAATTTCAAAAATATTCAAATAATAAAAAACACCAACACACAAACATTTTCTACCAAGAACTACGCGTGATTTGATTCTCTACCAGGAGATACGTAGGAGCAGAGGGCGGCCGACCTCGGTCAATTGCATTAATAAAAACTCTTTTTTTAGTCCTTTTGTAAATTTCTTATTTATTATTTTTTTTAAAAACAAACAAAAATAACTAACCGTTTATCGAGTCTTTTGTTATTATAAGGGTAAAATCATTATTTTTGAATTAATAAATGTTTTCACATTTAGTTAAAAGGTAACCTTCCTTAGGAAGGATGTCGTAGGGTGCTAATACCTTCCCTACGCATAGAGGACTCCCGAGCCTAAACCTGGTCCGCAAAACCCCCTTATCCACTCAATAGGGATTTTCCAATGTCTTAAACTAAACTTTGGTGGTGGCTTCATTTCAAGAACTTCGAAGAATCCCTTCTCCGGATTTTTCGGTCACTACAACTGGGCGACTTCACTGGGGACTAATTAAGAGAGTCAAGCCTAATTAACTAAATGTGTAAGTATTTGTTAATTTTATATTTTGTTTTTTCCCTTATGCTTATTTTATTTATTTATTAGCATTCCTTTATATTATTGAACCTTAGGGTAGACAACTTTTTTGTTATTATTGTTGTATATCTTGTCCAGCTTGGTTAGTTTAGGTATTTTGCCCTCATCACACACCTCACTTACACTTTTGCACACACTTTTGAGTGGGGCCCTATACCCGGGTCTGCAAATAACCTAGGACGAGTGGAGATTATTAGTGACAGTCATTCTGGATTTTATCTGTCTGACTCTCATGAAAGTCTCATCCAGAGTACGCTCTTTTATGGTATCCCACACCCGGTAGCTAGCTATCATTGTGGATCGTATCATGAAGGGGATTTTAGCTCTGGAGACCTTTGTGAGGAAGTGAATAGAGCCACTTGAGAGATTGATCACATAAGTGACCCTAGACCATGTTAAAAATCCCAATTTAGACATGACCCACCTAGGACACAGGGGGATTATACTTACCCTCTCTATTAATCTGGTTAGCGTTTCTCCACAAATAAAACCACTCAAAAAAAACATTTTCATGCTTCTTTCTTTCATTTGCATGCACATGAGGCGATATCATCATACCCAAAAAAATCATCATGCATCCATAACAAAGTAAGATCATTATTTTCACACGCATCCCATTATCATTGCGCTACCATGCATCATAAAAAACAAAAGTAAAAGTTTTTCCTCTTACATGCATCTCATATTCCTACATAACCTCCCACATGCATGCATCAAAATAAAAATCAGAAATTGCTTCATTTTCTTTTATTATTGTATCATTCATCACCCAATGGTCTTTTGTTAGCTTCTTATTCTAGATGAAGCAAAAAAAAACATACCCTCTTAAGGTATCCTTCTATCACATTGTTGCTCATGTACAACAAACATCCATATGCTCATGCATTATACTTTATTCAAAGAAAACATATAAAAAAATCACCATGCATCCATACTAAAATCATTCTTCCATAAGCATTTCATTGTTATTGCACCATCACGCATCGCGTCATATAAAGAATAACAAAGATATCAATTTTTTTCAAAATTGCATTCATCTTGCATATCCGTACACCAAGAAATATTACCCCCATATTATATAAAAGTTATGTTCATTACTCATTTCCAAGCATTAAAAAAAATCGCTGTGAGTGTCATGCATTTTGTTTCCTCGCACACCAAAAAAAACAATTTTTACCCATATAACATTAGTATATCATTTGATCAAAAAAAACATTAGCATCATATTTAACATGCACCGACATTCATTCATAATCATTCAAAATCATGATCACACGGTGTAGGTATCACATCATTTGTAAAGTTGGAATTACATTTAAATAAAAACATAACTTTCATACATCATTTCCCTCATGTTGCCATCCTAGTTTAAATGCATCAATTCCATATTCATGTATCATTTTCCAAATAAAACAAAAAAATTATTTCATTATAATTGTATCATTCATCATCCCATAAATAAAAAATGAGAGTTTGCATACATGTTGCACTACCTCTTAAAAAATGAAATTAATTGCATTTAGGATCAAACATTTATTTCTTCATGCATACATGCATTTGCATATTCGTCATCATGGGCATTATATGTTGCTAAAAAAATAATCACCGCACGTTCATAATAAAACCATTATTTTCACATGCAGCCCATTATCATTGCACTACTATACATCTCATCATCCGGAAAATAACAAAAATATTTTTGTATTTGTCCAAATTGCATCATCTTGCATATCCATATAGAAAAAATATATATCACCTTGATATTATAAAAAAGTTATGTTCATTACTCCTCTTCATGCATCATAAAAAAATAAAAACAAAAGTTTTTCATTCTTATCGACCTCAAACACATTATCATCCAGCACGCATCATTTACAAATAAAAGAAAAATAGTGCCACTTTCTTGCATCATCCATCATCCAAAATATATAGTATGTTGCATTGCCCCCAAAAAATCATTTTGGATAGTTAACCTCTCCAAGTGATCATCTATTCATGCATTTCACACATTTGCATTTTCATCATGTATATATATATATATATATATATATATATATATATATATATATATATAATGTGTTCTTCCATACATAAAAAAAAACATGAGCACATTTTTTTCAAAAGATTGATGAGAGATGAGGCGAAGTTGATTATTTCTTCTTTGGAAAAATTTAGCTTAGCTACAAACTCAAGGTGTTTTCAGACACTCAATTTTCAAAAAAGAAGTTATTCACTGTTTGCAGCTCGTTCACAATTTTCTTCAGCAAAATGATGCATCTCATCAGTCCCATGACAAATGATCCAAATGGTCCATTTTGTTAACTAATGTGTTATCAAAAATTTCTTCTATCATGGCACTAACTATGTTAACTCTCTGTGAAGCATTCGTATAGTGAACTTGTATGCAATGTGCATTTACTCTTGTTTGAGTCAATTAGTGTCCATATCTTTCCTATCATCATCCCTTGTTCATGTCCAATCCCACCCCGACCATCCCATAAGGTGCATATTCTCCACACAGGTACCTAGTCGACTACTTGATTGGTTCCCAATGATAAAATTTCACAAACTAACACTTTAGGCCCCCATGCTGGGGCAAATTTATGATCACTAGATATCTTGTCAACCTTGTATTCCCTTGGTGCAAGTCCTTTACAAAAAAAAGAGAAGAAAAAAAAATCAAAAAAGACCCGTTAGGTTGAAAACTTGCGAGAGCAGCCTAAGTAAAAATTAGGGCACATAAAAAAAAGAGCAGATGTGTGAAGATAACTAAATTGTTGTCTTAGAATTAATTTTTGAGAAAACAAGCAATCATGATTTGAAATGATGTTTAGCCAGCCTTCTATATCCTCAAAAAAAAACATCCAAAAAGAAATACTCTTTGCTACCCACTTCAAGCCAAAAAAAATAATAAAAAAAATCAAAAATTCTTTCAGTCACCCTAGACAAGGATCAATTTCACATCAAAGATGGTGTATCACTTTTATCAGCTCACTCAGCTCAAAAAAGGAGAAAGTGAAAATCACAAAAAAGGAAAATGAAATTCAAAAAAGGAGGATTGAAAAGACCCTGGAAAAGGAAAAAAGCAAAAGCAGTAGAAATTGTGAGCTGATACATCATACCATGAAACGCGTAAGATATCCTTGTCTCAATAAACCCTCAAACACTCTATTTCATAAACCTCTAACCATTGGCCACATTACAACTCTAACAAAGTCCATTCTGATCAATGACTGATTGCTTTCGTTTTCTCAAGTTTTAATTTTAGGACAAGTAAGTTTATTTATTTACAATATATTTGCTTTAAAAAAACAAAAAAAAAAACTCAAAAGGCTTGCACTCCAAGATTCATTCAAGTTACACTGATATCAAGACAAGATTTAGTGATCACCAAGTTGAAACTTTCATCGTATCAAAACCCAGGACTATCATAGCCTATGGGAGTCACCTTAAAAGAACCAAAAGTTTAGACTAGGACCATAACCTAGATCCCAAAGTGGGGCAGTCCCTTCACCTTTCATGGTTCTCGAACTTGGGGAATTTTTCCAGTGTCCACCCCATTCATATACCACATCCAATCCATATAGCCATACGACCAATTCCAAAAACCCACGACCTAACTCAGTCTCCTTTCACAACCCCACTAAAAGCAACCATTTGAAATACCATTCCAAAGTGGGGCAATCCCGTCGCTATTCACTCCACCTAAAATTGGGGAAATCCACCCTACACCAATCTCATCCCCTTGTCATATTCACATCCATAAGACCATACCGGGGAAATTCCTCAACCCACCATCCTAAACACGGCCTTTCACAAACCCTAGTCAGGGCAACCTTGCCCTTGTCATAGTTGGGGCAACACCAAACACTATGGGTTGAGACAAAATCTTTCGCCTGCCACCCTTCTTTCCAAAGTCATGGCGTTCCCAATTCATCATCTACTACACCCCTAGCTGTTGTCACCACTAGACAGGGGCAAGTTATGCACTCACCGTCATCAACTCTAAATTGGGGCAGCCCTACATTTCTCGGGTTGGGGCAAGCCTACCTTTCCTGACTTTGGCAAAAACCTATCACGTGTCATATCTGTCATACCCTAGATCAAGAACCAAGTTAACTGACTCATTCATCTATATTTGCACTATTATGCATATTTGCTAAACAATGCTTCAAAGAGAGAAAACACAAGTTAATAATGTGAAGTTGGAAACTCGCGTAGTTAACTTTGTGGACCTAAAATTCAGTCATCATGGGACACCATAAGGAAAGAACAATGTGAAGGAGCTTGCAAATGCAATCAAATACTTTTGCACATCAGTGTCTGGGAATAACAACCTTGAGATTAACAAAGTTTGAATTCAAATCAAATCCAATAAATGATGATTCCAGAATTTTCACCTCTCTGCTTCTCGCATCAAAAGTCTCATTTCTCATCATTGCAAAAAATCTTTCTGCATCACCAATAAATCATATCATAAATCATTGCACCATACATTTTTTTCCAACATCAAGCCATGCATCTACCACAACTTTTGCATCTAAGCATTACATTCGCACATTCATTCGTTCATATACTTACATCATATATTAAAAAAAAGAGCAAAAAAGGAAAGCAGTCATAGCATAAATCATTCCACAGGCAACCATGCATTTCATCGTAACACCTGCATCTAAGCAGTACAATTGCATTCATATCTTATCTGCATCCACATACAACCGTTTGTCAACTTTCTTATTCCATCAGGTTCAACACCCATGGTATACCCATTTCATTCATTATCCCACCAGATACCAATCGTTGCACGTTCATCACATCACATGCATAACATTGTTTGCTTCGATAGATGTGACAACTGTCGGTCTCATCGATGCCCAAAAAAAAAGGTTTTTTTACATCACTAATCATATCATTGTACCATGCATCTGCGTGTTTTCCTTTATTCACCATGGCATTCGCATCAAAGCATTACATTTGCATCACATTCGCACTTTGCATTTCATACACTCATTATATACTAAAAAAAAGCAAAAAAGCAAAAGGTGGAAAAATCACCCATTCCATTACATTCATCATTCCACCAAAATTAATCAGCACAATCACATTTATATCTTATCTGCATTCACATACGTTGTTTGTCAACCTCCATGTTCCATCAACTTCAACTCACATCATCTGCCACATTTCATTCATCCCATCGGATACCTACCATTTCACATACCTATATTGCACGCATACATCATTCATTGCATTTTTAGACATGCCAAATATAGATAGCTTTTCCCTTCTCAGGTAAATGCATTCATTAGGTATGTTCTAGGCAAGTACGCCATGTGTCAATCCCAATATTTTGTTCCCTCAAAGTTAGTGCTCCAAGCGTTGGTCTCATATCACAATTCAGAGTCTCGGTACTCCTTCAGACCCCCAGTGGTCCTTCAGAGCCCAAGCGCTCCTTCAGACCATCAATGGTCCTTCAATCCAGATCGCACGTCGGGTTATCGAGCAGCCGACGGATCATCCGACCCCAGGTCCTTTAGACCAGCTGTGTCCGCCTGCAAAAACACGGTGCACGTCCTTCGAGGTGAGAAAATCAGGTCAACGACCTTATCTTGCCCCCATGGCCGCTCGAAAAAGGCCACCCCCCAAACAGACCTTTTTACTAGTACCATTGCTAGTTCGCGCTCCATCAAACCCTTTGGTCCATCAGGCTTAGGCATGCCCTTCAGGCCCCGTCCACTACAAGAAAAACAGGATTTTCCGGCGGGCAAAATCCGCCGGAAAAGCCATATTTCCGCCGCAAAATTGGACTTTGCGGCGGATTTTTGTCGCCGGTAGCCAGCTCGCAGCAAACGCTTTCCGGCGGAAAATCCGCCGGAAAAGCATTTTGCAGCGGATTTTTTAAAAAAAAAAAAATTTTGAAATTTTCTGGCGGATTTTAAAGGCATTAGCGGCGAATTTTAAAAAAAAAAAAAATTTTTTTTCGAAAAATTTTTTTTTTTTTAAAATCCGCCGCAAAAGCCAAAAAAAAATTTTAAAAAACTGCCGGAAATGCCTAAAATCCGCCGCAAAATCCAAAAAAAAAAATTTAAAAGTCTGGCGGTAAAAAATTTGAATTTTTGAATTTTTTTTTTCAATTTTTTCGAATTTTATTGTTTAATTTGTATTTTAATAAAAAGTAAGAAAAAATGAAAATAAAGTAGAATATGAGAAAAAATGATATAGAAAAGAATGAAAATAAATAATTGAATGAGAATGTAGAAGTAGGAAGGAATAAGAATGAAAGAGAATATTAGAAGAGAATGATATAGGAGAGAATGTGAATAAAGAAGTAAGAAGAAATAAGAATTAAGGAGTGAATGAAAAAGAATGAAGGAAGGAGAAATATAGAAGAGAGATATGTAGAGAAATTTATGGAGATGAGAGTATAAGAAATATAGAAGAGAGATATGTAGAGAAATATAGAAGAGAATGAGAATGAAATAAAGAGTGAAATGAGAGAATGAGAGGAGTGTAGGAGAAATTTTTATTTATAGGCGAATTTTTTCCCTCCGAATTTTCCGGCGGATTTTTGAAATTACCGGCGGATTTTTTGAAATTTTTTTTGGCTTTTGCGGCGGATTTTTTGGCATTTGCGGCGGATTTTTTAAAAAAAAAAAAATTGGCTTTTGCGGCGAATTTTTTGGCATTTGCGGCGGATTTTTTTAAAAAAAAAAATTTTTTTTTTGGCTGTTGCGGCGGATGTTTGAAATTTGCGGCGGATTTTTTAATTTTTTTTTTAAAAAAAAAAATTAAAAAAAAAAATTTTTTTTTTTAAAAATCCGCCGCAAATGCCAAAAAATCCGCCGGAAATACCCCAAAATCCGCCGGAAAAGTTTGCGGCGAATAAAATCCGCCGGAATCTTTTCCGGCGGATAAAATCCGCCGGAAATTCCTAAAATCCGCTGGAAAGTCCTGGCCGGAAAATCCCATTATTCTTGTAGTGGTCGGTCCTTCAGTTTATCTCCAATCAATGCGCCAAGCATCAACTGCGAATTATACCATCAGAGCCCCAATGCTCCTTCAGATCCCCGGTGATCCCTATTTACTTCAAAGTCAACCCAATTTTTTTTTTCATGAATTTCTCAAAAACAAAAAAAATAGTCTCGACAAAATTAGCGTCTTTTTATCTTTATTTCTATTTTACTCGAGAAATTTGGAAACCCTTCATATTTCCTAGTAAAATATAAATAAAGTGGGGCAGCTGTTATACCCTAATTTTGTCCGGCTGTTTTTTTTAATAAGGTAAAAGAATATCGAATTTTTTGGTGTTGTAGAGACCTTTTTTTTAATCATTATTTTCTTCTTTGTTTTTTCATGAAAATCCCAAAAATATGTTTTGTTGTGCACGCACATTATTTTTAGTCACGTACGCGAGTTAGTTTTGACAATCTTGTACCGTTGTGTACGCATGTTATTTCTAACCGCATACGCGTGTTATTTTTGATCGTGTGTGCCTTTTATTCTCGTTTGTGCACGCGTGTCACTCGTCATCATGTACACATGTTTATTTTGGCACTCGTCATTTATTGTTTTTATTGATTATTATTAGTAAATTTTCCTCCCTCGCTGTCACCGGCGCCACACCACGGCTTTCCCTCCGGCGACGACCTCCCTTCCCTTCACTGTTTCTCACATGAAAACCCCACTCCGTCACACTCCCTTTCGCTCTCCACCGTCGTGAACGCTCATCCCCGTCACCGTCCCCTTCTCTCTCCTCACCACATCTTTCTCACCACCGTACAAAAATCATCTCTGTCACGCTTTCTCACATCACGAACCCCCACTGCCAACGTCGTCTCTCACTCCCTCACCGTTGTAACGCCGTAGCCACACCATGCCTGTCTCTCTCCCACGCCGAAACCCTCTCTCTCATCTCACCGTTCCTCTTCACTCGCCACCCTCCGTCGCACTCCCCTCTTCTTTCTCTGTCTTTCTTCATTCTCTCTCTCCTCAGAACTCCTCTCGACGGTCCGAACGGTGAAAGTGAAGATATATGTCGCACGAACTTGCTGTCAAAAAATGAAGACGATCCAACGGTTAACGAATCTGAAATCGCACTTTCAAGGTGGCTGGCTTGAGAAAAAACGGGATTTGTTTTCAGCTACTTTGCGAATGCAATTTCTCTCTTCTCAGACCGCAACTCGACAATCCAAACGGTGAAAGTGAAGATATATGTCGCACGAACCTGCTGTCAAAAAACAGAGACGGTCCAACGGTTAACAAATCCGGTATCGCGCTGTCAAGGTGACTGATTTCTGAAAAAATGGGATTTGTTTTCAATTACATTGCGAACTCAATTTATCTCTTCTCAGACCTCTTTTCGACGATCCGATCGGTGAAAGTGAAGATATATGTCTCACGAACCGGCTGTCAAAAAATGAAGACAATCCAACGATTAAGGAATCCGAAATCGCACTTTTACGGGGGCTGGTTTGAGAAAAACGGGAATTGCTTCCTCTATCTTGTTTTAGTCCCATATTGCTTGGAAGAAGCAAGAACTACCTAGCCTTTCGCTATAAAAGAGGTTGAGATGCAAAGACTATGGACATGGGCAATTGACGGGGTAAGTGATCTTCTGGGCTAGCCTTTGCAGTCCATTAGATTAAAAGCCTGTCTATGATTTTTTTGGGCTAGCATTTGTTGTCCTTTAGACTAAAAGCCTGTCTTTGATTATTTTTGGGGCTAGCTTTTGCGGTCCATTACATGGCGATTTTTGGGTCAAAATGGACCTGATAGGAGTCCGGTTCGCGGTTGACCTGGTCAGACTGCTCGGTCCGGTTCGGCGTTGATCGCGTTGATCAGCTTGAGGTTAGTTTTGTATTTATTTATGTACATATTTATTTATTGTTTATTTATTCATTTATGTACATATTTATTTATTGTTTATTTTATTTATGCAAATTTTAAGTACACATTTACTGATTTACACACAATTATGAGTGGGGCCCTATACCCGGGTCTGTTTTGAAATTTTGGACGAGTGGAGATTATTAGTGATAGTCATTCTGGATTTCTGTCTAACTATCATGAGAATCACATTCAGAGTGTGCTCTTTCGTGATATTCCACACCAGATAGTTACCTATCGTTGTGGGTAATATTACTAAAGAGACTTTAGCTCTGGAGGCCTTTGGTGAGAAAGTGATTAGAGCTACCAAAATAATATTCACAGTGTGACCTTTAAATCACTAGGATTTAACAAAAAAGCAAATAGGGGGTTTAGCCGACCGGACAGACGGGTTAGCCATCGTTTTGGGATAAATGAGTTGCACGGCTCAAGAGTCCTAAAATACCTATTCAAATAATCTCAAATCCTTTTTAAAGAGTCATGTTTGCAAACAAACATTGTCAAATAATCAAACACTCAGTCACAAATCAGTTATTTGCAATGGTCACTCTGAGTTTAACTCGTTTGAACATTGTGAATACCTTCCTTCTCAAATGGGCCGTTAGTGGTGACCACTCTAGATTTATCTGTTTGGTCACTTCGAACGTCTTTCAAATTTCAAAAATATTCAAATAATAAAAAACACCAACACACAAACATTTTCTACCAAGAACTACGCGTGATTTGATTCTCTACCATGAGATACGTAGGAGCAGAGGGCGGCCGACCTCTGCCAATTGCATTAATAAAAACTCTTTTTTTAGTCCTTTTGTAAGTTTCTAATTTCTTATTTTTTTTAAAAAACAAACAAAAATAACTAACCGTTTATCGAGTCTTTTTATTATTATAAGGGTAAAATCATTATTTTTGAATTAATAAATGTTTGCACATTTAGTTAAAAGGTAACCTTCTTTAGGAAGAATGTCGTAGGGTGCTAATACCTTCCCTACGAATAGACGACTCCCAATAGGAATTTTTCAATGTTTGCACTTAAACTAAACTTTGATGGCGGCTTCATTTCAAGAACTTTGAAGAATCCCTCCTCCAGATTTTTCGGTCGGTACAATGATTACTATCCCTAATATGGATTTGGAGAAATTAGTATTCCTTTAATTACTGCTTCTAAAGCTTCATAGAAAACAGCTTCTGAAACAAACCTGATCCCAGTGAGACGGGAAGGGCAGAGGGAGAAATAGAGGAGGTGAAGGTGTGGGCCGCCGCCGCAAACGAAGGTGAGTACCCCGAGTAGTAGTTGGAGATGATCTAGAATTCACATAAGCGAGGAGGGCTTGGGGTAGTTGACGGATTGATACAAAACATGAAAACTAATATAGGACTACCAATACTCCCCCAATTAATCCGCAATTTTTTTTCATGTGAAATCAATACAAAAACTCAAAATGAATATTGAAACCAATTAAAAAGTTAAATTTTAAAAAAAAGTGCCAAATACCATCATTTTGAGAGACGGTGTCATAAAGATGCACTAAATATTACCTGGAAAAGGACAAAGTAATATTCAGTTTATCAACCAAACAAGTAAGTTAATAAAGGAAACCACCACACAAATGTGAAGTGAAACTCACTTGATTAAGGAGTTCACGTTTTTAACTTAACTCTTTCTCCTTTGGATGTTAAGTTGACGTTCCCGTTAGCGGTTCAGCTATAATGTAGTGACATGGAATATTAAATGATTTGGCATCATATGATTGGTTGGGACATGGTGTGTGACACGTGATTTGGCTACTTCAAGTTACTGAATCCGTTAATCTCTGCGCTCACCAGCATCTTACCCCTCCTCCGTCTTCCTCGTCTTCCCGTTCTTCTTTCTTTGAGGTTTTTATTTTCTCAAATTCTTATTATTATTATTATTATTATTATTATTATTATTAGTATTATTATTATTATTATTTTCGTTTCTCTTCTCCCCATTGCTGTTGAGGTTATCACTTCGTTGCTTTCTGCATGTTTGAATCAGGGTTTGAATCTGTGCTTATGAAACCAGATCTAGCTATTGCATGCGATCCTCAATTTTTTATTTTGAATGAATGCTTGTGATGTCTAATTTTCTGTGATTAGATAATTGATTTATCTACAATGTATAAAAAAATGTTTTATTTATTGAATTGCCCATATAAAGCTTTGTTAGATTGTTCGCATGCTATGATTCAATGCTCTTTTAGGACCTAAAGGTTAAATCAGTGATAATTTGGATTGGTTGAGGGGCCAATGGATGGCTTGTTAGACCATCAGATATATGACCTGAAAGGCCATAGACGAAGTTTGCCTATAACTTTCAGATTGGACATTTGAATTTGAAAATGGGTTCCTTTTGGTTGTGTTTAGAATTTTCTGTTGTGACTGGTCAGAAAACGCCTTCAAGGAAAAATTGTAGAAATGATATTGGTATCGGATTGTGCCGGTTATCGAAATGTTTTCTTTGTATTTTTACTTACTTAGTGAACGTTTGTTTGTCCCTAAAAACCAGCAGGACTAGGCTGGCAATTGACTGTTCTTAGCTGCACAAAGAAACAGGTTGTTTGTTTATAAGTTCATTTGTTATTTGAAAATTAAAAATTTGTCCCCAATTACAAGCGAACATGATCCATTTCAGTTGACTTTTTTTGTGTATTTGGTTGATTTGGAGTTTTTCATTCTTTCCTGTGTTTGGTTGAATGCTCGAACTTGAATCCTTTTTGGTTTGTTTTAACTTTTGGAAAAGGTAGTTAAGTTTTAAGATTGAGTGAAAAAAATGATTTGTTGTTTAGATATTTTATATAAAACATAAGCTATTTTTTATTTGATTACAATTCTACAAATCACTTTTGTTTCAGAAGGTACAAATAATCGCAATTTTTTTTAGCATTCCCACATTGGTATTATTGTTTGATGATTCCCACTTGATGCTTGAGATATTATTTACCATTACAAGCTTTTTGTTTTTTTTTTCTTTTTGGTAATCCTCCTATGTGTGAATGTTCAATGTCTGATGCAGGTTAAGTTGGTATAGTTGATAAGATGGGAGGTGGATTTAGGGTGCTTCACTTAGTTAGACCGTTTCTTTCATTTCTTCCTGAAGTTCAGACTGCTGACAGGAAAGTACCATTTAGAGAGAAGGTCATATATACTGTGATCTCTCTTTTCATCTTTCTGGTCTGTAGTCAGCTCCCTCTATATGGGATACACTCAACAACAGGAGCGGATCCATTCTATTGGATGCGTGTTATCCTTGCTTCAAACCGTGGAACAGTCATGGAACTTGGAATCACTCCCATTGTGACTTCTGGGCTGGTAATGCAACTTTTGGCTGGGTCAAAGATCATTGAGGTGGACAACAATGTACGAGAGGATCGTGCCCTATTGTAAGTGTCTTTCCTCATATATCTTATACTTCTTGATGAACCTTTTATATTTCCTTGCCTGGTCTCAGTAACTTCTGCTAGTTTGGATTTGTGGTTATCAGAGTATATCCTACTCTAGGATTTATTGCCATTGCATATGGTTTGTTACTGTTATATTTATATCTAGTGGAGTCAGACATGGTTTAGCTGTTACAGCTCCCCCCCCCCCCCCGCTCTCTCTCTCTCTCTCTCTCTCTCTCTCTCTCTCTCTCTCTCTCTCTCTCTCTCTCTCTTGATGGTATTGGTTGACCATTTGACATGCACTTACTCCTTGATTTACATTCCTTTTCTTTGGCAGAAACGGAGCACAAAAACTACTTGGTATTTTGATAGCTGTTGGAGAGGCAGTTGCCTACGTTCTCTCAGGGATGTATGGTAGTGTGGGCCAACTTGGAGTAGGAAATGCCATTCTCATCATCATCCAGCTCTGTTTTGCGGGTATAATTGTGATATGTTTAGATGAGCTTCTTCAAAAAGGATATGGTCTAGGTTCTGGAATTTCCCTATTCATAGCAACTAATATCTGGTAATAAGATATTTCAAGCTTCAATCTATGAAAATTGTGCTGTCTTATTGAAACTACTATCAAGCTTTAATCTGTGGTTATTGTGCAGTGAAAGCATTATATGGAAGGCATTTAGTCCCACCACCATTAATAGTGGTCGTGGAGCTGAATTTGAGGGTGCTGTTATTGCTCTGTTCCATTTGTTGATAACAAGAACAGACAAGGTTCGTGCTCTTCGGGAGGCATTTTACCGGCAAAATCTTCCCAATGTGACAAATCTTCTTGCTACTGTCTTGATCTTCCTAATTGTGATATACTTCCAAGGTTTCCGTGTGGTCTTGCCTGTAAGGTCAAAGAATGCCCGTGGACAGCAGGGTTCATATCCAATCAAACTGTTCTATACCTCCAACATGCCAATTATTCTTCAGTCTGCCCTTGTTTCCAATCTCTACTTCATCTCCCAGGTAACAATAGTTCTCTAATATAGCCTGGACTTGCTGGAATTGTTCAACATTATTTGGGCTTTGTGTTTTAACAACCTGATTTTACTGGTATTGTTCAGCTGCTCCACCGTAAATTCAGTGGAAATTTCTTTGTAAATCTGTTGGGAAAATGGAAGGAATCTGAATATGGAGGAGGTCACTCTATTCCTGTTGGTGGTATTGCATACTATATCACTGCTCCATCCAGGTAAGAATAAATGCTTCCAATTATGCTTTAGATAATCTGTGTGGCTTATATGGTATGTGTTATTCATCTGGCAACTCTAAATTTTGCAGCTTAGCTGACATGGCAGCCAATCCTTTCCATGCTTTGTTTTATCTCGTGTTTATGCTGTCAGCATGTGCCTTGTTCTCTAAGACTTGGATTGAGGTCTCTGGTTCATCAGCTAGAGATGTTGCCAAGCAGCTGAAGGTATGCTAACAAAGCATTTTGTTGTTTGCATGCTTTATTCCCCTCTCCCCCCAAACTTAACATATTTGCAATATAACGAGGCTGTTTTCTTGAGATTTGCTTGATAACCAGGCACATAATATAATTCTTGAACGATGCAAACTATTAGTCAGGTTTGCATTCTAGGTGTCATTAGAAGCTACTAATCCTGTGTACTAACAACTATATATATATTTTAGCTATATCCTGTGCACTAACAACTATATGTATATTTTAGCTATATCCTGTGCACTAACAACTATATATATATATATATATATATATATATATATATATATATATTAGCTTCAACCCAACTACTTTTTGTAAGTTTCAAGCTAGTTTAAATTTCTAATCATACTTTAGACCCTGATATACTTGTGGGGCCATTGAAATGCCATGATAAAATTATTGGATAATGAAAAATAGTCATTTTTCTTTGTTGTCCCATAAAGTATACAATACTGGTTCAGCATTGGGGTCAAAAGTTTGGACAACTTTGACTTTAAAACATTTGGAAACTCAACTTAGTGTTAAAATTTGTTTCAGTGGTGTTTATTGTGTAGAGCATTTAAATTTCAGTGGGTTATAACATGTCCTTGAATCTGCAGGAACAACAAATGGTAATGCCTGGACACCGTGAATCGAACTTGCAGAAAGAGCTTAACCGATACATTCCCACTGCTGCAGCATTTGGAGGCGTCTGTATTGGTGCCCTGACAGTGTTGGCGGATTTCATGGGAGCAATTGGTTCAGGAACAGGGATATTGCTTGCAGTTACAATCATCTATCAGTACTTTGAAACATTTGAGAAGGAGAGAGCTAGCGAGCTTGGCTTCTTTGGTTTCTAAGTTGAACTGTCCAATTTTACTGTTAGTGAGATGCTAAATGAGCTGTCCCCCATTCTCACGTTGAGGGGTTTGTTACACTTTAGTTATCCCAAGAAGGCATAAAAGTAGTTTGTTATCACGTTTTTCTAATTTTGTCGGTTGAGGAGGAATCGCGGAATAATATATGATAGTAAACATTTCAAGTTAAAAAAATGCAATTGAGTCTTTAGTCTTTTAAAAAGTTTATAATTAAGTCCCCACATTTTAATTGGGTCTCTGAATTTTAAATAATTTGTAATTAGTTTCCTAAACATTTAAATAATTTATTGTCAAATTCTTGAACTCAACTATTTTTTTCATAAACAATGATTCATTCAAATTCAAGCACTAGGTGTGTTCAAAAAACCAATTACAAATTGTTTAGACACAAAGAGGTATTAAGCCACCAAGATGAACATTTAACATATGATAATTAAAGTAAGCCAACTTCACGATAGACATTTAACATATGATTCAATGGAGTCTACTACAGGTGATTCCCCTTTAAAATTAGAGCTATTTCTAGCAAGTCAAATACACCAGCATGTTGCTAACCAAATAATATACTTTACTTTGTTCACCTTCTTCCCTGAATACGCTTCTCCGAACAAACAAAAATGATCCACAATATTATTACAATGGTGAAGCTGCAAGCCAAACTTCGGGGGGTTTATACATCAGCGGCGTATGCCAGCATAACAAAGGACTTGGCTGAAAAATTCCAATGACCTTTTCCAAAGGATAAGGTGAAAGGTTTATGGAAATTGATCAAGACAAACTTTCACAAGTTTTACGATAATATCAAAAACTTAAGTGGATTTGCTTGGAATTGAACCACAGAACGTATGGATGCAGAACCTGAAGTCTGGCAAAAATTAATTGAGGTATGCTTTGAAATCAATTGATTTTTTCCTATTTAATTGAGGTATGCTCCGAAACTAATTGCTTGTTTCATTTGATAGGCAAATTCCACCATTGTAGAATGGATGACAAAACCAATAGACCATTTCAACAAATTGTTCTTGCTTTGTGGAAATGATAGGGCTATCAGAATACATGGTGAGAATCACTTAGATATTAGACCAAAAAGACCACTTGGTGTGGAATCAGAGTCACTTGGAACGACTAAGGAGGTGACTCTCGAGAGTTTACATGAGATCAACAATGATCACGAAGTTACTTCTACCGAGGTGCATATTGTTCAAGAGCCAAGAGCTAAGAGATCTAGAAAATCTCGAGATGATGCCGAAGTTGAAGAGAGTAAAGCTGCTCTTGTGAACATTGTTGATGCCTTTAGAGAGAGCATAACGGTTCACGAGAAAGCTTTCAGAGAGAGTACTGTTGTATATTAGAAAATTCATCAAAAGCTTCCTATTTCAAAAGAAAAAGTTTGGAAGAGTTGCAAGTCGATAATCATTTGTTGATTTGAACATATGTTTATCTCCTTGAAAATCCACATAAGATTAGAGCATTGCTTGGATGCCCAAAACATAGGCAGCAGAATTTCCTAACAGAAATAATGTTCAATCAAGTTGGTTCATCAAGGTAATTTTTGTTACATGCTGTAATTTATAATATTTTACTTGCATAGGTTTTTGACATTCTACTTTGCTATGATGACGTATCTTGCGTTTTCCTTTGGGTGCAAACAGTGAATGTTTATGCTGGTTTCTTTGAAGTGGACTCTCTCAAGACAGGAATGAATCTTTTGATCTCTAATGTTGCAATCCTATATTAAGATAATAGAATATGGTGTTAAGGAGAGGAATTGATAATTGATAATACATTACAATTATCATTGTCTATTTTATTTTTTAAAAACAATGTCTTTATAATTCTGAATTCGATGCACATTATATCATTTTGAATTTTTTAATTTTCAAGTGGAATGTTGAATTTAAAGTTCAATTTATTTGCCTTTTTTTCAATGATTTGTAAGTTTATATAAACTTATGAAATTTATTTTAATTTTGTAATTTAAGATTGTTAACTAATATAAATTCTGAAATTTAAATTAAAACTAAATATTTATGCAAAAATAAGT
The DNA here is from genome assembly GCA_039519185.1 of Astragalus membranaceus. NCBI lineage: Eukaryota > Viridiplantae > Streptophyta > Magnoliopsida > Fabales > Fabaceae > Astragalus > Astragalus membranaceus. The sequence goes on from CM076850.1 coordinate 17,172,752, forward strand.
AATTAAAATTGTAAATTTATTTATTTTACAGTAGAAAATATATCCTAAAATATATGAATTATTAATTTTTATGAGGTTCATTTACGGTTTATATAAAATTTTATAAAAATGATAATAATGATTAACATTTTTAGAAGAAATAACAATAGTAGGATTGTGATAAATAATTTCAAAAAACAGTACCCTTTTGTTAATAATAAAGGAGTGTCCAGCATATGCAAACGTAATAGAAAACAAAAGTTGACAAAAAAATATATAAGCAAATGTAATTAGCGGAAACAAAATAATAAAAATTAGCGATGGGTTAGTTAAAATAAAAGAAGCAACGTTAAAGTTAAAAAAAATATTTATAAAAAAATATATAAAAAAAGCAACGAAATCGAGGTATAGGCATTAATCAAATCCCGTCAAAAATATGGTCGGGCACTTTGAAGTGAGGATTGTATCAAAAAAAACTTTGAAGTGAGGATTTTTTAACAAAAGGGCAAAATTGTCTATTTGTATAGTTAGTCTTCCATCTCCCTTCTCTTCACCATTGATGACATCCAAACAAGGGAGAGGTTAACCCTCCCTCCTCCTCACTTCCCCTCCCTTCCTTTCCTCTCCAAAGCTCTCCCCTTCCCTCGATACTCCCAAACAAACCCTTAGAGTTTATAAGAATCGGTGACTGCAACGTGTTGCTAGAAGGAGAACTGCTTTGAGTGCTTTGTGCTGTTGTGTAAAGCATAAGCCATTAAATGTTTTAGTAGATTGATGGTACTATATCATCATGTAGATTTGTTTGTACCAAGGAAGGATTGAGAATGGAGGACAAGAGAGATGATTTTGTTACCAACCACTGAGCTGAGACTAGAACGGATTGCAAAGCAAAGATTTCACTTTCCTTAAAGAATGGAAAGCTTGTCATCCATGAATTTGTAGAGGAACATAACTACCCTCTGCAACTTCCAGAGACAACACACATGCTAGCATCACACAGAAATATAACTGAAGTCCAAGCATATAAGGTTGATATGGCCAAGGACTATGGATTAAGGCAGAAGTCAACATTTCAACTTATGAGCACACATACGGGGCATAGAGCTAATCTTGGATATACACGATTGGATCTAAAAAATTACCTCAATGGTGAGAAAGAAATAATTGAACCCTAAACTATAATACAGATAGAAGGAATTTGAAACCCAGCTAGAAAATAAGGGGATACGCGATTTGGGCGAAGCGACGATCAAGAGGAATCCGATATGGCGGCGTAGAGCAAGGAAGCGTCGTGACAGAAAGAGTGGCAAAGGCAGTGTTGGAACGGTGATAATAGGCGGCTGTGGTAGGCGACGATGGTAGGAGGCGGAGAGAGCCAATGGGGTGGTGGTGACAAGGGAAACGAACGGAGCTACAGCAACAAAGAGACAACACATCTCTATTTTAATCCGTGGTTAGAAATAAAGGTGCCACATGGCAGCTTTTAAATGGTCAGTTTGATCCAACGGCTTATTGAGATATGCCTTGTAATTCTAATTGCTTGTAATAATAGTAGGTGTAGTTAGAAACCTAGTCGAAATGGGCCAGTCGAATGGGCTAGTCGAAATTATGGGCCTGAGCCTGTTTCATTGTATATATATATACAGACGTCAGTAGCATGTAATTTGTAACCTACTTTTATGAAATTCAGTGCAGCTTTTACTATTCATATTATATTGCCCTAATCATTCCTCTTGTCCCTTAGCGCCGCCACTTCCTTTTCTTCTCCCTTTCACGTGTTTATCCCAAACAAGCTGGTATCAGAGCTTGTTAGATCCTTACAAAATCTATCAAGATCCATGGCAGCGCGAGACAACTCTGGTGGAGGTATTCCGGGGAACCTCCCAATCTTCGACGGAAAGGATTATGAACGATGGTGTGCGCGGTGCTGTTTCGATATCAAGATGTCCTTGATGTCGTGAATGATGGTGTTTGTTGAGTCATTATTGTATGATGATTTTCATTCAGTTCGCAACCAAAATGTCGGTGGTTTATTGTTTGATTCAGCCAATTGCTAAGGGTTTTAGCATAATTTTAGTTTTTTGTAATAAGTGTGGAGCTGTAACAAAAGGTATGAAAAACATTCAATTTGATGTGGCGTTTACTAGCGAACCAGACACTTGCCTAGTGACGAAACGGAGAAAAGAAGAAAAGAAAAAGATTAGACAGCCTTGGCACCAAGCAACCAGAACGATCGCGCCACGACCAAACTTTCTGGAGAAAGTCGCGACGCGACCAGGCACCATTGCGACGCGATGCGTGGCCGAAACTTTGGTTAAAATATCAGTTTTGCGTTTTCTGAAGCTCTCTTCGGCTTGGGAACGATTCTAGGGTTTGGAGCAGCAGCTGGAGGTGATTTTGGGGCCTTCCCAACACCTTGGGAACAAGGGTTTTGAGGTTCTCATGGATCCATCTCTATGTAATCTTCTTCTACTCTTTAATCCTCTTCCTTATTATGCCATGTAATTGTTAGATTTGATTTGGGAGTGATGATCCTCCCTAAAACTCTTGTATGGATGTTCCCTATTGGTCAAGTATATGGTTGTTATTCACTTTATCCGTTGTCCAAATCACCATGTTCTTAATGCTTTACAAGTACACGTGATATTTGTCATGATCTAGGTTAATGATCGCCATAGGAATATGGGTTTGTTGCTGGAAATTGGGGGGTTTGGATCACATGCTAGTAATCATCATAGGGATATGGGGTAGCTTGTGTGAATCCATATAAAATTCTTGATCTTAATGTATTACCCTTTGGCATGACTCACCTAAGGAATTAGGGTAACTCTTAGGGTAATAAGGGTTTTGAGGCAAGGAATTGTCCTTAACCTTAATTAGTGAATTGAATAGGATAATTTGGGTAATAACTTGAGAGTGGCTGGATGTCATATAAGAGTAGAGGGGAGAGGAATCAATTCCGAATCGCTTCTATCGTTACTTTATGTTATTGCACTTTCTATCTCGTTGTTACAATAAACCAATTCTATCACAAGTATCACGACTTAGAATTAACAACTTGCCTATTGATAATGAATCACAATCCCTGTGGATACGACCGGTTACTTACCGTATTTTATTACTTGCGACGACAATTGGTACACTTGCCAAAAGTCCTAACAAGTTTTTGGCGCCGTTGTCGGGGATTGTTGATTTCATTGTCAATTAGTGAATGAGTTAATTCTTGGTTGTTTTTATTTATTTATTTATTTCAGTATTTTATTTTGGTTTTATTTATTTAGATCCTTAGTTATTGTGTTGGACCTTTTGATGGTTTGTTTAGTGTTTCAGCGAGCTAATTATGCGGGGGCAAGATTCGAAAGAATTGCTGCTTGACCCCGAGATTTGAAGATCATAAAAGGCAAACTGGAAGAAGTTGATGTTGCATTTTGGTTGCTGTCTAGCTTGTATATTGATGATGATGCACTGCAATCTTTGAACTGGTTCTCTGTGATCGTTCAGTCGAACATGTTGCAGCTACCATGTGACTCCTCCAAATCAGATTTTATCATCAGATAGTATTAGAGGCCAAGTCAAAAGTTGAGGAAGATCTGGATCATCTGTGGGCAGGTTCTCTTGAGTTCCATCTCTTATTCCCAGCTGTGAGGTTTGAGCCCAAACACGTATTTTATTCATTGTGTGATTATTCCTTGCTTGCATTAGTCTGCAGAACTTGAGCTTGTACTTAACTGTCATGCATATGTTTTACATACACACTGAGGCAAATTTTTTGTTTGGCACCCCCGAGCCTTTCAAGCCAACCCACTAATTGTTATCCCTTGTTAGCCCTTCTGAGCCTAATTGTTTATTTTTATTTTTTCCTGCAAATCATAGCCTAGTTTTTCTTAACTTGGAGTTAGGTAGATAAAAGCATGAGAGTGGGGAAAAATTCTAAGTTTGGGGTTGCTCATGGAATAGCAACATTCTAAGTTTGGGGTGGTATACAAGAGAAAGGAACATACAATGTTTAAGAAAAAAAAAGAAAAAAAAATATATATAGATATATTTCAAAGAAAAAAGACAAAAAAAAGTTATACATAAAGAATAAGTGAATAGTTCCTTCTCTTGTGGAATGCTTTGGGGAAAATGGGTAAGTGAACAATAGTGCTGAAATTGACAACTAGAGAGGTAGGCCTAACTCCAAGTTTGTAACCTACTTATCCAAATGTTGTCCACCCTTACCTAAGCCCCGCTATAACCTTGAAAGTCCTCAAATAGTGTGTGTGCAATTCATGTGTATTGATTTGTGTAGTACTTGTTCAAGCCTATGAAACGATGATGCAGGTATTGTAAAATGAGTGAATACCATAAACACCTCAAAGAGCGAAACAGTAGTGAGATGTGTGAAAAAGAGAGGACTTGAGACTGCTTGCCTGCTTATGATCTTGTGTTTTCCAATTCAATTGTCTTGCTACTATATTATGATTGGATGATATCTTCTGATGTGTTGAAGGAGTTGTGGTATGTGAACGATGTGGAAGCTGAATAACAAATTGCCACAGCCTGAATTGAGTGAATTGCTTGAGGACAAGCAATGATCTAAGTTTGGGGTTGTGTTGAGTCATTATTGTATGATGATTTTCATTCAGTTCGCAACCAAAATGTCGGTGGTTTATTGTTTGATTCAGCCAATTGCTAAGGGTTTTAGCATAATTTTAGTTTTTTGTAATAAGTGTGGAGCTGTAACAAAAGGTATGAAAAACCTTCAATTTGATGTGGCGTTTACTAGCGAACCAGACACTTGCCTAGTGACGAAACGGAGAAAAGAAGAAAAGAAAAAGATTAGACAGCCTTCGCACCAAGCAACCAGAACGATCGCGCCACGACCAAACTTTCTGGAGAAAGTCGCGACGCGACCAGGCACCATCGCGACGCGATGCGTGGCCGAAACTTTGGTTAAAATATCAGTTTTGCGTTTTCTGAAGCTCTCTTCGGCTTGGGAACGATTCTAGGGTTTGGAGCAGCAGCTGGAGGTGATTTTGGGGCCTTCCCAACACCTTGGGAACAAGGGTTTTGAGGTTCTCATGGATCCATCTCTATGTAATCTTCTTCTACTCTTTAATCCTCTTCCTTATTATGCCATGTAATTGTTAGATTTGATTTGGGAGTGATGATCCTCCCTAAAACTCTTGTATGGATGTTCCCTATTGGTCAAGTATATGGTTGTTATTCACTTTATCCGTTGTCCAAATCACCATGTTCTTAATGCTTTACAAGTACACGTGATATTTGTCATGATCTAGGTTAATGATCGCCATAGGAATATGGGTTTGTTGCTGGAAATTGGGGGGTTTGGATCACATGCTAGTAATCATCATAGGGATATGGGGTAGCTTGTGTGAATTCATATAAAATTCTTGATCTTAATGCATTACCCTTTGGCATGACTCACCTAAGGAATTAGGGTAACTCTTAGGGTAATAAGGGTTTTGAGGCAAGGAATTGTCCTTAACCTTAATTAGTGAATTGAATAGGATAATTTGGGTAATAACTTGAGAGTGGCTGGATGTCATATAAGAGTAGAGGGGAGAGGAATCAATTCCGAATCGCTTCTATCGTTACTTTATGTTATTGCACTTTCTATCTCGTTGTTACAATAAACCAGTTCTATCACAAGTATCACGACTTAGAATTAACAACTTGCCTATTGATAATGAATCACAATCCCTGTGGATACGACCGGTTACTTACCGTATTTTATTACTTGCGACGACAATTGGTACACTTGCCAAAAGTCCTAACAAGTTTTTGGCGCCGTTGCCGGGGATTGTTGATTTCATTGTCAATTAGTGAATGAGTTAATTCTTGGTTGTTTTTATTTATTTATTTATTTCAGTATTTTATTTTGGTTTTATTTATTTAGATCCTTAGTTATTGTGTTGGACCTTTTGATGGTTTGTTTAGTGTTTCAGCGAGCTAATTATGCGGGGGCAAGATTCGAAAGAATTGCTGCTTGACCCCGAGATTTGAAGATCATAAAAGGCAAACCGGAAGAAGTTGATGTTGCATTTTGGTTGCTGTCTAGCTTGTATATTGATGATGATGCACTGCAATCTTTGAACTGGTTCTCTGTGGTGATCGTTCAGTCGAACATGTTGCAGCTACCATGTGACTCCTCCAAATCAGATTTTATCATCAGATAGTATTAGAGGCCAAGTCAAAAGTTGAGGAAGATCTGGATCATCTGTGGGCAGGTTCTCTTGAGTTCCATCTCTTATTCCCAGCTGTGAGGTTTGAGCCCAAACACGTATTTTATTCATTGTGTGATTATTCCTTGCTTGCATTAGTCTGCAGAACTTGAGCTTGTACTTAACTGTCATGCATATGTTTTACATACACACTGAGGCAAATTTTTTGTTTGGCACCCCCGAGCCTTTCAAGCCAACCCACTAATTGTTATCCCTTGTTAGCCCTTCTGAGCCTAATTGTTTATTTTTATTTTTTCCTGCAAATCATAGCCTAGTTTTTCTTAACTTGGAGTTAGGTAGATAAAAGCATGAGAGTGGGGAAAAATTCTAAGTTTGGGGTTGCTCATGGAATAGCAACATTCTAAGTTTGGGGTGGTATACAAGAGAAAGGAACATACAATGTTTAAGAAAAAAAAAAGAAAAAAAAATATATATAGATATATTTCAAAGAAAAAAGACAAAAAAAAGTTATACATAAAGAATAAGTGAATAGTTCCTTCTCTTGTGGAATGCTTTTGGGGAAAATGGGTAAGTGAACAATAGTGCTGAAATTGACAACTAGAGAGGTAGGCCTAACTCCAAGTTTGTAACCTACTTATCCAAATGTTGTCCACCCTTACCTAAGCCCCGCTATAACCTTGAAAGTCCTCAAATAGTGTGTGTGCAATTCATGTGTATTGATTTGTGTAGTACTTGTTCAAGCCTATGAAACGATGATGCAGGTATTGTAAAATGAGTGAATACCATAAACACCTCAAAGAGCGAAACAGTAGTGAGATGTGTGAAAAAGAGAGGACTTGAGACTGCTTGCCTGCTTATGATCTTGTGTTTTCCAATTCAATTGTCTTGCTACTATATTATGATTGGATGATATCTTCTGATGTGTTGAAGGAGTTGTGGTATGTGAACGATGTGGAAGCTGAATAACAAATTGCCACAGCCTGAATTGAGTGAATTGCTTGAGGACAAGCAATGATCTAAGTTTGGGGTTGTGTTGAGTCATTATTGTATGATGATTTTCATTCAGTTCGCAACCAAAATGTCGGTGGTTTATTGTTTGATTCAGCCAATTGCTAAGGGTTTTAGCATAATTTTAGTTTTTTGTAATAAGTGTGGAGCTGTAACAAAAGGTATGAAAAACCTTCAATTTGATGTGGCGTTTACTAGCGAACCAGACACTTGCCTAGTGACGAAACGGAGAAAAGAAGAAAAGAAAAAGATTAGACAGCCTTGGCACCAAGCAACCAGAACGATCGCGCCACGACCAAACTTTCTGGAGAAAGTCGCGACGCGACCAGGCACCATCGCGACGCGATGCGTGGCCGAAACTTTGGTTAAAATATCAGTTTTGCGTTTTCTGAAGCTCTCTTCGGCTTGGGAACGATTCTAGGGTTTGGAGCAGCAGCTGGAGGTGATTTTGGGGCCTTCCCAACACCTTGGGAACAAGGGTTTTGAGGTTCTCATGGATCCATCTCTATGTAATCTTCTTCTACTCTTTAATCCTCTTCCTTATTATGCCATGTAATTGTTAGATTTGATTTGGGAGTGATGATCCTCCCTAAAACTCTTGTATGGATGTTCCCTATTGGTCAAGTATATGGTTGTTATTCACTTTATCCGTTGTCCAAATCACCATGTTCTTAATGCTTTACAAGTACACGTGATATTTGTCATGATCTAGGTTAATGATCGCCATAGGAATATGGGTTTGTTGCTGGAAATTGGGGGGTTTGGATCACATGCTAGTAATCATCATAGGGATATGGGGTAGCTTGTGTGAATTCATATAAAATTCTTGATCTTAATGCATTACCCTTTGGCATGACTCACCTAAGGAATTAGGGTAACTCTTAGGGTAATAAGGGTTTTGAGGCAAGGAATTGTCCTTAACCTTAATTAGTGAATTGAATAGGATAATTTGGGTAATAACTTGAGAGTGGCTGGATGTCATATAAGAGTAGAGGGGAGAGGAATCAATTCCGAATCGCTTCTATCGTTACTTTATGTTATTGCACTTTCTATCTCGTTGTTACAATAAACCAATTCTATCACAAGTATCACGACTTAGAATTAACAACTTGCCTATTGATAATGAATCACAATCCCTGTGGATACGACCGGTTACTTACCGTATTTTATTACTTGCGACGGCAATTGGTACACTTGCCAAAAGTCCTTACAGTGTTCCACCCTTGGCAGCAAACGCCACTGAAGCGGTGAGGAACAACCACCATTCGCTGAGGAAGAAAGATGGAAAAGGGTTGTTTTTGATTCACCAATGCGTTGATTCCAATGTCCTGAACCTGATCATCGACAGTGAGTCAGCAAAGGCAGCTTGGGACATCCTCAAGAACTCATATGGAGGAGCAGATAGACTGAAGAAGATACGCCTTCAGTCGCTCAGGAAACGGAAACAGTACGAGGCCTTGAAGATGACAGATGGAGAATCGATTGGAGAATTCATTACGAGGTTAGTAGCATTAACTAATCAAATGAAAGGTAATGGTGAAACTGTGACTGAAGTAAATAAAGTCGAAAAGGTGCGCAGATCCTTAACCCTGGAATTTGACTATGTTGTCACTGCTATCGAAGAATCCAAGGACCTAGATACGTTGAAGTTAGATGAACTTCAGGGTTCCTTAGAGGCGCATGAATTGAGAATAAGGCAGAGAAGTTCAGAGAAAGAAACTGAACAAGCCTTGCTTTCATACTCCTCTAAGAGAAATTGGAAGGCAGGCAACAAGGAGAAGGGTAGAGAAAAGGGATCAAGCAGTAAGAAGAAAGAACAAGGATCTTTCGACAAGAAGAAGGGAGACCTGTCGAAAGTTCAGTGTTATAACTGTCAGCAATTTGGGCATTATAGGAACAAGTGTCAAAACAAGAAAGTTCCTAGGGATAAAGATGCAGAAGCCAAGTTTGCTAATGGTGGTGACTCAGAGTCTGACTCAGAGGAGTTAATGCTGATGGCTGTCGAAGATGAGATTCGACTAGATGAAGGAATTGCTGAAAGTAGCGAGCAAAATAGTGGGAACACTTGTATAAGTGGATTCACTTGCGATGCTCAAAATACTTGTGCAATGTGTGTGTGGCAGGGCAGTGGAAACACTGGTGATGCCTCCAACATTGCCAGCAATGATGATGAAGAATTGTCATTCATGACAGCTACTGACCTAGAATTACTGTTGTTGAAGGCTGATACAAATTCGACTGAAGAGAAGTCTGTCGAATGGTATCTCGACACAGGATGTTCAAATCACATGTGTTGTCACAGGGAGTGGTTTGTCGAACTGAAGCAGATAAGCAAAAGGATAAGGTTTGCAGATAACAGTAGAGTTACTGCTGAAGGAGTAGGTACCATAAAGTTCCTGTCGAAAGATGGTAAGTGGTGCTACATCCAAGGGTTATTTTATGTACCAGATATGAGGAGCAATCTGCTAAGTATTGGGCAGATGATTGAGAAAAACTTCACCGTCGAAATGGGTGATAACAGTCTCAGCTTGTTCAATTCGACCAAGAAGATGATTTTGAAGGTGTCGATGCAGAGTAACAGAACCTTCAAGATCAAGCTGCAAGTAGTCGAAGAACATTGTCTCCAGACCACTGTCGAAGAGGAGCACTGGAAATGGCACAGGAGATTAGGCCACCTCAACCTCAAGAGCTTGAGTCAACTACATGAAAAGAAGATGGTTCATGGGTTGCCTGCAGTAAAAGTACCTGTCGAAGTTTGCGAGAGTTGTTGCAAGTCGAAGCAACCAAGAAACTCGTTTAAATCAGAAGTACCTAGCAGAGCAGAGAAGAAGCTAGAGGTGATATTTTCTGATGTCTGTGGTCCTTTCGAAGTATGTTCCTTAGGAGGGAATAAATACTTTGTCACCTTCATTGACGAATACACTAGAATGTCCTGGGTGTATTTGATCAAAAGGAAGAGTGAAGTACTAGAAATATTCAAGAAGTTTAAGGTAATGATTGAAAGGCAGAGTGAATGTGCAATCAAAACCCTTAGAAGCGATGGAGGTGGTGAGTACAATTCTCATGGATTTGTCGAATTCTGTGAGAAAGAAGGAATTGTGCATGAAGTCACTGCACCTTACACGCCTCAGCATAATGGTACAGCTGAGAGGAAAAACAGGACCATCCTCAACATGGTAAGAAGCATGTTGAAGGAGAAGAAACTACCTCATAGTTTATGGGGAGAACTTGTAGCCACAGCAGTATACATTCTGAACAAATGCCCCACAAAGAGATTGATTGGGAAGACACCTGAAGAAGCTGGGCTAGGAAGAAAGCCAAATGTCAAGCATCTCAGAATAATTGGCTCATTATGCTATAGACACGTCCCTGAGCAACTAAGAAGCAAGCTGGATGATAGAGCACAACAAATGATTCTTGTTGGCTATCATTCGACAGGAGCATACAAACTGTATGATCCTGTGCAGAAGAAAATGGTGAAAAGCAGAGATGTCGTAGTAGATGAGTCGAAACATTGGAACTGTGAAGAAGGCTATGAGAAACCTACAATGATGGACTTCGACGAAGTCTCTGATCGAGATGATCAGAATGAAGAGGTCGAAACTGAAGAGCCAGAAGAACCCATTGCTGTCGAACCTTTAAGAAGGTCGCAAAGGGAAAGGCAGAGATCAGTAAGACTAGAAGGATTCGACACTTACCCAGATTCTGCTATTACAGCAGAGGGATACCTGACACACCTTGCATTAATGGCTGAAGCAGAACCAGTGAGCCTGGAAGAAGCTCTTAGTCACAAGCAGTGGAAGGAAGCAATGATTGATGAGCTGAAGTCAATCGAAAAGAATGGCACTTGGAAGCTAGTCGAACTTCCAAGGCAAAAGAAAGCTATAGGCGTGAAATGGGTCTACAAGACCAAACTCAAGCCCAATGGAGAAGTGGCCACGTACAAGGCCAGGCTAGTAGCCAAAGGGTTCCTGCAGAAACCTGGTTTGGATTTCAATGAGGTCTTTACCCCAGTAGCCAGGATCGAAACCATAAGATTGGTAGTAGCATTGGCAAGTCATAAAGGCTGGCCCCTACATCAACTAGATGTAAAGTCAGCATTTCTTAATGGACCTCTGGAGGAGGAAGTCTATGTTTGTCAACCACTTGGTTTTGAGTCGAAGGGTCAAGAAGACATGGTTTTTAAGCTTGAGAAAGCCCTATATGGACTCAAGCAAGCTCCAAGAGCGTGGAACAAGAGAATTGATGGATTTCTCTTGGCTCAGAAGTTCATGAGATGCACCAATGAACATGGAGTGTATGTGAAGAAGAATGGAACTTCGACTCAGTTGTTGTTGTGCCTGTATGTAGATGATCTACTAGTAACTGGAAGCAACGAAGTCGAAGTCGAAGCCTTTAAGAAAGTGATGATGTCTGAGTTTGAAATGAGTGATCTAGGACATCTATCATATTTCTTAGGAATGGAATTCACAGAGTCGAAGAAGGGAATATTTCTGCATCAGTCGAAGTATGCAGCTGATATCCTGAAGAGATTCGACATGATCAATTGTAAGGAGGTTTCGACACCAGCAGACACAAGCAGCAAGCTGTCGAAAGATGATGAAGGGATTGAAGTAGATGCCACCCTCTTCAAACAGATTGTGGGCTCCCTGAGGTACTTGTGCAACACTCGACTTGACATTATGTTTAGTGTCGGAATGATCAGCAGATTCATGGAGAAGCCGAAAAGCTCTCATCTAGTAGCTGCGAAAAGAGTACTAAGGTATATAAAGGGAACACAAAGTTATGGTATTCTATTCCCTAGCAAGTCAGAGTCGAAGAATGATGCTGAAGTGTTTGGTTACACAGACTCCGACTGGAGTGGAGACAAGAGTGATCGAAAAAGCACAAGTGGGTATGTCTTCATGTATGAATCGACACCCATCTCTTGGTGCTCGAAAAAGCAAAGTATAGTTGCGTTATCCTCTTGTGAAGCAGAGTATGTGGCTGCTTCCTTTACAGCATGTCAAGCATCATGGCTAAGCATGCTATTGGTCGAAATTGGAGTGCACAGGGTCGAAGCAATGAAGTTGTTGATCGACAACAAGTCTGCGATAGATCTCGCCAAGAATCCTGTCGCACATGGTAGATCGAAGCACATAGAGACCAGATATCACTTCCTGCGTGATCAAGTAAACAATGAGAAGCTGAATCTGGAATATTGCTGTTCGGAACTTCAAGTAGCTGATGCAATGACCAAGCCATTGCAAAAGGGAAGATTCGAAGAACTGAGAACAATGCTTGGGATGATGTCACTCAGCAATGTGAATTAAGAGGGAATATTGAGATATGCCTTGTAATTCTAATTGCTTGTAATAATAGTAGGTGTAGTTAGAAACCTAGTCGAAATGGGCCAGTCGAATGGGCTAGTCGAAATTATGGGCCTGGGCCTGTTTCATTGTATATATATATATATATATACAGACGTCAGTAGCATGTAATTTGTAACCTACTTTTATGAAATTCAGTGCAGCTTTTACTATTCATATTATATTGCCCTAATCATTCCTCTTGTCCCTTAGCGCCGCCACTTCCTTTTCTTCTCCCTTTCACGTGTTTATCCCCAACACGACTTACAAGAATGGAACTGCACAAGGCAGTTCCCGCGAGAATCTGCTCCCGAATTAGAGCTTCCAATTCAAATAGGAGAAAGGATGGAGGAAAGCTGTACGTGGAATAACAAATCAAAATGTGACACGTGTCTTTTTTTGCTGACGTGGAAGTACTAACCATTTTTGACCACTTTCTTGTTATTTTTCGGGTTCAATTTTTTTCAATACACACACAAGATATTGGAAAATAAGAATAAAATTCAATGAAAAATATATCTAAGCTGTAGTCAAAACCTTATGAAAACTCAAGTTTATCAATTCCAGTAGCTATAAAATTTGTTGCTATGAAAGTTTTCCAACAACAAACAAATTAGGGAAAATCGCAACTTTAATATTTTGCTCAAACATGGAGAAATCTTATGTTTTTGAGAAAAAATCAGAATACTTTCACAATATATAATGCAAATAGAGCCACAAAGATTAGCTTACCTTGAAATAAGAGAAAGATTAGCTCACAATAATACAATATATATTGCATTCATTTTTCAAGTATTGTTTCATTTTTCAAGTACCGATGAGAATAACATGTTCAGATTATGTTTTGAAGCCACATTACATAGACCTATACCGTCAAAACTTGAAATGAAGAGAGATTCACAGCTGCATCGTTGGAGTAGCTTCAAAACAGAATTCTAAACTATGGAGTAGCTACAAAACAGAATTTGGCATCCTTATATTGGTGTTGCTTTGAAGTTGGATTTGAATATGGAAGTATGATAGACACTGCCAAAGCTTGAAATGAACATATGTAATTCTTCTGATATTGTTTTGTTTTTGTGGACCTTAATCAAAATCACTTTTTAAAAGTAACAAACAGACCCTAAGCTTACTTCATTAAGTCGGTTTTGTGGACCTTAACCACAACAATTTATGACCATAACAATTTGTTAGGATTTCAAGCGAGTTCAAATTCTCTACAACAACTGTATGGTGCGGCCTGCTGTAGAGCCATTATAAATCTCTCTCTAAATCTAACGGCTCTACAGCCGGTGGCCACACCATACAACCACTGCAGAGCATCCATGCACGTTTATTCAACCACGTTCTGCTTTTGTACATGACTATGCTCATTTTGATTTGTGCCAATTTTCTCAATAACTTTCTTACATTACATCTGAATGACATGAAGTGGTCCAGTTTACAACAGAAAGCTAGAAACTACTTTAATGGTTTCATCCCAGCAAAGGCAAAGGGTGCCTATTTGAACTTACCTAGTGGAATGAGCTTGTGTAAATATTAAAAGAACCTGTAAAAATAGCTTATGATATCCCCATGAGTTACTTTCATAGCTTGTTGATTTAAGTATTTATGATGGCATTAGTAACAGACTTTTGCATAAACCTTTATGGGTTCATTTCATTAATAAAAATGTGTGCATACTAGTTTTCACTGGCTTCTGAAAGCTGTATTATACTAGAGACATTACATTTGCTATGTCAAATTTATTTGATGATTAACATAATTATTCCCTTCATTTCAGGGACCAGAAACTAAGAAAAAAGGTAAAAGAAATAATTGTGATAAAGTATGAAGGTGTATCCTATAAGTATATAAGAATTGTGATGAAAGAGTATCAAAGTGAAAGATCAGCCAAATCAAAAGATCTGCTAACAGCTTTGCACCAAGAATCTGCTTTCTTTTTCCTCACATCCTCAGCCATTATTGGACGGAAAACATTCGCATTCTTCATCTTCTCCTTCGAATCGAAAATGTAATCTTCTGTCCAAATCCCCGCACCTAATCCAGCTGCATAAGCTGCTCCAAGTGCTGTTGTCTCTATGTCAGCAGGCCTAATTACTGGAGTTGCCATCAAGTCAGCCTGCAGAACAACATTATCAACAAAAATTCTATCATCTATTTGAAATGTTCTAAGCTTTTGTTTCAACCAATTAAGTCAATGATTTCAGTAACTACAAACATACATCAGCTTCACAATAGTAAGAAAATGTAATATTTTTCATTGCTAATCACCAAATAGGCCAATACAAACATCTTTTCATAGAAAAATCAAGTTATACAAACCAGAAATCTTATAATGTTGTGCAAATCATCAAATTAGCCTCTACAATTGTAAGACACTGTCAGTTAAGTCCTTGGAATTTAAACTTTCCAATCATATTAGTCTTTTCAGATCGGTCAATTTAGTGCCTAAAATTGTTTCATGGGGACCAAATAGTGGTGTCAATTTTGGCCCAGCCCAACAGATCGGCCTGATGGCCCAATGTTTTGGTCTGGGCTCAAAAAATAAGAGGCTCAGAAAGAACAGAAACAATTTGGCCCAACCCAGTTGACCCATGGGCCAAACTGAGCCTGCTCTTTTGAACATTTTTGTGCTTTCCTTTGTTAAAAATTGGATTAGGTCGGGCAGGCTGACCTAGTGTTTTGGATTGGATTGGGCTAAAAAAATGCAGCCCAGTAGAAACCTAGGCTGGCCGAACCCACCCGCTTTTGCCCTTCGGCCCATTGGGCTGGGTTGGGTCGGGCGAGGTGGCCCAGTTTGACAGCTCTAGGACCAACGAGATCAATGATTTTCAAATTCAAAAATCATTTTTAAGTTTTAATAATTTTTAAGTTTTAATAATTTCAATGACTAAATTAGTGATTCACTATGATGTTTAACAATATTAAAAAGTTAGAACTACATGATATATTAGATGAAAGAAAGAGTTTCATTTCATAGAACAAAAAACTGAAATTAGTCCAAACCTGAATCTGCATTAACAGATTGTTAGCAGTTGCACCACCATCAACTCTAAGCAAAAACTCCTCTTTCTTAGATCCAACTCCCCCAGCATCTTTATTCATGGAATCAATAACATCTTTCACCTGAAAACAAATACTCTCAAGAACAGCTCTAGCAATATGAGCCTTACTAGTATACCTAGTTATCCCAATACAAACACCGCGAGCATCGTCACGCCACCAAGGAGCAAACAAACCATTAAAAGCAGGAACAAAGTAAACTCCACCATTAGATTCAACTTCCAATGCCAAAGCCTCTATCTCTTTAGCACTAGCAATAAGTCCAAGACTATCTCTAAGCCACTGCACAGCAGCTCCAGCTATAGCAACAGATCCTTCTAATGCATAATTTGTTGGAGCTTTAGGACCAAGCTTATAAGCTATAGTTGATAAAAGACCATGTTTGGATTGAATTACGCCTTCACCTGTATTTAGTAGAATGAAAGCACCTGTTCCATAAGTGCTTTTAGCTTCTCCTTTTCGACATGCTTGTCCTAACATTGCTGCATGTTGATCACCTAAACAACCAGAAATAGGGATACCAGCAACTGGCCAACCAGAAGCAACTTTTCCTATAACTTCAGAATTGCTAACAATTTTAGGCAATATTTCAGGTGGAATTGCAAGTGTTTTTAAAGTGGATTCATCCCAATTAAGGGTCTTTAGATTCATTAGCATTGTTCTTGATGCATTTGAAACGTCGGTGATGTGTAATCCTCCTTTGACTCCACCAGTTAAGTTCCAGATTAACCATGTGTCTATTGTTCCAAAAAGGGCATCCTTTTTCTTAATACCCTCCTTGACAGCATCCACATTTTCCATTAACCATAGCAGTTTCGTAGCACTGAAGTATGTGCTAACTGGTAAGCCACAACTCTCTACAAAATGTGTTCTACCACCTGATAACTCCTTTTCCAACCTCCTGTTTCAAGAAAAAAATCCAATGATATTAATGACATTTGTTATGATGACAAAATGGCACGAAAGGAATGAAATTGTGCACCAACTTCAAACATGAAACTAACTAAAAAATCTGGATACAAAAACATAGCATTGGATACATCCATAGAAATATTAAGAACATTTCACCTATGAAGCACAGACGCAGACACAGACACGGATACCGGACACGACAAAGACACAAACACCCGGACCGATGAAAGTGTCGATGTCGGTGTAGGTGTCCGACACGATACGTGTCAGAAACCAGACACGTCGTCAATCGGAAGTGTCGGTGCTACAGAGCATTTCACAGAAATAAATCCCTATTAATCCAAGACAGAATCACCACCACTTAAAAATAATTAGTGTTCTAGAAATGAAATGAAACTGAAACAATCTACAACGAAATTCCGGTAAAGGGTTATAGCTTACACAAATGATGAAGCATTTACGCAAAAAAATATTACTCTATTATTTTCCTTGGCCTCACACCATCTTTATTCAAAAATTATTACTCTATTATTACTCTGATGAGAGAAATGCTGACAACACTCTTTTGATCACTTTTAAAATGATTGGTCCATTTCGAACAAAGTTAACACATCTACATCAATAGATGTGACCAAGAAAAGTGCTAAGAACACTCTCTTTTAAGAGTCGCCCCCTTATACTCTCTCAATAATTGGATCAAATTCATGTGGGTTCCACCATTTTGGAAATAGGAGCCACTAAATTAGTGAGACCCACATGATTTTTATCCAAATTATATTCTCAATATTCAACATGCCTAATTTTTGCTCTAAGGAAAACCAATCTCCTATCCAAATGAATTGAATTCTTAAGGCTAAAGTGCTCCCGGGGTCCCTTATCTTTATTTAAAGTAACAAATTAGTCCTTTATGTTTTTTTTGTCTCAAATAAGTCCTTTATCTTTCAAATTTTTGACACATAAATCCTTTTCCGTTAACAGTGCTGATTTATGTGTCAAAAAAAAGGATTTATGTGTTAAAAATTTGAAACATAAAGGACTGATTTGGGACAGAAAAGGATTTATGTGTCAAAAATTTAAAACATAAAGGACTCATTTGGGACAAAAAAAAGATAAAGGACCAAATCGTTACTTTAAATAAAGATAAGGGACCCCGGGAGCACTTTAGCCAATTCTTAAACACACATAGTATGAAATGATTATTCAAGATCATTTTTTTTTCAAAAAAAGAAAGAAATCAAAAGGATAGAAAAGAGGACCTGCAAACAGAAGCAGTGCGAACATCCATCCAAACAATAGCATTGTGAAGAGGAGCACCAGTTGATTTACTCCAAACAAGAGTTGTCTCTCTCTGATTAGTCAAACCAATTGCCTTCAAACCTTTATCAACATTAAAACCATCAGCAGTAGCCTTATCAACAGCCTTTGAAATACAAACTTTCACACTCTCCAAGATCTCCATTGGATCATGTTCCACCCACCTTAATCACAAAAACAAAAACAAACCCATCAAAATTTTCAACAAAAGAACAAAACTTTATAAACAAAACAAAAAACGGGTAGCTATAATATCTTCTTCATTACCCTGCTTGTGGGTAAAATTGAGTGAACTCAACTTGGTGAGATCCAATTGGACGAGCTAATTTGTCATAGATTATGAACCTGCTACTGCTGGTTCCTTGATCAATTGCTCCAACGAAAACATCCTCTTTCGACATGCTTTTTTTTGAGACCAAATACGATGATGTTGTTTTTTGAATTGTTGTTCGTGATCAACGAAAACGATGAAAAGAAAATAGTGAAGGACGAAGTATGAATGGTTATGTGTATTTATATTTAACAGAGTTGACTAATAATAATAAGTACCGTTTCTTTGGGATTGTCGATGCCAATCCACGTTTGTAGTCAAATAAATGGATGATCATATGTTTATCCTATTATATAGTAGTATAGTAGAAAGTTTGCTATTATTGTCACTTATTTTTATCCTAATCATTTTAATTATATAAATGGAATAATTTTTTTGTGAAGATGCCTTCTCCTAGTCTACGTACACTCTTAACCACTCGTTTTGTTTCCACTTTTTCTCCACTTTTATTGGTTTATTATGGAATTATTTTCACACACATGGTAACTATATTTTCATCTTGTGTGTTTTTTCTATAAATGATTTTTTTGACAATTTCTATAAATGATTTCATCTTGAGTCTTCATGCTCATTTTTTTATAATCTTATAATTATAATTTATTCCTAAAAAAGTTGTGATAAATGGGGGATTGCGAATCACAAACAAAGAAAAGTGAATATAAATGGAGTGTTATGGCACATATATACTTTTTCTCTTGTTATTGTTCGTGATGACGAGGAGTACTGTGAGCTTTTGCTTTTGAAAAATAGTGTCCATCGATGTTAGTGTTTCATATACCATTCTCCTTCCGACACTCTAAATGATTTTTTGAAATTTATAATTTATACGTGTTTTACCATTTTGGAATTGGATATCAATAAACTGGTAATAGAATTAACTAATTTGGTAAAACTCGCGTGAATTTCAACTATCATAGAGAGCTTTGGAGAGATCTCTGACACTCTCCCTCCAATACGAGCCTATGTTCAAAATAGTGTAGGCCTAACTGAACTGAAGTGCTCGAACTTGGAGCGGTCGTGAGTGAGTCTTCAGCCCGAATGTATGAATTGATTGGGTGAACGATATCTGATCGTACGCAGAGTCCTGCCCGGGTACCTGCAATGACACTCCGACGCCCAATTCAGTGGAGTAAGAGTTTAAGCAGAGTAATAATATGGGTTAAGATTTTCCCCCTCTGTTAGTGGGAACAATGCCTCTTTATATAGTGTCAGAGGGGCAGCGCTAGCCATTGGATCATCGTGGTCGATCTCGACCGTTGATCATGCGAGCCTCAGCGAGGGTTGATCTGAGTCGTTGATCTTAGTGGATTTCGGTCATTCCTTTCTGTCCCACTATTGGGCTGGTCACAGCCGGTATTGCGTCGAATTGGTCTTCGGCCCAGTCCAGAACAATTGCCCCTCAAGCCGAAGCCGTCCAGAGGAGCGGGTTCAGGCTTGAGAACGTTTGCCCCCAGTGGAGCGACCTAGTCGTTGAGCGGTCACCTGCGCTGAGGCGACTTATTGTGCTTTCTCATGTCCGCGCGACATGTCCCTTCTTTTGGTGACGTGGTAGTCAATCTTTAACTGATATGACGTTTCTCCTTTCGATGTGATAGACGTGTAATGATGCTGGTTCAATTTCCGAGGAGACGGAGGGGCGGGTTCAGGCTTAATGCCCCTGGTCTAGGATATTTCGTGGCTTTATCGTTTTCGATAAGAAGAGTCCAAGTGATCTCGGTTCAAGTAGAACTCGCTCGAAGGGAAAGCATGGGTCGTCCGAGCATGCTCGCGGCCTAGTAGGCAGTTTTCTGAGTCGCGGCTCAGGCTCGCCTCGCCCCATAGGCTCATGCGGGTCTCAATCGTAGCCCACCCTCTGTGCAGGGGTCGCCTTGGGTGGTCTACTGAGTCGCGGCTCAGTCTCACCTCTCCCCATAGGCTCATGCGGGGCTCAATTGTAGCCCGCTCTCTGTGCGTGGGTCACCCTGGGTGGTCTACTGAGTCGCGGCTCAATCTCACCTCGCCCCATAGGCTAATGCGGGGCTCAATCGTAGCCCGCCCTCTGTGCAGGGGTCGCCCTGGGTGGTCTACTCAGTTGCGGCTCAGTCTCAACTCGCCCCATAGGCTCATGCGGGGCTCAATCGTAGCCCTCCCTCTGTGCAGGGGTCGCCCTGGGTGGTCTACTAAGTCGCGGCTCAGTCTCACCTCGCCCCATAGGCTCATGCGGGGCTCAATCGTATCCCGCTCCTTGGAGTAGTTTATCGGATCTCGTTCCAGATTGAACTTGCTCAAAGGAGGGTGCGACCTTCTATTGTGGTCGCTTCGAAGTGTAGCTTGGGTGTCAGGCCTAAGTATAGTAGACCTAACGGGCAGTTCACCAAAGCACAGTCCAGTTTTAACTCGCCACGTAGGTTGGTTCAAATGAATTTAAGAACAGGGAAATAAACTTTAACCCAAAGTAATGAAAAATGCCTTCGCTTATTACTGACGAACGGGCGGGGCTCTATAAAAAACCCTATAGGAAAAAGAGTGTCCCGCCCGGTTACTACAATTCATTCTTTTTTCATGACATTCGCTCCTCTTGGGGTCTCTCAGTAGTTCCCCTTGTAACTACTCGTGTGGCCATCGCCCTCTCTTCGTAGTTCATGAACCTTTGTGATCGGTGGAGGAATGCGGCCAAGTCCGGGGGTTCGTTTACGCCGACTTCAATTTCGAACAAGCTATCGGTCCTAAGACCGTCTCGCAGGAACCACAGGCTCATGTGATCATCCAATCCTCTTACATTGGCGGCTTCTTCATTAAAGCGCTCAACATATTCGTGGAGCGTCTCGTTCTCCCCTTGCCTGATCGCTTTGAGTACCGCGCGTGATTTTGGTTTCACTCTTGATGCTGTGAAACGAGCGGAGAATACTCTGGCTAGTTAATTCCATGATGAGATAGTGTTTGTCTTTAGTTCTTTAAACCACTCCAAAGCTGGGCCTTTCAGTGTTAACGGGAAGATTCTGTACTTCACCGACCCGCACGCCCCCTGTATATACTGCATCATTAGGTCGAAGTAATCTAGATGAGTGTCAGGATCACTGATACCGTCGTACATTCTCAATGTTGGAGGCTTTTCAAGGCAAGGCGGTGTTGGGTATTCATCGATCTCCCTGGAGAAGGGTCCCTTTCAAGAATTGTCCATCGCCCCGCGCCTGCCTCGATGGCCTTCCCGCGGGGGCGATCTGTTTGAATAGCGATGTCGACCGTACCCGCCTGTGGAATACATGTCAGAGTGATACCGGTTGTATCGATCGTAAGATCTGCTCTGTGAGCGCCTGGGCGACTTTGTGGATCCATAAGCGGAGTTCTAGAATGAGGGCTCTTCTGGCCAATAGGTAGGATCCGTCGAAGAAGGGGGCATCCTAGGAGGCGTCCTTGATGTAACGCCCCAAAAATAATTAGCTGATTAATTAAATTATTAAAAATAAATTGGAGGTGAAATAGGAATTAGTTAAGAGAATAATAAATAATAGGCTAAATATATATTTTGGCCCTTTATCTTTGGGGTTGTGGTCACTTTGGCCCTTTATCTTTTTTTTTTCTCATTTTAGACCCTCATGTTTTTTGTGTGTATCATTTTGGCCCCTGCCGTTATGTTTATGTTTTTTTAGGCAAATTTTTAAGGACGAAAATGAAATCAATTAAAAACATAAGGGCCCAAAATGAAATCAATTAAAAACATAAGGGACTAAAATGAAATCAATTAAAAACATAAGGGACCAAAATGATAACGGCAGGGGCCAAAATGACACACACAAAAAACATGAGGGTCTAAAATGAGAAAAAAAAAAGATAAAGGGCCAAAGTGACCACAACCCCAAAGATAAAGGGCCAAAATATATATTTAGCCTAAATAATATGACGAGGGAGGGGTTGATTTGGGAAAATGAGAGGGTGTAACTGTGAGCCCAGCGCGGGAGGGCCCACAGCTTAAACCCTAAAGTAACTGCGACTCTCCTCATTCTTCACAATTGTGCGAAATTGAGAGAGTGAGAAGAGAGGGAGTGGTGCGCGGCTAGGAGAGAAGAGAGAAGAAGGAGAGGCGCGATTTCTTTCAAGGAGGAAGCCGTGTTCCGTTCGTGTGTTCGTGAGTTCGTGTTCGTGTCTCGTTCTTCAAAATTTGGAGCTTACGTCAATAGAGGTAAGGGTGGGTTTTAACACTAATAATGGGTTATGATGAGGGTATATGGGTAGTTAAGGTTTGGTTGAATTATTTGCGATGTTGGATTGAAATTGATGATGGTGCGATGTTGCTATTGTTGTTATTTCGCATGATGTGTTGTTATTAAGTCTTCAATGGTGTTTGTCTTTATGTGATGATTGATTTTGATGATATATGATGTTGATGATGATTCTTGATAATGGCGGGTGGGTTGTGGTTGTCGATCATATCGTGATGTGGATTCGTTAAAAACCTGGTTTCTAGTGGTTGTTGTGCAAAGAGGGAATTGATGTGCTGAAATTTCGTTTTGAAGCCGCTTTGATAGGTGTCCAGTATTTCTATGATTGTGACTTCATTATTGGCCCTAATTGCGGGGGGTTTGTTTCATTCGGAAGTAGACACGATTTCCTTCATTTTAGGCACTGGTTTCGCTAAATTTGAGTCAGTATAACTGGAGAAAACATTTTTACAAAATGGGTAAAAGAATATGAAAAACTGCATGAAACCGTATGGGTATAGGTTCAATGTTTTGTTCATAACTCTTTCCACCGAACTCGGTTTTGGATGATTTTTATCTCATTGTAAACCAGACTCACGGGGCTTCAATTTAGACACGGATTTCGTTTCATTTGGTTGATAATTCAAAGAGAAAACTGGGTTACAATTTAGCTAACAGAAGCTTTCGAACTTCTGTACCCTGAGAGGTATTTTGCAAAACTGTACTATTTGGGTACCTAAACAAATAAATAAAAATTATTTCTAGAAACTAGACATCTCAAGCTTTCCCGAGGATATTCGTTTGCAAAATTCCGACATCGTTTGATATGCTAAATTAATTGTCGGAGTTCGTGCACAGTTGCTGAGAAATACTGCTCCTTAGCTGTTTAGTAAAATGGTCGAACGAATAGGACGTTGTGCCGGTTATTGTCGCTGCCCTTGTGTCCTGTGTGTGGGCGAGCCTAGTGCGTAAGTTCAGGCATTGTCTAGTGGTGTTGTGCACCAATTTGTGGTGTTGCGTGTGTCTGTCGTGCTGGTGTTGTGCGCCAATTTCTGTGCTGTGTGTGTGTTTTGGTTGTGCGCGCTGTTTGGCGTGATGTGTACAGGTGATATGTGGCAGCTGTGATGCTGTAAACAGGTGAGAGTTACGAGGTAGCTGTGATGCTACGACACGTGGTATTTCTGTGTGATAATAATTTTGGTGGTATGGTATTTGTTAATTAAATGCTCTGAGTATGTGTATCTATGCATGAATCATGAGTCGCATTGTCATATGCATCTTCGAGGTAGCTGTAATGCTACAACACGTGATTATTTTGGTGGTATGCCCGTCGTGGCCTTTTACGAGATCGGTACCGCATGCATATGCCCAGAGGGGTTGCATTCGTTCATGAGTCCATTTATAACGAGTGTTGGTATCTATTTACTAATGGAGTTTGTGCCTTGTGCCGTGATATGATGCATTGAATTCTATGTGCTTGCTGTGAGTTACCTGCTACTTATTTACTGCTGTCATTGCTTATTATTTCTGTTAATGCGCACCCCTTCTGCTTGGAATGTTGCTCTTACGTGGCAACGCTGCAGGTAACTACGAGTGAAGGTCTCCGACTTTCCTATCTTCTGTCGGGTCGTGTCGTCGCTCTGAAATGTAACACCGGGGGGGCGTAAACGCTATTCATTTAGATATCAATATGTATTTGAGACTTCGAGTTGTGGTTTAAGACCCTTTAATGTGAAGACGTGTTTTGATGATTATTTTTCCGCTGCTATGAGATTTCGAAATTATCTGACGTTATTAATTGAGATCGTTTTTGAGAGTAAAGCGTAACGCCTTTTTCAATATGGCGAAGTTAAATTGCGAAGAACTCTGATTTTATTTAAAATAAATGAGGTTTAGAAAAGGGTGTTACATTAGTGGTATCAGAGCAGTTCGGTCTGTCCGGCCGGTGGTCGAGTCGTCAAGTTGAGTAGCATTTGAGTTTTGTTACTCGTTTTTGATTTCTGTTTCTGTTGCAGTGTTGAAATGGCAGGACGGAACGATGCTGCACTTGCTGCTGCTATGCAGGCTATGACTCAGGTTGTTCAGAATCAACAGGGTGATGCTGGTTCGCGCAGTCTGGCCACTTTTCAGAGGGAGAATCCTCCTACTTTCATGGGCAAATATGATCCTGATGGCGCGTTAGCATGGCTGAAGGAAATGGAGAGGATTTTCAGGGTGATGGACTGCACCGAAGCTCAGAAAGTCCGCTATGGTACTCACATGTTAGCTGAGGAGGCTGACGACTGGTGGTTGGAGACTAGGCAGAGGTTGGTGGCTGCAAATGAGGAGATCACTTGGGAAGTGTTCAACAGGGAATTTCTGAGAAAGTACTATCCTGAGGATTTGGGGTGGACACCGGTCGGGCTTGGGCGGATTCGGGCCCAAAAGCACCGATCCGGCGCAATCCGCGGTTGGAATACACAAGCCCAGTTTCGACCGTTACGCGTTACGGTTAGTGCGGGTTCGGTTTGACGGGTTTGGCGGTTTCAACGAATAGTTTATGACGGGTTAAGGAAGAGAAGAAGAGTTTTACAAGAGTTTTCATGGCTTCTCTGAAACGTTTTTCCAAAGGTTGAAGAAAGAGATGTTGAAGAAAGAGAAAATATTGTTAAATAAAAACTAAAATACTTGTAGATGTGAGAGTTGGAGAGGGAGAGAAAAGAATTTTAAAAATGTAATACAAGAATCGAGAGGAGTTGTTGAGAAATGAATGTCGAGAGATAAAAAAAACAAACAAAAAAGAGATTTGACATGAGAGAGAAAAGGAAACTGACATTGGGTAGTCACTTTATCTGTTATATATAGAGTGACAGTTTTATATATATATATATATATATATATATATATATATATATATATATATATATATATATATATATATATATATATATATATATATATATATAGCGTGTATACATGTTTTTGCAGAGCATAGACTGACAGTTTTTTTCATAGCTTGGACAGTGAATAGCGTGTTTCACATGTTTTTGCAGAAGTATAGAGTGACAGTTTCGGTCGGATCGGGTACCGATGGGTGTGGGTTCCAATTCCGAATTTGTCCATATATACCCAAAAGTAACCGTTTTTGACCAATCAGGTAACCGGCACCCAATCTATTTTGCCCGAAAAATGAAATACTACTTCGGGTATGGCCGGTTTCGGGCGGGTTATCAGATATTGTCCACCCCTACTGAGGATGTCCGCGGAAAGAAAGAAATTGAGTTCTTGGAGCTGAAGCAGGGTGGTATGTCAGTGACTGAGTATGCTGCCAAGTTCACTGAGTTATCCAAGTTTTATCCGCACTATGTTGGAGCTGCTGCTGAATTTTTGAAATGCATTAAGTTTGAGAATGGACTGCGGGCTGACATTAAGAAAGCGATAGGGTACCAGAAGATCCGGGTGTTTTCTGAACTGGGTTACAGCTGCAGGATATTTGAGGAAGACAGTAATGCCCATTCTAGGGTCATGAGAGATAAGCAGAGGAATTCCTCGGATCGTAGTAAGCCGTACGATGTCCCGAATGAAAAGGGGAAGCGGAAGGCCGCTGACGACACGAGAACAAGTGGGGGAGATGCTGCTGCTAGTGTGGTATGTTATAGGTGTGGGAAGGCTGGTCATAAGCGTCCAGACTGTCCAGGTGATGTGAAGAGATGCTTTAAGTGTGGCAAGGAGGGTCATAAGGCAACTGACTGCGATCGTAAGGACGCACTCTGTTTCAACTGTGGAGAGGGAGGACACATTAGTGCGCAGTGTCCGAAACCAAAGAAAGAAAGGTCTACCGGAAAAGTGTTCGTTTTGGCAGGTGAGTCGTGAGTTTTTCCTTTTATGTTTTCGCTGCGTGCTGTGTTTGTATTTGGTGTTAGTTATCTGTGTTTTGTGGGTAGCGTAGAATTTCGAGGACGAAATTAGTTAAGTGGGGGAGGGTTGTAACGCCTCAAAAAAAATTAGCTGATTAATTAAATTATTAAAAATAAATTGGAGGTGAAATAGGAATTAATTAAGAGAATAATAAATAATATGACGAGGGAGGGGTTGATTTGGGAAAATGAGAGGGTGTAACTGTGAGCCCAGCGCGGGAGGGCCCACAGCTTAAACCCTAAAGTAACTGCGACTCTCCTCATTCTTCACAATTGTGCGAAATTGAGAGAGTGAGAAGAGAGGGAGTGGTGCGCGGCTAGGAGAGAAGAGAGAAGAAGGAGAGGCGCGATTTCTTTCAAGGAGGAAGCCGTGTTCCGTTCGTGTGTTCGTGAGTTCGTGTTCGTGTCTCGTTCTTCACAATTTGGAGCTTACGTCAATAGAGGTAAGGGTGGGTTTTAACACTAATAATGGGTTATGATGAGGGTATATGGGTAGTTAGGGTTTGGTTGAATTATTTGCGATGTTGGATTGAAATTGATGATGGTGCGATGTTGCTATTGTTGTTATTTCGCATGATGTGTTGTTATTAAGTCTTCAATGGTGTTTGCCTTTGTGTGATGATTGATTTTGATGATATATGATGTTGATGATGATTCTTGATAATGGCGGGTGGGTTGTGGTTGTCGATCATATCGTGATGTGGATTCGCTAAAAACCTGGTTTCTAGTGGTTGTTGTGCAAAGAGGGAATTGATGTGCTGAAATTTCGTTTTGAAGCCGCTTTGATAGGTGTCCAGTATTTCTGTGATTGTGACTTCATTATTGGCCCGAATTGCGGGGGGTTTGTTTCATTGGGAAGTAGACACGATTTCCTTCATTTTAGGCACTGGTTTCGCTAAATTTAAGTCAGTATAACTAGAGAAAATATTTTTACAAAATGGGTAAAAGAATATGAAAAACTGCATGAAACCGTATGGGTATAGGTTCAATGTTTTGTTCATAACTCTTTCCACAGAACTCGGTTTCGGATGATTTTTATCTCATTGTAAACCAGACTCACGGGGCTTCAATTTAGACACGGATTTCGTTTCATTTGGTTGAGAATTCAAAGAGAAAACTGGGTTACAATTTAGCTAACAGAAGCTGTCGAACTTCTGTACCCTGAGAGGTATTTTGCAAAACTGTACTATTTGGGTACCTAAACAAATAAATAAAAATTATTTCTAGAAACTAGACATCTCAAGATTTCCAGAGGATATTCGTTTGCAAAATTCCGACATCGTTTGATATGCTAAATTAATTGTCGGAGTTCGTGCACAGTTGCTGAGAAATACTGCTCCTTAGCTGTTTAGTAAAATGGTCGAACGAATAGGACGTTGTGCTGGTTATTGTCGCTGCCCTTGTGTCCTGTGTGTGGGCGCGCCTAGTGCGTAAGTTCAGGCATTGTCTAGTGGTGTTGTGCACCAATTTGTGGTGTTGCGTGTGTCTGTCGTGCTGGTGTTGTCTGGTGGTGCTGTGCGCCAATTTCTGTGCTGTGTGTGTTTTGGTTGTGCGCGCTGTTTGGCGTGATGTGTACAGGTGATATGTGGCAGCTGTGATGCTGTAAACAGGTGAGAGTTACGAGGTAGCTGTGATGCTACGACACGTGGTATTTCTGTGTGATAATAATTTTGGTGGTATGGTATTTGTTAATTAAATGCTCTGAGTATGTGTATCTATGCATGAATCATGAGTCTTATTGTCATATGCATCTTCGAGGTAGCTGTAATGCTACAACACGTGATTATTTTGGTGGTATGCCCGTCGTGGCCTTTTACGAGATCGGTACCGCATGCATATGCCCAGAGGGGTTGCATTCGTTCATGAGTCCATTTATAACGAGTGTTGGTATCTATTTACTAATGGAGTTTGTGCCTTGTGCCGTGATATGATGCATTGAATTCTATGTGCTTGCTGTGAGTTACCTGCTACTTATTTACTGCTGTCATTGCTTATTATTTCTGTTAATGCTCACCCCTTCTGCTTGGAATGTTGCTCTTACGTGGCAACGCTGCAGGTAACTGCGAGTGAAGGTCTCCGGCTTTCCTATCTTCTGTCGGGTCGTGTCGTCGCTCTGAAATGTAGCACCGGGGGGGGGGGGGGGGGGGCGTAAACGCTATTCATTTAGATATCAATATGTATTTGAGACTTCGAGTTGTGGTTTAAGACCCTTTAATGTGAAGACGTGTTTTGATGATTATTTTTCCGCTGCTATGAGATTTCGAAATTATCTGACGTTATTAATTGAGATCGTTTTTGAGAGTAAAGCGTAACGCCTTTTTCAATATGGCGAAGTTAAATTGCGAAGAACTCTGATTTTATTTAAAATAAATGAGGTTTAGAAAAGGGTGTTACACTTGAACCCTTCGATCTCCTTCGACGGGGTGGTGACCGATAGACGAGGTGTCTCCTAGGGGGCGACCTATGCTGCCTAGAAGGACCTTCGCCTTGGTTTGGCTCGGATACGGTGTTCGCCCGCCCCAAAGTCATTTGTGTTAACATTTCCTGAATTTGTTGTACAGCTTTTGCCGACAGCATGACATTGCCTGTGTGGCCGGTCCGGAAGGTGCGCCTTGAACAGTGTTCTCAACGGCAACCAGGACGCCTTTCGGGTTTATTTGCAGCTGGTCTGGAGTATCAGCCCCGCTTTGCAAGTGCGGGTTCGTCTGGCGGGGTGGTCTTCCTCGCAGAGCCATAGGAACAGAGGTGGGATAACGCTTCGGGTGGTTCTCCCACTGTGGTCGCCAATGAACTAAAGTGCTCGACCTTGGAGCGGTCGTGAATGAGTCTTCAGCCCAAATGTATGAATTGATTGGGTGAACGATATCTGGTCGTACACAGAGTCCTGCCCCAGGTACCTTCAATGACACTCCGACGCCCAAGTCAGTGGAGTAAGAGTTTAAGCAGAGTAATAATATGAGTTAAGATTTTTCTCCTCTGTTAGTGGGAACAATGCCTCTTTATATAGTGTCAGAGGGGCAGCGCTGACCATTGGATCATCGTGGTCGATCTCGACCGTTGATCATGCGAACCTCAGCGAGGGTTGATCTGAGTCGTTGATCTTAGTGGATTTCGGTCATTCCTTTCTAACTCACTATTGGGCTGGTCACAGCCGGTATTGCGTCGGATTGAGCTTCGGCCCAGTCCAAAACACTAACCATTAGGCCCGCGATGGGAGGTGCCTAGGGTTAGTAAATAAAAAGGTTAGATCCCATTTGTCGTCACGACATTTGATTGCGTGCTCTTAATTAGCTTTATTGAGAGAATCGAGATTTTGGAGCGTGTGATTAGCCAAGGGAAACTTGACCACTCATTTTTAATACTTAAGGTTAACACACATGGATTAACAAATTATAACTGGACATAAATTTAGACTAAACATCCTTATTTAATGATATCAACAACTTTGTGTATATATTGCTTTTATGAATCTTGGTTACAGTTGGTTATCTTATAGGAAAATGCTATACGACCCGACAAATGTTGTCCCGATTGTGTTCCCGAATGATGTGATTGTCTATTAATTATTGGTTTAAATATATATTACCCCTGCAAATATACCCATTATCCAGTTACCCCCTACAAAAAAAAACATTTAAAACAAACTTTGCAAAATATAAATTTATCCAGTTACCCCCCTGCCGTTAAATTTTCTGTTAAAAAATGTAAAATGTCACATATCCAGTTACCCCCCTGCCACGTGTCACCATATTATTGGGCCTCTGTGACACGTGGCAGTGACTGCCACGTCAGCATCCTGGTCAACAGTGCCACGTCAGCAACCAATGGATGGCTGCCACGTGGCACTACTTATATCACTCAAAAATAAAGAATTTTGTCCCCAATGAGTGTTGAACCCGTGACCAGCCACTCACACACACGCCCCCTAACCACTGAGCCACGTTATTACTTCTGATTATTAACACAACTACTAATATATATTACATAATTACTACTTAAATTAAAAAAAAAAATTGAAGATCCAGATCCGTTTCTGAACAACAAGCCTGGGTTTTTGAAGATCTGGAAAACTATTTTTTTTTGAAGATCGGGGAAACTATTTTTATTTCTGAACAACAAGCCTGGGTTTTTTTCGCAACTATTCGTTTTCCTCATCAATTCGTTTTTCGCAACTATTCGTTTTCCTCATCAATTCGTTTTCCACCAACAACAAGCCTGGGTTTTTTTCTAAAGCCTATGATACCTTCTGATGTTAAAAAAAAAAAACACAACCCACAATTCTTACATCATTCTTCAATTGACGATGAACTGAGAGAGAGAACGATGAACTGAGAGAGAGAGAGAGAGAACGATGAACTGAGAGAGAGAGAACGAAAACCAATCGTTTCTGGTTGCGTTTCCAGGAGAGAGAGAGAGAGAGAGACGAACCGAGAGAGAGAGATGAACTGAGAGAGAGAACGATTAACTGGTTGCGTTTCTGGTTCTGGGATCGTTTCAGGTTGCGTTTCACGATGGTGATGAGGAACGATGATGATGAACTGATGATGATTTATTTTTAATTTACAATGAAGAACGATGAAGAAACGAATTGATGATGATTTAGGGATATTTTTTTTTCTGGATGATGAACGATGAAGAAACGAAATGATGATGATTTTTTTTTAATTTAAGTAGTAATTATGTAATATATATTAGTAGTTGTGTTAATAATTAGAAGTAATAACGTGGCTCAGTGGTTAGGGGGCGTGTGTGTGAGTGGCTGGTCACGGGTTCAACACTCATTGGGGACAAAATTCTTTATTTTTGAGTGATATAAGTAGTGCCACGTGGCAGCCATCCATTGGTTGCTGACGTGGCACTGTTGACCAGGATGCTGACGTGGCAGTCAGTGCCACGTGTCACAGAGGCCCAATAATATGGTGACACGTGTCACAGAGGCCCAATAATATGGTGACACGTGGCAGGGGGGTAACTGGATATGTGACATTTTACATTTTTTAACAGAAAATTTAACGGCAGGGAGGTAACTGGATAAATTTATATTTTGCAAGGTTTGTTTTAAATGTTTTTTTTTATAGGGGGTAACTGGATAATGGGTATATTTGCAGGGGGGTAATATATATTTAAACCTTAATTATTTATCTATCATTTGACAAGTGTTCATATACCACATCAAAATACGTTGAATTATCTTCGGGAGGCGTTTCGGGACTATAGTCTCGAGATAAATAGAAGCTTTGTATCTTATAACAAGAATTAAATATAAAAATAAGACAAGAAGCAATTCTCCTAAAATTTTGAATTTGAACCCCCTGACTTGTTAGCACTTAGTTGAACCCCCTAAATACGTTGAATCAGTTGAACCCCCTAGAAAAAAAAATTTGCACTTATCACCCTATATAAATAGTCTAAATCTCCTAAAATTTTGAATTTGAACCCCTTGAAAATTTTAAATTGCACTAATAGACCAAATTTTGCACCCATTTGACACTGGCCTTAAAAAATTTGACACCCCTGACCCCGGGGTCCTGGGTCCGCCACTGCATACGTGGAAAGTATAAGACTTTTAAAAATGACACCAAAGTATCAAATAAGAGTATTTTAGTGTACATATTTACTTTGTTAATGTTTTCTTATTTTATGTGTCATTTGTTCGTTATATATTATTTTTCACAAACTTCGTCTTCATATTTTGTATTTTTTGCAAATTCAATGTTTATATTTTTAAATTTAATTTGTAGTCCTTAAATTGTAGTTTTTTTAACTTTTAATCACCTTTCCTAGAATGTACGTTTTGGGGCGGGGGGGAGTGTAAGGAATCCACAATTTTAGAAAGTAAAAGTACAATTAAAAAGTGTAGGGACTAAATTTTTAAAAATAAAAATAAACTACTAAAAATGAATTAAAAAATGAATTGACTAAAATTGTAGATTTAAAAAAAATTAAAGGATTTAATCTGTATAAACTGTCAGTGTAAATATTTTTTATAACGTCACTTTGCCACGTCATCAAAAAGGATAGAGCCTTCTTCTCTCAACTACATAGAAAACGTTTATATTGTGAATGGTTGTCGGTGTAAAAAATTTTACACGACATGCATAACAATTAAACTCAAAATAAATTATTAAAACTACAACTAATTAGCCTTCTCTTACTTATCCAAGCACAACCTGAATTTAATAATAATTTTTACATATAATAAATAGTAAAACGGTAGAACCACTAACAACACAACTCAATACTAGATACTAGATATTTTATGTGCATTTTTTTCTGGCCATCTGCATATCTAGCATAGGATGTATCGTTTTGTAACACTGGGAAGTAGGGACATGGTGGATTGAATTAATGGTGTGACGGTTCCGTAGTTGTTTGTTGGTGAACAATATTCAACTGTCACAATATCTTGCTTGTTTTTTCAGTTCCATATCAGAAAAAGGAGAATTCCTGATACTCATGTGAAGAAGAAAAAAGCCACCGTGAACGTTCTCGTGGGTCTCACGGACTACGCTTTTCCATCCAATCCATTAATCCATTAACAAGTTTACTTTTTTTTTATAAACCGGTATCCTCTGCGCGCAACTGCAGAGATTAATCCCTCGAGCCGGGTAGGACCACAAAGGGTAGCAAAGCTCTCTCGCAAGAGATTTAACACTGTTGCAAGCCCAAGACTGGATTCGAACTCAAGACCTTGGTTAAGCTGGAAGAAACCTTAACATGTCGTAGGCATATATTAATCAAAAATGTTATTTTTACAACCAAAATTTCACACCTGTCTTTTTTAAAATTGACGGTATGATATTGTGTAAAATGTTATAAGCGGTTAAGATTAAATCTACTATAATTAAATTTCAGCTGCTGATGAAGTTTTATACTATATCATATGGTCAATTTTAATGGTTCACTGGTGAGGGACTTAGATGATACCTCACCTTAGAAGCACTCTTATTTTTATGTTTTTAAAGATTATTTTTTGCTAAGAGAGTTGATAATAGTAGTCAATACCATACTTAGTTGGGATGAAAGTCATTATTGTGATGTTTTTGCATGCCAATTTTAACATTCTTTTGACTAGATTCCTTTTAATAGGATTGTTATTTTTCCCTTTTGGTTGTATTGATGTTTTATTCATGGGTATTGGCCTAGTCCCCCATGTCTTTTATATCTTTTCTGTTTCTTTTCAATAAATTGTAGGGAGGCACTCTTTTTTCCTTCTAGATGTTTTTTCTCTGAGGAGAGTTTTACATCAGAAAATTTTAACGTGGCTACATAACAATCCTTTATTTTGCTAAAAAAAATAGTCAATACCATACTAGATGTGGATGTGTTAATGAGTACTAATATAACTTAGTCTATGCAGTAGTCATTAATCAGTTGGTGAATTGTATTAAGGACTTAGGAGAAAAGATCCTCTCCCATGACTTTATGGTACTGTTAAATCTGAACCACCCATTAAAATAGTAAGAGAGTGACTGATTAACATTAAAAAAAGGTGAGGGGATAATTAAGCTCTCATGCTATGCTATTGCTGGTTCTTTTGTTTTACTTTTTTTTTCCTTTTTCTCTTCTCCTTTCTGTTCTATGTGTTATGATTTGGTGCTGCTCTATTTGTTTTGTTAGAGTTATACTTTTTGATTCTTTCATCATTTAGTTTAGTACATGATTGAGTGTCATTTCAAACTATTCACTAGTATTTTAGCCGTGCATCCGCACAGGTGATACTGTAATATAATTTGCTATGAATCTATAAATAATTAAAAAATTGGAAAAACTAATAAAAAAAAAAGGTTAAACTCGATAAAAAGGCTATATTTGGAGTTGTTTAAAAAACTCGTATTGCATAAGGTTAAAAAAAAAGCCAGGATCTTTTTCTTGGCCATAAAGAAAATGAGATCTAATATAAGATATGCATCTCGTTGCCGCTTCCGTTGCCGCTCGCGTTGCAGCTCTTGTTGCCGCTGCTATTGCCGCTCCCGTTGTCGATCCTTGTTGCTGCTCTTGTTGCTGCTTCCGTTGCAGCTCCCGTTGTGGCTCCTCGTTGCCTCTTATTTATATTTTTTATTCTAGATCATTTAATATTAATTTAATAATTTTAATTAAATTATGAAATTATTTTAAAAAATTTAATTTGTAATTTTTGATAGTCGTTAAATTTTTTTTGTCAATTTTTAGTGATTAAATTGATTGGTTTTAGTAGATTATAGTAAATAGTAAATTCTAAAGCATTTAATATTAATTTAATCATTTTAATTAAATTTTGAAATTATTAAAAAAAGTTAATTAGGTATTTTTGATACTATTAATTTTTTGGCTTAAATATGTTTTAGGCCCCTGCAAATATAGAGTGTTTTGGTTTAAGCCCCTGCAAAAAAAAATTTAGTTTAAAGCCCTTGCAAAATGACGTGTTTTGTTTTAAGCCCTTCTGTTAGTTTTTTTTATAAGAAATGTTAGTGGGGGGTGAGGGAATGTTAGTTTCCGAGAGTTGAACCCAGGGACCTCCTTCTTGCACTCATTTGGTGCACTCCTTCTGTATCCATTAGCTCGCCAACTGAGCTACCTACTTGGGATAGCCCTTCTGTTAGTGATGTGTTAGTGTGACGTTAAATAATGGACAGCTTGTCTTCTTCTTTCTCAAATCCCCTTCAAACCCAGAACATCAAATCCCCTTCAAACCCAGAAAATCAAACCCAGGAAATATGATCATCTTCTTCACCCTAAACATCAAATCCCCTTCAAACCCAGAAAATCAAACCCACGAATATCCTTTCTTCTTCTTTCTCAAATTCCTTCTTCTTATTTCTCAAATCCTGTAAATCGCTCTTATGGGTTTCAACGATTTCAACCCTACCGATTTCAGATCTAGGTTTCTGGCTTGTAATATGGGTTTCTCACTTTTTCTTTGAAATTATGGTTGAGATCTGGAACCGCCATGAAATTAAAAGCATCTCTTTGATTTTGGGAATTTCGAGAACAGGGCGAAGAAGGAGATAGAGCCATGGTTGTGGTGGTTCCAATAGAGAGGAAGAAGAAGCCATGGGTGAAGATGGTGAAGATGAATGAAAGGGCTTTTAAGCAAGGGCTTTTAACAAAACACTCGGCATTTACAGTCAGCATTTTTAAGACACCTTGGCAGACGCGTAGGGTTTTTTTAACGTCACACTAACACTTCACTAACAGAAGGGCTTAAAACAAAACACGTCATTTTGCAAGGGCTTAAAACTAAAAAAAAAAAATTGCAGAGGCTTAAACCAAAACACCTTATATTTATAGGGGCCTAAAACATATTTAAGCCTAATTTTTTTGTCAAAAGTTTTACATGTAGTCTTCAATATACTTCTAATGATGAAGTATTGAACACCAGTTCAAGGTTTAAGAGTCGGACCGAGGTAGGATTGTGAACGAACCGAAGATTATATATATATATATATATATATATATATTAAATTATTTATTTTGTTATGAAATTGATCCAAACAAGAGTAAGATATTGTAACACCCCGGTATTTCTAAAAGAAGAAATACTTAAACATACAATTTGGTTTACATCAGAGTATAAAAATTCATGCTTAGATATACATCGTTGCAAGAAAACAGCGGAAACTAAAACATAACATAGCTCAAATTCGAGTCATGGTATCAAATACAGAGACAACGGCAGAAAAACATAAACAGCTAGGAATGAGTCAATCTTCTATCTTCTCCTCGAGCGTGACAACTGACCATCCCGTTTGCTTCCCCGTTTCCTGTTCTCTGTAAAAACAACAACAATGATAGGGTGAGACAATTTGTCTCAGTGAGTTCTACCGTGCCCCCTCACTATCTCTCGATTCCATTATAAAACTGTATACATAGTTAAATTATAACTATTTGTGTCAATATATGACTAGCCCCTTTACTAGCCATGCAAAGCCCACAATCCCGGTAAACAAAGTGCTATCACATATTTTTAAGCCTTGTCAATTAATATATAATTACAAGCTTCTCTCAAACGAAGCATCGACCGTGCAAAGCCCACAATCTCGATGAATCGAAAACCTATCTTAGCATAAATCGGCCGCGCAAAGCCCACATTCCCGATAAACAAAGTGCCATCACATATTTTTAAGCCTTGTCAATTAATATATAATTACAAGCTTTTCTCAAACGAAGCATCGACTGTGGAAAGCCCACAATCTCGATGAATCGAAAACCTATCTTAGCATAAATCGGCCGTGCAAAGCCCACAATCCCGATAAACAAAGTGATATCACATATTTGTAAGCCTTGTCAATTAATATATAATTACAAGCTTTTCTCAAACGAAGCATCGACCGTGCAAAGCCCACAATCTCGATGAATCGAAAATCTATCTTAGCATAAATCGGTCGTGCGAATCCCACAATCCCGATAACCCACGTTAGACCACGCCATAATGTTTCAGGGCCTAGGGTAGGGGTTCATGACTTCCCCGCCTAGTATGCTATTCGTTGGGTCGTCACCCAACTCGATATAATCTATATATCTTACCCGCATTGGGCCGACTCCTAAAATTCTAGATAATATATATCTATTGTTGACCTATAACCCGTTTCGATGAATTCTATGTTAGACATCCGGCGTTATAATCATAGCGTCGAGTGGGATCTACGATCCGGTTATTATTCAAAATGTGAACTCACACGCGGTCTGCTTTTCGGTTTTGAAAACAGCTTTGACTTTCAAAAAAAGTGTATTTTCCAATTCAAATTATATATATAGTTAGGTCTTTGAATAAGCTTTCAAACGCACTTGAGAACACCTCAATCGGGTTCCCGAATCAAAAGTTATCTCGAAAACAAATTCAGGGTATTTTGCTGAAAAACTGCAAAGCGTCGCGACGCGAAATGGTTCCGTCGCGACGCGAAAAGTTACAGAAGATTTTCGTTGAAAAAAATAGGTGATGGTCGTGACGCGAAGGCTCGGGTCGCGACGCGATGGGTGACAGAACTGTGAAGAAACAGTATTCCGAAAACCCGTTTTATACCGTTTCGCTTTCTATTCGACCCGAGACATTTCCTGACCATCGAGACTTAAAAATAGACATTATAAGCAGCAATTTAGTCCATATTCCAGCGAAAGCATTAAAATCAACAAATCCATAAAAACATATATATTTACAGGAAAACCGTAAAAACGCTATTTTAAGGAAAACGATATGTCGATCCGATAAATATTTTCGAAACCAGATTTTTGCATAGGAACTAAAATGAAATCAGTTCAGAATATTGAAATATCCCTAACCGTGAGTAAAACTCACCTAATGTGATGAAGATCACGTAATACCGAGACTTCCGAAGATTAACCGGTCCGACTTCACGAACTAGCTCCGAACTCGATCCAAGCGCGTCCACCCGCTTCCAAACTGAAACTCCGACAATACAAACCCTCTTCTTGCTACTGATTTCCTTTCCGGCGTATGGAGTTGATGCATCTCGTGACCTTGATGACTCGAACCTCAAATCCGACGGACCGATAATTTTGTCTAGTTTCTGAGGGTTGAAGTTTCAAACGCATGCAACCAGTATTCAGAGAGTTATAACGAAAACAAGGGGACTGGGTCAACACTGTGTCTGATTTAGAAACGAAACTTGTGGACACAATATCTCCCTCCATTCCTAATGAAATCAGATGGTTCTTGTGTCCATCTTGAAGAATTTCCTGTCTAGTTTCTGAATAAGCAAAAAGCACGTTCAGACGAGGTTTGTACAGAGAGATATAAGGTAAACACTGAAGATAGTCCAAACGGGTTTCCTGCAGAATTTACCTTGAGTTGGTGTCTTCAATCTCAGCCATCAAGAACCACGAAATTCAGCTCCAAAACAGCACTCAATCTACTCCAGCACCCCTTCCTACTGTCCAACTCCCTAAATTCAGAATGTAGCTAGTGTAGGCACACTAATAGGGTGGTTGAACTTCAATAGTTGCTTATGGAGCTTCAATGGCAACATGCAAAGCTTTGAACTCAACAAAACTCCACTTTGAGTTCCAAGGTTCAGAAGTGGCAAGTAGAGGAAGAGGATGAATCAGATATTGAAAGTTGTATCTTTAGAAAGAGGGTGGAAAATGGAGTAAGATGAGCCAAAGAATACTTACATGCAACTTGGGGTGAGAATTCCTCCTCCTTCTTCTTCTTTCTTTCTTTCTCGTGGGTCTCTCTCTCTTCTCTCCCTCTCCATTTCTTTCTTTTGTTTCCTCAGGTTGCTGAAAGTGGGTGTTGTGTGTTGTCTTGCATTTTGAGGGTTTAAATGGTACGGAAATGGCCAAAATTCCATTGACTCCCAAATTCTCATTCAATCCATTTTAATCCATCAAGCACTCCTCAATTCATATGACTTAGGAGTTTAATTATCATTCTCATGATCCTACCGTGACTAGGACCCAGTTTAATATTCATCAAATGACACATCATCAATAAGAGGCGAAATGACGATTTTGCCCTTGGGCTCTAATTCTCACAACGATTCACACGATTGAGCAATTAAATATTGCTTTCACGATATAGCCATATCCGAGACTCGATTTATCTTTTAATCGAATGACAAATCGAGAGTTTATTTCGTAAACCGAAATTAACGAAACTAGGGGTGTTACAGATATAATCATTATAATAGACTATAGATGAAGAAGAAATAGAAGAAGAGAATGAGAGAAGAAAAGAGCATTTGCATTCTACTCTTGAAGGTACATCTTTACAATGTCATATGAGTCCTATTTATAGGACATAAGTCTTGTAACCTACAAATGAATTAAGGCCTACCATAATGTGCCTTTAACATTTACAACGAATAACAATTACAAGGAATAATAATCTATATAAATGAGTGTCTTCTAATATTCCTCTACTATGTAACATTTGTAACTCATGGACAACCACATTACTATTATTCATAACACTCCCCCTTGGATGTCCATTAAGGATATGCCTAATTAAAACCTTACTAAGAAAAAACCCAGTGGTAAAAATTCTTAGTGAAGGACAAAGAGTACAATATCATTTATGTGGGGAACTGCCTCGTTAAAAACCTTTCGTGGAAAACCCAATGGGACAAAACCACGACAAGGAAAAAAGAGTACATTTTTCTCCCCCTGTTTGAAGAATCTCTTAAGAATATACTGTCGCACCCCGAAAAATCCTTGGAGGGATTTTTCTTCGCACAACGGGATTTTAGAGTCGCCACCAATATTTTTTTAAAGGTAAAACATCGGAAAAACCTTTTTTGGAAAGCAATGGTCTTTGGAACCATTAGATTTGGGCTCGGGGGTCTAATTACATATGGGGAAGGTATTAGCACCCCATAACGCCCCTTCAAAGAAGGGTTACCTTAATTAAATATGTGATTTGCAAAGTTGATTCGGAAAAATGCTTTGTTTTTACCTTTTTTGTTGATGAATGACTTAATGAAAAATCTTTAGTTTTCGTGCTTGATGGAGGGGATCCACTCCTACATATCTCCCGGTGCGATGGAGAATTCAAAGCAACTTAGTTCTTGTTTTTGAAAAATGTTTTATTTTGGAAAAGTGTTTGGTCTTTGAAAGGAAAAATGTTTTTTGGTTTGTTGTGCTTGACGGAGAGTATCCACTCCTACGTATCTCCCGGTGCGATGAAGAATTCAAAGCTACGTAGTTCTGGGTTGTCTAGAAAAAGGTTTTTGTTTTTTACCCTGTTTAATTGTGAAAATTGAGCTTTCATGATGATCAATTGAGCAAAGGTTCCAAGTGACCACCATTAGCACTCCATTGTTAATAAGCATGCAAGCAAAGGCTTCGCAAGACTACTAACAAAGTTTTTGATTTAGTGAAAATCTTTAGGAAAATTAGGCATTCACGATGATCAATTGAGCAAAGGCTCCAAGTGATCGCCACTAGTACCTTATTGTTAATAATCATGCAAGCAAAGGCTTCACGAGACTACTAACAAAGTTTGATTTTGAAGAGTTTTCGCAATTAGATTGATTCTTGTTCAGGGAAACATTTATCCATTATTTGGGGAAAAAGGTTTGTGAAAAAATAAGTTTACTTAGGGGAAAAAAACAAAATTTAAAAAGAGGAACAGGGGGGTGCAGTAGTAAAATAAGGGTGTAAATAAAGGGGGGGTTGTATTGTTAAGACTGGGGTGCAGACAGTGAGCCCAGCTTGTTTTTGTAAGCTGGGCTGCGTTTCCTTTTTATTTTACGAAAAAGAGAAGATGGGCCATAAATGGAGGGGGGGGGGGGGCGCTAAGTAAAATGTGGGTGTGTGAATAGAAATTTGATTAATAAAAAAGGGAGAAAAGACGAAAGTGCCCTTGCACTCCTACTATAAAAATGAAAACCTAAAATAGAAACCCTCATTTTTTGCCTTTCTTCTACACGGCACCCCTATCCCAAAAAAATTACCCAACCCTCCTCCTTCTCCTCCAACGGTGCATCCGCCTCACTCTCTCACCCTACACGGCGCTGCTCCTTCCCCTCTCAGTCGTCTCACCCTCCCTCTCAACCATGGCTTCACCTTTCTTTCCCCTCACCGACCCTCACCCCCTCTTCTCCTCTACTCCGTTTTCCCTCCCTATTTTCACCGAAACGACTTCCTTCTCAACCTGTATGGTCTCCCTTTTTCCCGATCCAGACTGGTTTCGCGAAGGGGTTGGTTGGTGGTGATTGTGTTCGGACGTGCGTCTACGGCGGCGGTGACAGTGGCGATTTTGGGTGCGAGGTCGAGGGGAAAACGGTGGTGGGCGTTTGGCCGTTCGGTGGACAGTGGTGGTGTTTTTCGGGCGGTGGTGGTGTGGTGCGCTGGTGGTGGGGCCGTAGGTGTTTGTTTGGTTGAGAAGAGGGAGGGTGGCGGTGATAGTCGCAGATTTGGGTGGAGGATGGTGGGGCATTTTTTTGGGACGGTGGCGGTGGTTGGAGCGGTGGCGACCACCACACACGGTGGTCGGAGTAGAGGTACGGTTACCTTCTCCCTTTCCCTTTCATACTACATTTGTTTCTTTTTTGTGTTTCTAAAAATTTTATGGGTAGTGTATATCTGTGTGTCTCTTTTTTGTATCTGTGTATTGTTGTTGGTCTGAGCTGAAGATGATAGTGGTCATGGGATAAAAAAAAAACGAGAGGGAGAGGGGACAGTGGTGGAGGAAAGGGGTGTTTTTTTGTTCCCTTTTTTTACTCCTAATTTTTGGTTCTGCTCCCTGATTTATTTTACAATTTCTAAAGAAACTCTAATTGATTTTCAACAACAACATTGTGCCTAGAGACTTTCTCCAGTTACTGTTTCTCTCTCTCGCTTTGAAACAAACGGATTTATATTGCATTATTTCTATATTCTACAAAGACTGATTGGCAAACAGGTATTTGAAACCATTAAAAAAAGATTCAACATGTCTTTGAAACAATATGCAGATAAGTATGTATTTGTAAAGGACCAACCTGTTTTCCTTGCTGTAAAAAAAACGATCCTCCCCTCTTGCCTACTACTTCTTTTGGTCCTAAAACCTCTTTGCGCTCTCTGACTTTATCTCTATTTTGTGTGTTCTGTTACTGTCTGTCCCCCCTGTTACTGTGGCTGCCTATTGTATTTATAGTTAAAATGCTGTGGTGTAGGTGTGAGTGTTGAAGCAGGGAATCACAACTCTAGGAGACCATAAAGCACAACAACCTATGGTGGAGGCAGTATGAGGCAGCAGGGGTGGAGCAGGGTTGCTGCCAATGCTGCCATGTTTTTGCTGGAAATGGGAGGCAAGCAAAGGGACACGAAGAAAGATGTTTGGGCTTGTAGCTTCATGGAGAGAGCAAGGCAGCAAGTGGCATGTTGCTGTCCTTATTTGATTTTTGCTTTTTTTTTTTTTTGTACTTTTTTTTTGCTTTTAATTAATTTTTGTGCCATTTGTATTGTCTACATGTAAATAAAAGAGCTGACTTTTCTCCTCTTTTTTTGTACTATTTTGCTTTTTTTTTTTAATTTTTTTTGTCTATAT
Organism: Astragalus membranaceus; assembly: GCA_039519185.1. Taxonomy (NCBI): domain Eukaryota; kingdom Viridiplantae; phylum Streptophyta; class Magnoliopsida; order Fabales; family Fabaceae; genus Astragalus; species Astragalus membranaceus. The sequence continues at coordinate 17,214,942 of CM076850.1, forward strand.
ATTGTAACAAATAAATAAAAGGACAGCTGAATAAAAATTGATTTTATCTTATTACTATTATTATATATTTTTTTAATAATACTTGAAAGAAGCGGTAAAATAAACACGCACTGACGCAACCACTCACACGACTCGAAACGAAACGCACGCTCGCCTTAAGACTAGGAACGCGTACGCGATTTGAATACGCACGCGCGTACGTTATTAAAACCGATTTCATTTTATCCTCACTTTTCTAAAAAAAACGGTAAAATAATGCGCAGTGACGCAACTACTCACACGTGACTCGCAACCAACACGCACTCGCGTTATTTATTATTATTTTTATTATATTTTTTTGGACTCTTTTTTTTGAAAGTAACGAGTGTCAAACAAAATCGTTGCACGAGAGTGCCAAAGACACCCGCGTTTAGAACAATATGCGAGACGATAAAATTTTGGGATTTTTCAATTAGTCGGACAAAATTAGGGTATGACAGCTGCCCCTCTTTATTTGGATTTTACCAAGAAATATGAATTGGCCGAGACATATTTCGAAGATAAAATATGAATAAAAAATTCAGAAATTATACCAATTTTGTCTACTTGGAGAAACCCGAATTTTCTTTTTCTGTTTCTTCTTTTTTTCTTTTTTTTTTGAATCAACACTTGGAGCGTTGATGAGGAAACGATAAACGAAATGGTTAACAACATGCACGCTAACTGCGAAAGGCAAGGAAAGCGCTAAATGAAGAAAACGATAAAGAAAGCGGTAAAATGCCAGGCTGCCTAAAACCTGTAAACGAACCCTTGCGAATCCGAGTTTGCACGTGGCTTTGAGGAGTACGCATCCTGAGAATCTCTGGTCATTCGAGCAACCAGAGGGATCGTTATCAGCTCTGGAACTGATATACTGATCAATGCACGACGTCCACTGTATCTTAGGCTGATACAACTATTCCGTTGAACCTCACATGGGGCTGCGGTCCATCGCGTTGCTCGTACACGATGTGAGACCATGAACAGAAGGGAGCACTGAACTCTGATAAGAGCGATTTGAACTCCAAACTGCAATGCACGCTTGAGCGCCGAACTGAAAAGCATTTGAACTCCGAACTAAGAGGGCATTTTCTGGGAACTGAGTGCGAGGATTAACATCGAAGTACTTATCCGCCCTTGTACCTGCAAGTGAGATGAACAAATGCATGCAATGCAAATGCCATGATTGCTTTTTGATGGGATGAATGTGATGTGGTGCAGGAGTTTCTTTTTGCTTGCATGAGTTTTTTGTCTATGTTTGGTGAATGCAATGCATGAATTTTATTTGTTTTATTGCTCTTTTGCTCCTCTCTCTTTTTTTTGTTTTTATTTTTTGCTGTTTCGACCAAATCGTAGGACTTGCGTTATGAGGCACGATGGTCGTCCATAATGGTGCGAGGGTCATGCTTCAGCCTTTTGAGAATTGTTTTGACGCGATCAGTGTTTTTGTTTGATTCTTGTGAATTTACCTGATTGAGAGATCATTTCTTTTCTCATGATTTTCAAAAGTTTTGCAATGATTTTAATGCTCTGATTTATGCACATTTTCATAATTCATTTATCATCTACCATAAAACATCATTTTAAAGCACAAATGAAAAGGAAGCAATGATAAAACAATAAGCAGACGGAGTGGAAAATTTGGACTTTTTATTCATATGGAAACCGAACGCGCAAAAGGTCGCGCCGACTGAAAAGAGTACATTGAGAATTTTTGAAACTAAAAAAAAACAAGAAAAATGGACGCAACAGATCTTATGAGCTCTCTTTGTCTTTGGAGTGTTGATGCCAATCACCCATACTTGTATCCTTGATCACCCTTTTATCCAAGCTTTTGGAGGCGCTGCTTGCCTTTTTTACTTTTTTAAGTCCAACCTTTCTGACCCTAATTTTTTCCTGGACCGCTCTTTGCGAGTTTTCAGTCCACCGGGTCGCTCTTTTTTTCCTAGGCCGCCCTTTCGGGTTTTCAACCTAGTGAGCTAATTCTTGCTTGGCTCATCCTTCTCTTTTTCTTTTATTTTTCTCAGGCGTAATATTTCTTGACTGAATCTCAATTGACTGGGTTTCTGAGTTCTTCACCATCCATGTTGGTGAGTATCAATGCTCCTCCAGAAAAGGCTTTCTTTACCACATATGGTCCATCATAGCTAGGAGTCCATTTCCCACGGGGGTCACTCTGAATAGCAGGATCTTCTTGAGCACATGGTCTCCTTCGCTGAATTCTCGGGGACGAACCTTCTTGTCGAAAGCTGTCTTCATCCTTTGTTGATACAACTGGCCATGACACAGGGCGGCAATTCTTTTCTCCTCAATGAGATTCAGCTGATCCAGACGAGCCGGGACCCATTCTGCTTCTTCCAACTTGGTTTCCATCAGCACCCGTAGGGAGGGTATCTCAACTTCAATAGGGAGGACTGCTTCCGACCCATACACCAAAGAGAAAGGGGTTGCCCCGGTTGAAGTACGCACTGAGGTACGATACCCATGCAAAGCGAAAGGAAGCATCTTGTAACAGCCCAGGTCCAACGCATTGGCCACCCCGGCACTATTACCTCACGGTCTTCTCTACCCCTCTTGTAGAATTTTTGCCTTCCGTGGGAATCGAACCTTGCACCTGAGGCATAAGTGCAAGTTAAACACACCTCCCAAGGCTAGTACTTGCTTGAAAGAAACCCAATCATTTGATACTACATAACTAGTCGTCAAACTCTCAAAGTACTCCTGAGGAAACCCAAATATCTTGTTACGCTCAACTTTGTGGGACCGCACCTCTCCTACACTGATTTGTAACAGGGAAGCAAACTTCTCATCTGAATAATACCGCCCCTGATACTGGTAAGGTCTAACCTCTGAGCGATCAAAACCTAGAATCTTCTCATACTCCTCTAGGGTAGGCGCCATTTGGAAGTTCTTGAAAAGAAAACACCTAACCTCTGAATCATAGAACCAACATAGGGCGGCAATGGCACTCTCTTGTACTTCTAACTGTAATAACTTGCGGAAGTTCCCATAAGTCTTGTCGAAGGACCGGAGCTCAATAGGACCTAATAGGGAAGCATACTCCTTCAAACTAGTTACATCAATCTTCTTTACAATGGGGAACCTCGAATTGAATGCGGTTTTGCCTTTTGATTCCATATTGCTTTCTTACACCCCTGTGACAAGGTTCGGTGTTATGTTGCGATTTCCGGCAAACAAACTTTAATGCATGAAGAATGCAAATGATGAAAGTTTTTTTTTTTCAAAATTTTTTCAGGTGCAAATGCAATGGTGCAAAATGATGTGAATGCGAAATGATGTGTTATTTACATGGAAAAAGGGTAAGAAAATGAGGTTATTGGTGGTATTTTGAACATTTTCAAAGATACACGCTACATGCCACCTCATGTAGGTGTTTATGAGGGGAAAAACCTTTTTTGGAAAGCAATGGTCTTTGGAACCATTAGATTTGGGTTCGGGGGTCTAATTACATATGGGGAAGGTATTAGCACCCCATAACGTCCCTTCAAAGAAGGGTTACCTTAATTAAATATGTGATTTGCAAAGTTGATTCGGAAAAATGCTTTGTTTTTACCTCTTTTGTTGATGAATGACTTAATGAAAAATCTTTAGTTTTCGTGCTTGATGGAGGGGATCCACTCCTACGTATCTCCCGGTGCGATGGAGAATTCAAAGCAACGTAGTTCTTGTTTTTGAAAAATGTTTTATTTTGGAAAAGTGTTTGGTCTTTGAAAGGAAAAATGTTTTTTGGTTTGTTGTGCTTGACGGAGAGTATCTGCTCCTACGTATCTCCCGGTGCGATGGAGAATTCAAAGCTACGTAGTTCTGGGTTGTCTAGAAAAAGGTTTTTGTTTTTTACCTTGTTTAATTGTGAAAATTGAGCTTTCATGATGATCAATTGAGCAAAGGCTCCAAGTGACCACCATTAGCACTCCATTGTTAATAATCATGCAAACAAAGGCTTCGCAAGACTACTAACAAAGTTTTTGATTTAGTGAAAATCTTTAGGAAAATTAGGCATTCACGATGATCAATTGAGCAAAGGCTCCAAGTGATCGCCACTAGTACCTCATTGTTAATAATCATGCAAGCAAAGGCTTCACGAGACTACTAACAAAGTTTGATTTTGAAGAGTTTTCACAATTGGATTGATTCTTGTTCAGGGAAACATTTATCCATTATTTGGGGAAAAAGGTTTGTGAAAAAATAAGTTTACTTAGGGGAAAGAAACTAAATTTAAAAAGAGGAACAGGGGGGTGCAGTAGTAAACTAAGGGTGTAAATAAAGGGGGGGGTTGTATTGTTAAGACTGGGGTGCAGACAGTGAGCCCAGCTTGTTTTTGTAAGTTGGGCTGCGTTTCCTTTTTATTTTACGAAAAAGAGAAGATGGGCCGTAAACCGGGGGGGGGGGGCTAAATAAAATGTGGGTGTGTGAATAGAAATTTGAATAATAAAAAACGGTGAAAAGATGAAAGTGCCCTTGCACTCCTACTATAAAAATGAAAATCTAAAATAGAAACCCTCATTTTTTGCCTTTCTTCTACATGGCGACCCTATCCCAAAAAAATTACCCAACCCTCCTCCTCCTCCTCCAACGGCGCATCCGCCTCCCTCTCTCACCCTACACGGCGCTGCTCCTTCCCCTCTCAGTCGTCTCACCCTCCCTCTCAACCATGGCTTCACCTTTCTTTCCCCTCTCCGACCCTCACCCCTCTTCTCCTCTACTCCGTTTTCCCTCCCTATTTTCACCGAAACGACTTCCTTCTCAACGGTATGGTCTCCCTTTTTCCCGATCCAGACTGGTTTTCGGGAAGAGGTTGGTTGGTGGTGATTGTGTTCGGACGTGCGTCTACGGCGGCGGTGACAGTGACGATTTTGGGTGCGAGGTCGAGGGGAAAACGGTGGTGGGGGTTTGGCCGTTCGGTGGAGAGTGGTGGTGTTTTTCGGGAGGTGGTGGTGTGGTGCGCTGGTGGTGGGGCCGTAGGTGTTTGTTTGGTTGCGAAGATGGAGGGTGGCGGTGACAGTCGCAGATTTGGGTGGAGGATGGTGGCGCGTTTTTTTGGACGGTGGCGGTGGTTGGAGCGGTGGCGACCACCACACACGGTGGTCGGAGTAGAGGTACGGTTACCTTCTCCCTTTCCCTCTCATACTACATTTGTTTCTTTTTTGTGTTTCTAAAAATTTTATGGGTAGTGTATATCTGTGTGTCTCTTTTTTGTATCTGTGTATTGTTGTTGGTCTGAGCTGAAGATGATAGTGGTCATGGGATAAAAACAAAACGAGAGGGACAGGGGACAGTGGAGGAGGAAAGGGGTGTTTTTTTGTTCCCTTTTTTTTACTCCTAATTTTTGGTTCTGCTCCCTGATTTATTTTATAATTTCTAAAGAAACTCTAATTGATTTTCAACAACAACATTGTGCCTAGAGACTTTCTCCAGTTACTGTTTCTCTCTCTCGCTTTGAAACAAACGGATTTATATTGCATTATTTCTATATTCTACAAAGACTGATTGGCAAACAGGTATTTGAAACCATTAAAAAAAGATTCAACATGTCTTTGAAACAATATGCAGATAAGTATGTATTTGTAAAGGACCAACCTGTTTTCCTTGCTGTAAAAAAAAACGATCCTCCCCTCTTGCCTACTACTTCTTTTGGTCCTAAAACCTCTTTGCGCTCTCTGACTTTATCTCTATTTTGTGTGTTATGTTACTGTCTGTCCCCCGTGTTACTGTGTCTGCCTATTGTATTTATAGTTAAAATGCTGTGGTGTAGGTGTGGGTGTTGAAGCAGGGAATCACAACTCTAGGAGACCATAAAGCACAACAACCTCTGGTGGAGGCAGTATGAGGCAGCAGGGGTGGAGCAGGGTTGCTGCCAATGCTGCCATGTTTTTGCTGGAAATGAGAGGCAAGCAAATGGACAAGAAGAAAGAATTTTGGGCTTGTAGCTTCATGGAGAGAGCAAGGCAGCAAGTGGCATGTTGCTGTCCTTATTTGACTTTTGCTTTATTTTTTTTTTTGTACTTTTTTTTTGCTTTTAATTAATTTTTGTGCCATTTGTATTTAATTTTTTTTGTCTACATGTAAATAAAAGAGCTGACTTTTCTCCTCTTTTTTTTGTACTATTCTGCTTTTTTTTAATTTTTTTTTGTCTATATATTGTAACAAATAAATAAAAGAACAGCTGAATAAAAATTGATTTTATCTTATTACTATTATTATATATTTTTTTTAATAATACTTGAAAGAAGCGGTAAAATAAACACGCACCGACGCAACCACTCACACGACTCGAAACGAAACGCGCGCTCGCCTGAAGACTAGGAACGCGTACGCGATTTGAAGACGCACGCGCGTACGTTATTAAAACCGATTTCATTTTATCCTCACTTTTCTAAAAAAAACGGTAAAATAACGCGCAGTGACGCAACTACTCACACGTGACTCGCAACCAACACGCGCTCGCGTTATTTATTATTATTTTTATTATAATTTTTTGGACTCTTTTTTTTTGAAAGTAACGAGTGTCAAACAAAATCGTTGCACGAGAGTGCCAAAGACACCCGCGTTTAGAACAATATGCGAGACGATAAAATTTTGGGATTTTTCAATTAGTCGGACAAAATTAGGGTATGACATATACATTTAGATCCCCCTGATGCATATGAAGCAATATACTTCGTAATATATCCTCATTTCAATTGAGATTCATAGTTGGTATTATCTTTGGGGTTTCTTCCTTGAATTGTTGGTATTCGAACATGATATGAGGAAGTGATAACTATAGATTGTTATGTAGATCATGATGATGCCTCAATGTTGCCATATGTAAATAATCATATACTTCAGAACTGGCTTGATCTGGAACAGGAAAATGTCTTGTATCTGCATGGTTAATTTGATGGAAATATATTCATAAAATAATTGTTTCAATTCAATCGTAAAAATATAAAATAAATATATCTCACTTTGTTCTAATGTATTTTGGTTGGTGATAAATTCTATCTCACTAATATGTATCAAATAATATTATCACATCAATCCATATGATATCTAGTAATATGCGCGCACTAATTTAAAGTCTTCTAGACCGGGATATTTGATAGCTTCTTGAGACACACATCATGTACTCAATAGAGATATAATTTATCATGATTCAATTAGCTAATTGATCGATCTGCAGGTCGAGACAAAACTTTGTTTAGGAGAAATATTTATTTAAGGTATTTCTCTATATCTTCAATCATTCTAGAATTTTCTATTTTGAGATCAACCATAGAGGTTCAACCTCCAAATCCATCAAATATAATTTGAGGTCCTTCATATCAAACTCTTTCTTTAAGCAATTTAAAATATGCATTGAGATAATTATACCACATGTGTGCAGATAATATTATCCCATGGAGGGATTATTTCAATTGGAGTAATCATCTCAAGAGTCCAAACAACCAATCTCGAAAAATTAGATTCTTCTGGGATCCTCATATAACCATGACTATCAAATAAGCCATACAAAAAGTTGTAACACATCTATCGTTGTATTTAAGCCTTTCAAAATTACTTGCATTGACTACAGGTGAATTTACCTTCGAAATCAAATGTTAAGTTTGCGTGAATATTTTATAATACCGAGTCTAACTAGATTCACATATTCGGCTGTATAGACTATAGGTCGGAAAAACGTTTTTCATTCCAAAGCAAGTTTAATTCCTCTTCAGTTGCATTTTCCTATTTTGGCCAATCATTGCTTTGTCTAAATTCTTAATAGACTTTGGTCCATGATCCTCTTCATCATTTATCATATTTAGCACTATGTTATACACACACAAAATTGTCAACGTTGACCTTGTTTCGGTTCCATAATATTTCATTATTGAGATCTCATTTCCACAAATTTTAGGTACCTGATCAATTCTTCTGGAACTTGAAAATTAATTATGTCAAATTACTCGTTAGGAGTTTCCATATCCTCTTTTGGGCCATATTGCTTTTAAGCTCATTTCCTTGTTCTAAGGTTTTTATTCTTTGGAACCGACTAAATCACATGCTTCGTGCGTGGTTAAGATTCATTTGCAACGTCAGAGTGTCCAACAGGGACATTAATTTTATTTGCGTATTGCAGCTGGTGAATAATTTACAAATTAAATTTTGCAAATGAATTATTCTTTGAACTTCTGGTTCACATTGGTTTGTAAGAGGATCAAGATAAGATAATAATAATTTATTTCAACTAATACTAACTTCCAGCTGCTTATCTCTCCCCCTAATGTTGGGAAAACTAATTCATCAAAATGATAATTAGCTGATTAAGCTATAAATACATCTCTGGCTATTGGCTCAATATACTTTGTGGTGGATGGAGATTCATATACTCATATATTCCCAACATTCTTTAAGGATCCATCAAAAATATCTTAGATGGAGAATATTAGGTCATTTACCAAAAATCAATTGTAAAGGGGAGAACTTACAGATATATGTTAACTTATTGGCTTGATTCGTATCAATGTGTCAGCCTGCAAGATTGCATGTTCCCAAGTAGAAATTGGAAGTTCCATCTCATAAGTATTGGTCATATAATTAACTTTACATGTCTAATGAATGGTTCTTCTAGACCATTTTATGAATGAACATATGCTATGTGATGTTCAATATAAATTCTAATAGTCATAAAATACTTATCAGATGCTTTCAACATAATTCACATGATAAGCTTTTACTCGAATTAGTTGAGCAAACAATCTCACAAACTTCTGGTTGTGAGTTGATGACAATTATATATATGTAGCCATTTAGTTGATGCATCAATTAAAAAAATAAAATATCTAAATGTTTTTTTTCCGCAGCATAATAGACCCGGGATGGCCCAGCCGGTCTTGCCAACAACAAATTTATTATCCTTGAAACTTAATTAGTTTCTATGAGACTTGATGAGAGAATCTAATACAATATCAATGTGTAATTTTGTTCCTTTAAGTAACAATACAATAGCTCTTCTAGAGTCCTCTACTATATTTGCAAACTTCTGGTTGCAAGTTGGAAATAAGTACACATGGTATCATATGGCTTGTAAATGGTAAAACTATTAAACTTCAGGTTTAATTTTTTTTTCTTCTATAAGTGCATAGCAAACTATTGAAAAGAAAAATTTTAATTGCTCTCATATATATTTGAATTGACGATGAATAAAATTTTAATTGCTCTCATATATATTTGAATTGACAATGAATAAAAATAATGTATTAAACTCTTATCATTGAAACAACAAAATATAAAAATACTACCTAATGCATATAACAAAATTACTATTTACAAACAAAGAATTAGGCACACACATTTCTTTTTCCTATATATTTATATGGAATTCCAACCATGAGAAAGAAAATAAGTTACATATTCCATAATTCCAAAATAGTAAACCATTATTAGTAACACCAAAGGTCATAACCACAAATCATACTAATGAAAAGAAAATTACAACACATTTATTAAAAATATTAAAGAAATAAACTTTGTGTCAATCCGTTACTACATCATTATATTCTTGAAAGAGAACCACAACACATTATTAGGAGTAGTAAATGATATAAACACAAATTATGATGATGTTATTCTACAATATGAATGGTCATAACCACAATATTTGCCACACTCTAAAATTTTAGTATAAACCATTCAATTTTGGGAATAAAGTTCAATTGTTATGTGACATTTCACATTTTAATCAACAACCACTCATTTGTTCAATCAAATTATGTCTAAAAACTTTCAAAATACTCTTGAAAGTATTTTCTCAATTTTACTACTTCAAGAGCATAATTGTGAGAGATAGAAATAAATTACTTGTTTTTCTCACTTTTCCTTGTTTCAAAGTATACTAAGATCAAGTAGATCTTACAAATTTCAATCACAGTCTGAAAGTCTAGTTCTTCAGGAACTCGACCACAAATTTTTCATATTTTTGTGGTCAAAGAAGTTCAAAGAAATCTTTCATAAAGGATAATGGTAACCTTTACTACACCAATGATCATAACCTCAACTTTTGTTGTAACCCAAACTTTTAAGTTGATTCATTCTCTTTTGGGAATGAAGTTTAATCCATTGAGTGGTTTGCGGTTATTCAATCACAATATCACATAATCTTGATTCAAAATATTTTCTCATTTGTGCTACTCCAGGAGCATATTCAAGTAAAATTTCCCTTATATTCCTTTGATTCTATTATGTAGATATCTTGTGTTGCAGGCTAAGTTTTGATGATGAAGTGGTTAAGAGGTTTTGATGATGAAAAAGACAAAAGCTAAAGTTGATAATAGTAAAAAGGCCAAAGCCAAAGTTGATGGCCAAAGTTAATAAAAGTGACGAAACATCAAAGTCACAATCCAAGACAAACAAGCTCAAGAATTGAAGATTCAAGTTTAAGGGTAGTCCTTAAATATAAGGGTAGTCCTTAGGGTTTGGGTGTGTCTTAGGAAAAAGTGTAAGCTCTTTCGAAGGTCAGCTCGTATCTCAAAGTCTCACACACTCACAAGTTTTTCAAAGATGCATGCATACGTACGTAAACATTCTTATCATCTTTAAAAACATAAAAATCGATTTCTTCATGCATAAACATACATCAAAATCGATTTTCAGGTCAATCAGAAAAGGAAGAATCGATTGTCAGGTCATGTAGTTTCATTGCATAAATCGATTTTCAGGCCAAACATTTTCAAACAAAGAATCGATTCACATACTTTTAAACTAAGCTGAGAATCGATTCCTACATGTCTCAGGCAAGCTGAGAATCGATTCATACAAGTTTTAACTTAGTAGAGAATCGATTCCTAGCCCTCCGTGGATCTCAATAATCGATTGTCCCTATTTTCCAAACAAAGTCAAAATCGATTCCTCACTTAAATGAATCGATTCCTAGATCAAATGTTTTCAACAAAGAATCGATTCCTACATTATTTTCAACGCAAACTTGATTTTCGCATAGCCTATAAATAGGCACTTCATTGTGTTCATTTCTTACACAACACATTTCACGAATCAGAGCACATTTTGAGAAAAACTCTTCACGCTTTTACTTCTGCTCGTCACGCACCGTTGGTCTGTCTGAGCTGATCTTTCGCTAAGAGTTAGTTGGGGTTGCATTCTTCAAGTTGTAATATCTGCCTTCGTTAGAGGTATTTCTGTCTTTACGTTTGTTATTGTTTAATTGTTGTGATTTGTATTAGGGAGTGGGGTATCTCTCTAGGGTAGCTGTTTGTACTAGGAAGTGGGGTATCTTTCTGGGGCATCTGGTTGTAACAGAGGTGGGGTATCTCTTGTTATTGTTGTAATAGATTTGAGGGCTCTCCATAGGTGGGGTATCCTAGGAGGAGAGTGCCTGAGTCTGTAAAGGTTTTCCAAGGCACCTGTAAGCCTTGTTGTTTTGGTTAGTGGAAAATCTCACAAGGGTGTGAGGACTGGACGTAGGTCACTAGGAGGTGACCGAACCAGGACAAATCTCTGCGTGCCTTACTGCTTTCCTGCTTTACTGTCTTACTGCTTTATTGCTTTATCTTCTAATTCCTTCGCTTCCACTTAACCTGCGCGAAAATTGATCTAAGTCATTGAAAAGGGGAAAAACGTTTTCGAAAGATCTGAAAAGTTTTTAAATCTCAATTCACCCCCCCCCACTTGAGACTGAAGCCACTTGGTAACAAGTGGTATCAGAGCCAGACTCTTGTATAAAGGGCCTAGCAGCTTCAAGAGAAATGGCTTCAGGTTGGTCTACGCAAGAGGGTGCATCTCTTTTCCGTCCTCTGGGATTCAACGGAGAAGACTATGCATATTGGAAAGAAACAATGAGAATTTTTATTGAAGGGGTAGACTTAGATGTTTGGGATGCTGTGGAAAAAGGACTTTTCGTCCCCACACACACAGTAGATGGTATTCTTACAATAAAAAGTAGAAATGAATGGTCTGATGATGAGAAAAGAAAAGTGCAACTTAATGTACGTGCTAAAAATATTATTACTTCTGCTTTGAGTGCTAATGAATTTTTTCGAGTTTCAAACTGTAAATCTGCCCAAGAAATGTGGGATAATCTTCAAGTTACTCATGAGGGTACAAGTGAAGTGAAAAGGGCAAGAACAAATACTCTTACCAGAGAGTACAAATTGTTTAGAATGAATACAGGTGAAACAATATCAGAGATGCAGAAAAGGTTCACTCACATAGTGAACAAATTAGGAAAATCATTTCCTCCCGAAGACTTGATCAACAAAGTGCTGAGATGCCTAAACAGAGAATGGCAACCAAAGGTTACTGCAATAACTGAATCAAGAAATTTAGCAACGATGACTCTTGCCACCCTGTTTGGAAAACTACTAGAGCACGAGCTAGAACTCACCCGTCTGGCTGAGCACGAAAGTACAGATAAGAAAAAGAAAAGCTTGGCTCTGAAAGCATCCAGTTCTAGTCGGCTTGGTGATAGCGACGACTCAGATAATGAGGTTGATGAAGACGATGAGAATATGGATCAAATGGTTAGAAAATTCAAAAAGCTCATGAAAAGAAAAAGGTCTCCCGAAAAGAATTATTCATCCAAAGGAGCCTCAGACAAGGAAAACTTGTCAAGTCCACCAACTTGCTACGAATGTGGTAAATCCGGACACCTGACGATGAAGTGCCCGAACTTAGAAAGAAAATTGTCAAAGTTCAAGAAAAAGGGGTCCAAAGGAAACAATGGTAGAAAAGCCTACATAGCTTGGGAAGACAATGACATAACTCATCAGATAATTCAGAAAATGAAAAAGCTCAAGTTGCTCTCATGGCCGACCACGACAGTGAAAACGAAACTGAGGTATATTGTAACTCTGAATCTTTACAAGATGCATATGATGAGTTACATGTAGCATTTGTTGAATTGCATGATAATTCATTAAAATTAGCTAAGGCATTAAGTAAATCCAAGAAAACTATTGCCAACCTTCAAAATGAAGTTAATGCTTTAAAAGAAAAATTAGAGCTTAGAATTGAAAATGATAATCTTGTTCAATCTAAGGCAAATTATGTATGTGATAAGTGTACAGAACATGAAAAGAAAATCCATGAGCTTGAATATACAATAGGCAAAATGTCCAACTTACAACATGTGCATCCTAGGGTTCCGAGAGATAATTTTGTGAAAAAGCACGTGCATCATAAACCAAAATTTTCCACTAGACCATACATTAAATGTTATTATTGTGATAAACGTGGACATACAGCTTCCGTTTGCAGGGCAAGAGGTAAACAAAATATGAAAAAGGTGTGGATTCCTAAAGGAACCATACCAAACACTAACCCGCAAGGACCCAAAGAGATTTGGGTACCGAGAACCTTGTTTTAGATCTTTGCAGGTATGCTTCAAGGTATGGGGGCAGATTGATACCTTGACAGCAAAGACTCAAAGCGCATGACCGGAGACGCAATAAAGCTCTTAACACTCACCCCCGGAAAAAGCCGTCATGTGACTTGTGATAAATAGAGGAAGAATCACCGGTAAAGGTCAAATTGGTTAAATTTTTTATTCACCTCTATTTTGAAAATGTGCTTAAGAATAGTTTATTAAGTCAAATATGTGACTAGTGAAACAGAGACTAATTTCATGCATCATTAAGAACAATATTTATAAGGCATGATTAGAATAACAGGAATCAACAAAGTATTCTGGTCAACCCTCTAGGACTGATCATATACAAATTATACATCACCTTCTTAGAGGTTATGGTTAGAAAGGCGATAGTGTGATTGAGCTAGTTGAGTCGTCACAAACAGCTAGTTGATATTTTCACGATCCATTGCAAAAGAAAATTTGGTTCTTCAAACGAGTTTTTGTTTCTCAAGTGATTTTGTAAAGAAACGTGGATTCAAGTGAAATTGTGACTTATGAATTTCTGCGTGCTCAAAAAGCATTTTCTAAAAGCAGTTGAAGCCCTATTTTTCTTTTAAATCTATTTTCTCCTGTCACAATCAATTGCTAGAAATTTTCAGAATACATGCTCACAATCGTTGTTTACCTAAAATAATTTTTCTCCCATATTCTGGCTGCCATCACCAACTTTCAAACTAAGCAGCATGAAATGTATAAAGCTTAAAACAACTACTTCACAGTGTTTGAGACTCATGATTTTACCCGTTTTGATGAAATACTCTCTTCATGGTTTCAAAATATGTTTTTCTTTTGGTTTTGATGATCACTTACAAATCTGCAATGGTTCTTCAAATAGCTGTATTATTCGATTCGCAAACTCTATCTTACGTCGACCCTTTTGATCATGACAAAAAGGGGGAGAGAAATATAGGGTTGCATAAAGCATATAGAATGAGCATATAGATCTATCATAGCATTGTCACTATGCATATATTCAATAAAACAGGGGGAGCATCATGATAGGGAGGGAGTATCATATATATGCATTATCTGTTTGAACTAACCTCCCACCTTGAGATGAGTAAATGTTTTGTCATCATCAAAAAGGGGGAGAATGTAGATATCTTGTGTTGCATGCTAAGTTTTGATGATGAAGTGGTTAAGAGGTTTTGATGATGAAAAAGACAAAAGCTAAAGTTGATAATAGTAAAAAGGCCAAAGCCAAAGTTGATGGCCAAAGTTAATGACGAAACATCAAAGTCACAATCCAAGACAAACAAGCTCAAGAATTGAAGATTCAAGTTTAAGGGTAGTCCTTAAATATAAGGGTAGTCCTTAGGGTTTGGGGGTGTCTTAGGAAAAAGTGTAAGCTCTTTAGAAGGTCAGCTCGTATCTCAAAATCTAACACACTCACAAGTTTTTCAAAGATGCATGCATACGTACGTAAACATTCTTATCATCTTTAAAAACATAAAAATCGATTTCTTCATGCATAAAAATACATCAAAATCGATTTTCAGGTCAATCAAAAAAGGAAGAATCGATTGTCAGGTCATGTAGTTTTGCATAAATCGATTTTCAGGCCAAACATTTTCAAACAATGAATCGATTCACACACTTTTAAACTAAGCTCAGAATCGATTCCTACATGTCTCAGGCAACCTGAGAATCAATTCATACAAGTTTTAACATAGTAAAGAATCGATTCCTAGCCCTTCGTGGATCTCAAGAATCGATTGTCCCTATTTTCCAAACAAAGTCAAAATCGATTCCTCACTTAAATGAATCGATTCCTAGATCAAATGTTTTCAACAAAAGGATCGATTCCTACATTATTTTCAACGTAAACTTGATTTTCTCATAGCCTATAAATAGGCACCTCATTGTGTTCATTTCTTACACAACCCATTTCACGAATCAGAGCACATTTTGAGAAAAACTCTTCACGCTTTTACTTCTGCTCGTCACGCACCGTTGGTCCGTCTGAGCTGATCTTTCTCTAAGAGTTAGTTGGGGTTGCATTCTTCAAGTTGTAATATCTGCCTTCGTTAGAGGTATTTCTGTCTTTACGTTTGTTATTGTTTAATTGTTGTGATTTGTACTAGGGAGTGGGGTATCTCTCTAGGGTAGCTGTTTGTACTAGGAAGTGGAGTATCTTTCTGGGGCAGCTGGTTGTAACAGGGGTGGGGTATCTCTTGTTATTGTTGTAATAGATTTGAGGGCTCTCCATAGGTGGGGTATCCTAGGAGGAGAGTGCCTGAGTCTGTAAAGGTTTTCCAAGGCACCTGTAAGCCTTGTTGTTTTGGTTAGTGGAAAATCTCACAAGGGTGTGAGGACTGGACGTAGGTCACTAGGAGGTGACCGAACCAGGATAAATCTTTGTGTGCCTTACTGCTTTCATGCTTTACTGTCTTACTGCTTTATTGCTTTATCTTCTAATTCCTTCGCTTCCACTTAACCTGCGCGAAAATTGATCTAAGTCATTGAAAAGGGGAAAAACGTTTTCGAAAGATCTGAAAAGTTTTTAAATCTCAATTCACCCCCCTCTTGAGACTGAAGCCACTTGGTAACATATTATACTAAGATCAAATAGATCATTTAGATTACAATCAAGGTCTAAAGATTCTGTTCTTCAAGAACTTGACCACAAATATTTCATTAGTGATGATCAAGAAAAATCATACTTTCCAACTGTTTGTTCTCCAAGAATTAGACCACGAGTTTATATGATTACCATAATTCTTTGAACAATCCTCCAAGGATGGTTGAATATTACGTTTTTTTTAAGTTTTTCAAGAACTATCACAAATCTTCACATTTTAATCCTACAAAGATACTCGGATATTTTTTTTTTCAGTTCTTCGAGAACTATATAACAAATCATCACAAAAAATTCTTTAAGAAATCCTACAGGGATTCTTGAACATTTTTTCCCATTTCTTCAAGAACTATATCATAAACTTTCATACTTTGAGCAATCCTATTGGATGCTTCAATATTTAGTTATTTGTGCAATCCTTCCGGGACGCTTGAATGATGAATTCTTCTGGAATTCATCAAGAATATAGACAAACACGATATGCTTCAATATTACGTTTTTTTTGTGCATTCCTTTTAGGATGCCTAAATGATGAATTCTTCTAGAATTTATCAAGAATACATAAACATGATAGTTGTCCCTATGCAATCCAATAGGGATGCCTGAATATTGAATTTTTCATGAATTCATCAAGAATAGACAAAGTTGCTAATTGTCTTTATGCAATCCAAAATGGATGCTTTAATGTTGAATTCTTCAGGAATTCATCAAGAATAGACAAAGATGCTAATTGTCTTTATGCAATCCAACAGGGATGCTTTAATGTTGAATTCTTCAGGAATTCATCAAGAATAGAAAATGATAACCATAGTAGCTAAATATCATTTACCCCCTGCAAATATCACGTTTATCATTTACCCCCTGCAAATATCACGTTTATCCATTTGCATTTAATATATACAATGATGAATAATAATATGGAATAATGCCTAGGAGTTACAATTGCAATAGACATCCACTTTACTCACAATACTCCCCCTTGGATGTCTATTAAGGATATGCCTAATTAAAACCTTACTAAGAAAAAATCCAATGGGAAAAATCTCAGTGAAGGGAAAAGAGTACAACATCATTTGCTTGAGGGCTGCCTCGTTAAAAACCTTACCAGGAAAACCCATTGGGACAAAATCGTGGTGAAGGAAAAAAGAGTGCAGAACATATTTACTTCTCCTCCCCATGCATGTAATTATCTCTAAGACGACGAAGACCAATCTTCCTTGTTAATTGTTCCAAAGTTTTGCTTGGCAATGACTTTGTCAGAAGATCTGCTAAATTTTCACAGGAGCGAATTTGTTGGATGTTAATAGCACCGCTCTTTTGAAGATCATGAGTGAATAAGAACTTTGGTGAAATATGTTTGGTCCTATCTCCTTTAATATACCATTCTTTCAATTGAGCAATGCATGCAGTGTTATCTTCATACATAGTTATTGCAATCATTTTCTCAGAAGACAAACCACAGGTTTCTTGTATATGTTGAATTACTGACCTTAACCAAACGCATTCTCGACTTGCCTCATGTAGTGATAAAATTTCTGCATGGTTGGATGATGTGGCTGTTATGGTTTGTTTTACAGACCTCCATGAAATTGTTGTATCACCACATGTAAACAGATAGCCTGTTTGTGATCTACCATTATGAGGGTCAGAAAAATAACCTGCATCTGCATAACCAGTTAAATCTGACTTTGATTCATTTGAATAAAACAAACTCATATCCATTGTACCTCTAAGGTAACGAAGTACATGCTTGACTCCATTCCAATGTCTTCGTGTAGGTGAAGAACTATATCTTGCTAATAAATTGACAGCAAATAATATATCAGGACGTGTATAATTAGCAAGGTACATTAGTGCACCAATTGCACTAAGATATGGTACTTCAGGACCATGTAGTTCCTCATCCTTTTCTCGAGGTCTATATGGATCTTTATTCACATCTAGTGATCTTACAACCATTGGTGTACACAGTGGATGTGATTTGTCCGGGTAAAACCGTTTTAGCACTTTTGCTATATAAGTTTCTTGATGTACAAGAATTCCATTTCTTAAATATTCAATTTTTAATCCCAAACAAAATTTTGTCCTTCCTAAGTCCTTCATCTCGAACTCTTTCTTTAAGCAATCTATAGCTTTTGGAAGCTCTTCAGGAGTTCCAATAATATTTAAGTCATCCACATAAACAGCAATTATAGCAAATTCTTTTCTAGATCTTTTCATAAAAATGCGTGGACATATGGGGTCATTTTTATTTCCCTCCTTTAACAAATATTCACTGAGACGATTATACCACATGCGTCCAGATTGTTTAAGTCCATAGAGAGAGTTATTCAACTTGATCGAATAATCTTCTCGAGAGCCTGGATTGTTTGCCTTAGGAAAATGAAATCCTTCAGGGAGTTTCATATAAATTTCACTATCAAGTGAACCATATAAATATGTTGTAACAACATCCATCATATGTAAATTTAGCCCCTCACGTGCTACTAGACTAATTAAGTATCGTAAAGTACTTGCATCCACTACAGGTGAATAAGTTTCTTCAAAATCGATGTCAGGTCTTTGTGAAAATCCTTGAGCAACAAGTCGAGCTTTGTATCTCAAAATATCACCATTTTCATTTCGATTTCGTACAAAAACCCACTTATATCCAACTGGCTTCACACCTTCAGGTGTTCGGACTACAGGTACAAAAACATTTCTCCTACAAAGTGAGTTTAATTCCGCTTCAATTGCATCTTTCCACTTTGTCCAATCATTTTTGTCGAAAATCTTCGATGCACTTTGGTTCATGATCCTCGTTATCACTCATCACATTTAGCGCTATATTATATATCAAAATATCGTCAACGTTGACTTTACTTTGGTTCCATCTTTCTCCATTCATGACATAATTTATTGAGATCCCACTTCCATATATTTCAGAATTTTTTCAGGTACCTGATTAGTTCTTCTGGAATTTGAAAAATCAATTATATCAAATTACTCTTTTAGAGCTTCCATATCCTCCTTTGGGCCATCTTACTTTTAAGCTCCTTTCTTTGTTTGAGGATTATTTCTTTTTCTTTGGAACCGACCATGCTACACGCTTCATGCGTGGTTAAGATTCATTTGCAATGTTTGAGTGTCTAACAGGGACATCAATTTTAATTGGAGCACTGCAGCTGTGATTAATTTGCTAAATTTTGCAAATGAGTTATCCTTTGAACTTTTGGTTCTCATTGGTTTGTACGAGGATCAAGATGGGATAATAATAATTTATTTCAAATAATATTCATTTTCAGCTGCTCGTCTCTCCCCCTAATATTGGGAAAACTAATTCATCACAATTTTAATCAACTAACTTAGCTATAAATACATCTCCAGTTGTTGGCTCAACATACTTTATCATGAATGGAGATTCATATACTCATGTACTCCCAACATTCTTTAAGCATACTTCTTATTGTATAGTAGTGTAGTAATGTGAACATACACAACACATCCAAAAAATTTAAGATGGAGATATTGGATTATTGACTAAAAATCAATCATAAAAGGGAGAACTTACATATGATACCTTATTGGCTTGATGCGTATCAATGTCTTTGCTTGCAATATTGCACGTTCCCATGTAGAAATTGAAGTTTTGATCTCAAAAGAATTGATCATATTATTAACTTTAGACGCCTAATGAATGGTTCTTCAAGACAATTTTATGGATAAACATAGCTATGTGATGTCCAATATCAATTCTAATATACATACAATACTTACCAAATGATTCCAAGATAATTCACATAATGACCTCTTACTCAAATTAGTTGAGCAAACCATCTCACAAACTTCAAGTTGTGAGTTGGCGACAAATATATGTAGTATATAAGTGGTCATCTAATTGATGCATCAATTAAAATCATAAAATATCACGTGATTGATATATTTGTTTACAAATATCCCCTTATACACATTTTAGAAATGTGAGGGACTTATTCTTTCAAATTCTCAACTTGCTTTGGGAACTAGTAATACACAAAAGTTAATGGATTGAAGAATCTACGGGCTCTTCAATATATGTTCACTAAAATTCTTAACTATTTTTTCGCATCATAATAGACCCGGGATGGCCCAACCGGTCTTGCCAACGATAAACTTCTGGTTTAAGGTAGCATGTGTGTACCAATATACATTTAGTACAAACTCAAAGAAAAATTATTTTTCCACATGATCTCCTCTTAGATTGATATCGTTGAAACTTTATTAGTTTCCATGAAACTTGAGAGAATAAATGTGGTATCAATCTGTTAAAACTTTTTGTTCCTCAAGCTTGTAACAATACATTAGCTCTTCTTGAGCCTTCAACTATACAAGCAAACTTCTGGTTGCAAGTTCATAATAACAACACACACTACCATATGACTTTCTGATAATTTATATGCATTAAAACATATGACATAGAAAACTTATTATATTGAAGAATCTTCTGGTCCTTCAAAAATATTAATACGCGTCGTCATCTTTATATTAGAAAAATATAATTGAACACACACTAAATAGTAAAATCATGTAGACAAATAAACTTCTGGTTTAAAACAATATTTTATTTTTTAAGAACATAAAAATATCTAATTCTTTAAGAAATACCTGATCGTATCACATTTTTTTTCTATTGTTTCCACTCATGAAATGAAATACTAGAATTCCAAGAGTAAGTAGGAAGATAAGTTACATTTCGAAAAATTAAACTTTGTCATAATGTATGAGTTACTACATCTTAGTTTCATAAAAAGAAAACTAGTATACCATTATGAAAAATAGTAAAGAATATATAACCATAAATCATAATAAAGTTTAATTGCTATGTGACCTTTCACATTTTAATCAACAATCACACTTTTGTTCAATCAAATTATGATACATAAAAACAATCACTCTTTTCACATTTTGAAAGTATTTTCTCAATTTTGCTACTTCAAGAGCATAATTGTGATACATAAAAATAATTTATTCTTCTCTCACTTTTCCTTGTTTCAAAGTATACTAAGGTCAAATAGATCTTATAGATTTCAATCACGGTCTAAAGGTCTAGTTCTGCAGGAACTCGACCTCAAATCTTTCATATTTTTGTGGTCAAAAAAAATCTTTCATAAAGGATAACGGTAACATTTCTTATCAATGATCATAACCACAACTTTTGTTGTACTCAATGTTTTAATTTGATTCATTCTCTTCTAGGAATAAAGTTCAATTCATTGAGTGGTTTGTGATTATATTTTCCATTACAACATCACATATTCTTGATTCAAAATATTCTTGAAAATATTTTCTCATTTGTGCTACTCCAGGAGCATATTCAAATAAAATTTCCCTTATATTCCTTTGATTCAATTATACTAAGATCAAATAGATCATTTAGATTACAATCATGGTCTAAAGGTTTAGTTCTTCAAGAACTTGACCACAAATCTTTCACTAGTGATGATCAAGAAAAATCATACTTTCTAACAATTTGCTCTTCAAGAACTATACAACGAATTTATATGTTTACCATCATTATTTGAACAATCCTCCAGGGATAGTTGAATGTTAATAATTTTTTTTTAAGTTCTTCAAGAACTATATCACAATTTTTTTAAAGATCTTCAAGAACTATATTACAAACGTTCACACTTTGAGCAATCCTACAAGATGCTTCAATATTAATTTATTTGTGCAATCCTTCTGATGTTTGACTAGGGAATTCTTCTAGAATTCATCATGAATATGGGACAAACACGATATGCTTCAAGTTCTTTGTGCAATCCTTCTAGGATGCTTGAATGATGAATTCTTCTGGAATTCATCAAGAATAGACAAATAGTTGTCCTTGTGCAATCCAACAGGGATGCTTGAATGTTGATTTCTTCAGGAATTCATCAAAAATAGAAAACATGATAACCACAGTAGCTAAATAAAATTCTCAATAAAATTTTATACAAGAAATATAAAATATTCACATGATAAAATAAAAACTATAACAAAACAAAACATGATAATATGAGTTAGATTAACTATAAGATAGTAGAAGAAAACATATCTTTGTCAAATAGCCTCCAAGCTTATTAAGCCGTCATTTTGGTAGAGCTTTGTGCTGATAACATGTTATAAACAAACTCAAATAGAGCAAGAACAAGAATAGAAGATGAGAGAATAATAGAGCTATTGTATTGTACTCTTCAAATGTATCTTCTACAATGTCATATGAGTCCTATTTATAGGCTCAAGTATTGTAACATATGATTTGCATTTAACATATATAATGATGAATAATAATAAGGAATAATGCCTAGGAGTTACAATTGTATTAGACATCTACTTTATTCACAATAATTTTTGTGTTTTGTTTGATTATTTATTATATCCTATATAATATAGTATATAATATATTATAATATAATATAATATATAACAATTAACCCTTTTTTTTTGGAAAAAAACCAATTAACCCATTTTTTCACGGAAGGAAACATTGCAGATGGGTGAGTATAAAAATAGATGTGATATAAAAATGAACTAGTAGGATACCCGTGCATACGCACGGGTGCTGTCGTGTTCTTTTTATGAATGAACTTAGACGGTACTTAAATAGTCTAAACATTACCCCATGAAAATAAAGACAAATTTAAAGTAGATAAAAAAGGAGTTTCAAATAAAAAATAGATAAATATTAAAATCTAAAAATAGAAATGTATCATTTAAAAACAGTCTGTGCATTTATCCCGTGTTTTTTTATATATCAGTGCAGTGTTTTTTTATATGTTTGTGTTGTTATCCCGTGTTTTTTTATATATCAGTGCAGCTATCCCGTGTTTTTATATATATCATTGTAGTTATCCCCGTATTTTTTTTATATATCAGTGCAGTTATCGGTGTTTTTTTGTATCAGTGCAGTTATCTCATTGTTTCAAATGATTATTTGAGTTGATTAGTAGAATATATTAGATAGTAAAAGATAGATAGTAGATTATCAATAAGAAATATTTATCCCGTGTTTGTTTATATATCAGTGACAATTATTTGTCCTTTTTTAGGTTTTAGTGACAAATATTTGTCACGTGTGTTTTAAATATCAATCAGTTTAAATAGTCATTAAGCCTTCTTGTTTTTTTAGATAGTAGGTTTATAGTAGTCTTCAAAAATTATAATTATCAATGGTAAATATTAATTCCGTGTTTTTTTATATATCACTGCAGTTATCCCGTGTTTTTTTATATATCATTGCAGTTATCTCGTAGTTTCAATTGATTATTTTAGTTGATTAGTAGATTATAGTAGATAGTAAAAGTTAGATAGTAGATTATCAATAAGAAATATTTGTTTTAACTATTAATTAGTAGTTTAAATAGTCATTAAGTCTTCTTGTTTTTTAGATAGTAGGTTTGTAGTAGTAGTCTTCAAAATTTTTAATTATCAATGACAAATATTAATCTCATGTTATTTTATATATCAGTGCAGTTACCCCGTGTTTTTTTGTATATCAGTCCAGTTATCTCATAGTTTCGATTGATTATTTTAGTTGATTAGTAGATTATAGTAGATAGTAAAAGAGAGATAGTAGATTATCTGTAACATCCCCTAATTAGCTAATTTAATTTAATTAAATTAGAAATAGGTTAAGTTGATGAATTACCATAATTATTTAGGGGGGTATTTCAGTCCTTGCACCCATTAATTAGTGAAGGGGGGTATTTCAGTCCTTGCACCCATTAAATGAGTGTCCAGCTGAACCCATCACCACACACTCACTCACATAGTGATTCCTGAAAACAGAATTAGAAAAGAGAGGAAAAGCTTGAGAGAGAGAGAGAGAGAAGGAGAACTCATGAGGGGAGGAGATGAGAGGGAGAGGAATCAAAGTTGATGCATGTCCCATTTTTCTTCACCACTAGATTCAGTGTTTCATCCTCTATCCATTGACACCAGAATCGTCACTGTTCTCTCCACCTTTCTCATTGTACCATTGTCACCACCTCAAGCTCAACTTGCTGGAAATGGGGTCTCCACTTTCCTTGATTGTTGATTGAAGATGGAGTTCAGCTACTAGACCAATTTCTGAAGTTACAGTGTTGGTAGAGATCAAGTTGGAGGTGATTCAGTGCTGGTTTCGAAGTGTGTAGAGCTTGGGTCCAACTTAAAGCTCAAATTCATGGTCACACATGGTTGAAGATGAAGCAACAAGTGCAACAGAAATTTCTGCTGGAAAACCCGTATGACCTACCTTCATTGTTTTCGTCGTATCTCCATGTATTCAACTCTTCTGTTCACGATTTTTGTTTCTTTGGAAACTAGACACAAAATTCTTCAAAATGAGCACAAGAACCGTCGGATTCCATTGGGAATTGAGGGTGATATCGTGTCCTAAAGTTTCGATCAAGAATCAGATACTGTATTGGATCAGTCACCTTGTTTCGGTGATATCTCCTAAACTACTGGTTGCATGCGTGTGAATCTTCAACCATCAGAAAGTAGACAAAATTTTCTTCACAATGGGCACTGATTTGAAGGGTTTTGGTCACGGATTGACCTAGATAATCGTGTTGCAAAACTGCACACTGATGCTGGAAAAACGGATATCGTGTTGCAAAACTACAACAGAAATCTCAAAAAAGATCGCCCCATGAGTAGCGCTTTTGACAAAAGCGCTCCCTATTGCCAAAATACGGAACTAAATCAGTAGCGCTTTGTAAAAAGCGCTCCCTATTGCCAAAACACGGAACTGAATCAGTAGCGTTTTTGTTAAAAAGCGCTCCCTATGACAAAATACGTAACTGAATGAGTAGCGCTTTTTAAAAAGCGCTCCTTATTGCCAAAACACGGAACTGAATCAGTAGCGCTTTGTTTAAAAAGCGCTCCCTATGCCAAAATACGGAAAATTAAATATTTAATTTTAATTCTAATTACTCATCGGTTCACTCTCTTTCTCGTTCTCGCAAAACCTGCAGCTCTCACTCCTCACTTCGCTCACTTTCACTTCGCAGCTCTCACTCCCCACTTCGCTCACCTGCAGCTCTCACTCCTCACTTCGCTCACTTCGCTCACTTCCACTCTGAACCTCGTCTTCTTCGCAGCTCTCTCAGTCTTCAAGAAACCCCAGCCTCTGTTCTTGAATGCCTCCTCTATGAACCTCGTCTTCTTCGTTGAAACCCCATCTGGGTTCTTGAACTCAGCTTGATTCTGATGAAGAATCACGCCCAAAATCACAGCGAAGGTCTCCTTCTCCACTGTGAACAGGTAACTGCTTTCTTTCTCCTTAAACTCTTCTCAGTTTCTCCACGGTTTGAAACCCTATATTTCAAACGTTGATTTGCTTCGTTTCTTTGCTGTTTCGGGTTCGATTTTGAAGGGTCTTGGCTCTACGCACCACGATCTGCTTACACGAAGGTATAATACTTGTTCTTGCTATTTTTTCAGTCTCGGTTTTACTGTTCTTGACCAACACAGTAAACCCTAACTTCTGAAACAGTTTCTGGTTGCATGTTTTTGAAGAACTGTGTGTAGTGATCTCCAAACAGGTAAAAGCTCGCCTTAGCCTTTTCCTTTTTAATGTTTGAAGTTCTGATGCTGTTGAAAATGATTCTGACCGTGCGTTTTGTTGTTCTGGGTTGCTGATCTTCACTCTTTGAAGATGCTGTGGACAGCTACGGTTCTCACCTTGAGAACAGGTAATTTCTTTCCCTCTATCTCTCTGTTTTTTTTCCTGGTGTTGTTTCAGTCAGTGAAACCTAAACTGACTTTGTTTTATTTCTCTTTGTATGTGAGGACTTGCTTCAACCACTTGTTGAAGCTTCAGCACAAGGAACTCAGAAATAATGCACAAAGACAGATACGCAGAAGAAGAAGAAGAACGGAGACTTCACACAGGGTATAAGAAAAGACTTAGAAAAGTGGTGAGTTTTGGTCTCTGGTGTCCTTTCCCCTCTCTTGCATTATCTGGTTTAACTGATGCAGATGGTCTGGTGTGTTGTAGATGAACAGGAAGAGGTTTTAGGATTGAAAGTTTTGAAAGAGTTGAGGAGTTTGTTTGCAAATAAAATATCAATGGTGCACCTTAGACGTGCCTGCGAAAACATTCACTCTTTCCTCCTTAATATAGTTATCTTTTTTCTTTCCATGAAAAGTAGTCTTTTAATTTTATCCCTCTGCCATTCTGATTTTGGTTTTATCTTTGTGATTTTTGTGTATATAGGCCATTGACAAATTGCCTGTTATCCCAATTACATTGGAATTAATTGGAATACTTTTCTCTGTGGTAAGTATTATGCTAAACCATTGCCGTGGATGTCAAAACTCAGTGAGAAATAAAAACACCATAATGTTTTTTATATTTGTTAGTTGATTGCTTTTATTTAATTTCATTTTTTCATTTAAATTTGGCAACTAGGCAAGTAATATAATTTGAACTTCTCTTTCTGTTTCAGTGGTTCACTTATCGCTATCTCTTATTCAAGCCTGATAGGTAAGTAGTTTTATGACTTTTCTGATTTCTGGTTTGTTTGATGTACATGATACATCACACCATTATATGAAGACTAGATTTCATAATTGAATTGAGGAAATAAAAAGAAACTTATAGTATCAAGGATGTACACTATGTAGTCATTTCAAAAAATAAAAACTATATTCCTCACTTGGTTGATCCAGTTATTAAGTGGTTAATGATAAACAACCTCATAATGAGATTAGCAGTTTTTCTTTCTTTCTTTACCATAAATAAATATGTTCGTTCACTTGAATATTTTCTTGGGAATGAAAGAGGGTTGTGAATTTGTGTCTTGGAAATGCTCTTCAATTGTTGTGGATTTAAACTGACATATATACTGTGCACAACACGATTTAGATGGAATATCATATTAGGCATGATTAGTATGTGTTCAAGATGTCTGTTATATGGTCAAAGATAATTTTCTTCTTCCCCTTCTCACTTTATGTGGGTTCTTTTGAACTCTTTTTGATATTCATTGATTTTGGAATTAGATTGATTTGTCAATGTCAAATGATAATCTTTGTTTTTTTGTTTGTGTAGGCCATCATGAAAAATCTCCCTCCTTCTGAAATTATAGAACCATGCTCTGTTGCTGGTCCTAGATTTGTGAATATTGTTGTATCAAAGAAATGGATAGCACAGGTGATTTGATTGCATTTCCATTTGTAGTTTTGAGTAACTGCTGTAGTACTGATCAAGCAGTCAAGCTTTTATGTCGACATGTAGTACTCAAGCATCAATATTAAACCCATAGTTATATATGCAAAATACTACAAAAACTAGCTCCTGATTTTCTTTTTCCTGTCATTTTATGGGTAAAAGTAAGATGAGTTGTAGCCAATAGGTTCATTTTGTGGCTCTAAATAATACTCCATAGTCATATCTGAACACAAAGTGTAACAAATTCTTTCAAGTATTTTGTTTCTCAAATAGTTTATTTTTGAAATCAGCCCAAAATGATCTATCAGGGAAGTCGGGGAGGGCCTATTATCACTAATTTCTTACTCCAATACTTTTAAGTAGGTTGATTTTCCAATTTGAAATTGAATTTGTTAATATTGAATATTGCTGATATAGCAGCATATTGGGGATTACTCCTGATAAGTTTTGTGGCTGTTCATTCCTACTGTCTACTCTTTATTCGGAATTAAGTTTTTAAGTAGTCATTGGCAACAAATATGCTATATAAATATCATCTGCAGTTTCTTGGTTTAATTTCATTATATAAATACCATCTGCAGTTTCTTGGTTTTATGGATACTGGTTGATCCAAGCCTCTTGGCTATGTCTGGAACCATTGCCCAATGTGCACTCCATTTAAGTATTTATGGAAGCATGTCAAGTTTAGAAAGAAAGAAAATGCATAGTACTGATAGTTTTAACATTTATTTTAAGTGAAACTGTGAAGGTTCTTTTTAGCAGGCTCTTGAAGAAGTCTTCGCGGGAACATAAGCCTGAGAGTTCCAATTCTTGGATATCTTAGATTCAGCTACCGGGGATAAAGGTTACTGAGAATTATATTGAAGTTCTTTTCAGGTCAATGATGCTAAAATATTTTGTGTTTAGCTAGCCATATGTTGTCAAGGTTGGTATATCTTATGTAACAGTATTATCAGTTATGACTTTTTTTGGGTCCTCATTCCTCATCTTATGTAGTAGTATTATTATCTTCCATATTTTGGATATGCTAGAGCTGATAGAAAGGTCTGTTTGTAACTTTGATTACTATTAGAAATAGTATGTTAATGAAGATGTTGTAATTTTTGATTTTTGACATTCATATTTTGGTACATGATCATTTATGTAATTTTTGTTGGCATATATGTTGATATATATATGTGTGTGTGTGTGTGTGTGTTGGATTTATAAATAGAGAAAAAAACAATTTGTTGTTGGTTGATGAATATGAGCTGGGAGTAAGGAATTGGTAATAGGGAAAAAATAATTTTTTTTTTTAAATTAGGCATAGGTAGCGCTTTCTGTAAAAAGCGCTACTTATGGTCTAGGCGCTTCTAGGCATAAGTAGCGCTTTTTACAGTAAGCGCTCCCTTTTCTTAAGTCCATGAGGAGCGCTTTTTACGGTAAGCGCTCCTTACTGTCTTAGCGCGCCTAGGAATAAGGAGTGCTTGTAATAAAAAGCGCTCCTCTTGCCTGTTTTTTGGGAGCGCTTTACGAGCGCTACCTTTGGGTGATTTGCAACAGGAGCGCTAGCTTTAGGAGCGCTCGAAAGCGCTCCCTATGGCCTAAAAAAAGCGCTCCCAATGCTTAAATCTGTTGTAGTTCGAGAGACGTCAATTCCGTAGACGGGAAGGGAACTCAGTAGCTGGGATTTGTGTTTGGTTGCTGTTCCTAAGTCAGAATCGAGTCCTAGACGAGTTCGTGACACTTTGGAGCGGATTCGGGATAGTTCGCGAGTTTCGGTTCGTTCGAGTTCACGGAGTTTTGGTATTGTGTGCGATTTTCATCGCAAGAGGTGAGTTCTATACTCGCTTAGGGATTTGTTTTTCGAATATATGATTGCATGATTCAGAATCAAGGAGCCTCGCGTTTCGTTTTGAAAAGAATCGAGTCAAAAACCGTTTTCGTGAAAATGGCGTTTTTACGGTTTTTCGGTGAATATATATGTTTTCATTGATTTGTTGATTTTAATGCTTTCGCTGGAATATGACTGAATTGCTGGTTGAAATGTCTTTTTTTAAGTCATGGAAGTCCTAAAATGTCTCGGCACCGGATTAAAATGTCTTTTTTGAAAATCCTAGGCCCACATGTTTTGCCCACTGGTGATTAGCGGGATGGGTTCACCAAAGGCCAGAGAAATAACCATGCTAAGGTAGGCTTGAGGCTGTTGTGCTAAGTTCATGAAAATATGATGTGTAGTTGCTTATCAGGGCTAAATCAAGAAAGTAATTAATTTAACGAGTAGTCGCTTATTAGGGCTACAAGTTACATGAAAATAATATATGTCCACGTGGTTGCTTATGAGGGCCACGAGTTCAAAGATAAAGTTTAATAAACCGCTAGAGTTAGTCAGGGGTCTCGATAGGACTCAATGAGATAATGTTTATCTCACCCTTCATATATTGTGGTTTTTACAAAAGAAGGAGGGGAAAGCAAAGGCGACAAAGCACGGTTAGCCGGTGCAACTCATGGAGTCATTGGAGACTTGATTTCCTGTTTAGGCCTTGGTGCTTTTCTAGTTTATGTTATCAATTGTATGACTATCACTGTATAAGTTGTAAAATCGTTTCCGCTACTTTATGTTTTGAGTATTGAACACGAGGATTGTATAAGTCTTAAGTTATGAAACTTAAGCATTTTCAGGAAGTTAATGAGGTTCAGAGAACCATTTGATATTTATTATCGAAATTTTTAGTCTGTGTTCAATATTCATTAACAGGAAGTTACTCTGATGTATACCATTTAGTCCATTTCGGTAATTCTACATGTTAGTAATTATCGGGGTGTTACATTATGGTATCAGAGCAGTTCGACCTAGTCGGGTTTAGTTTAGTTAGGTTTGAGTCGATTCCTTGTTAGTCTTTGTTGTGATTACACTTGTGATGCTAAGGGACATTGAGCCTGATCAACTCAATACTTGGTGTATCATAAGCGGAATTATTGGCAGCATGATCAAGAAGCTCAGTCCTCGATATATTGGACCCTTCCAAATTATCGAGCGAGTTGGGCCAGTAGCATATCACATTGCATTACCTCCAGCATTGTCCAGATTGCATGATGTGTTTCATGTATCGCAATTGAGGAAGTATATCCCCGATCCGAGTCAACCGTTAAGTTATGAGACGATTGACATCAGACCGGACTTATCTTATCAGCCTACTCCGGTCAGGATCATCGAACGTGACGACAAAGCGCTCCGGACGAGATCAATTCCTATTCTCAAGGTGCTTTAGGACAGTGCCTCACCTGAGTAAGCGACATGGGAAGTACAGGAAGACATGCGGGTGAAATATCCCCATCTTTTTCGATTGAGGTACGTTTTGTCAATTTTGAAACCAAAATTTTTAAAAGTTGGGGTGATTGTAACATCCCCTAACTAGCTAATTTAAGTTAATTAAATTAGCAAGAGGTTAAGTTGATTAGTTAGCATAATTATTTAAATTATGAGATAGTGTCATGGATGGAATAGATAAAGGAATTATTGTTATGCATACTTGGTATATTATGCTAAATAAGTGAGTTATATACTAGTGCAAAAAAGGGATTTAAAGTCAGGCGAAAAGGGGATTT
Organism: Astragalus membranaceus; assembly: GCA_039519185.1. Taxonomy (NCBI): domain Eukaryota; kingdom Viridiplantae; phylum Streptophyta; class Magnoliopsida; order Fabales; family Fabaceae; genus Astragalus; species Astragalus membranaceus. Next base: position 17,245,695 of record CM076850.1, read on the forward strand.
AAAGTCAGGCGCCCGCTTGACTTTTATTAAGTCGACTTTGTATGTCAGGAGTTTTAAAGTCAAGCGATAGCCCGACTTCGTAAGTCTGATTTAAAGTCAAGCATTTATTTCGCCTGACTCCGTAAGTCAGTTTTAAAGTCTAGCATTTATTTCGCCTGACTTCGTAAGTCAGTTTTAAAGTCAAGCATTTATTTCGCCTGACTTCGTAAGTCTGTTTTAAAGTCAAGCATTTATTATTGGCTGACTTCGTAAGTATGATTTAAAGTCAAGCATTTATTCTTGCCTGACTTCGTAAGTATGATTTAAAGTCAAGCATTTATTATTGCCTGACTTCGTAAGTCTGTTTTGAAGTCAGGCTTTAGTTCCGCCTGACTTTAAAAGTTCATTTTTTTGTAAAAAAAAAAATTATTTGTTAGCCACTGGAAGTGGCAACATATGGTTCATTACTACGAAAAAAAAAATCACTGGAAGAAAATTCAACTACAAAATAGAGAGAAAGAAAATACAATTATGTTGAAACTTAATTTAAAACAAGCATAAGCTGACAAATGCAAAAATCACAAAAGAATCAAGATAAACACACATAAGGCATTACTACTATAAATTACAAGGCAAACAGAATGTCCAAAGCTAATCACCATTAGATAAGCAAAGTATTTGAACATTGCATCTGAAATTGAAATACCATGATTTGAACAAGTAAATAAATTTTCCTATTCTTTATATGTATAATGTATATCTGACAAAATGGAAGTATCTAACAAACAGTAACAACGAAGAAAGAAAACGCAAGATAAGCCGAGTTCCTAGCTTTGTGATTGATGTTGTAGCTCGCATCTACAAGAATCATTACCTGAAAGATAGAAATCATCAAGATCAGTGTTGATTTTTAAGAACCCTAGTAGAGAAACAAACGAAGAAACGAAGAGAAACAAAGAAGAAACAAAGAAGAAGAAACTAGTATAAATGGATAGATCATAGTGTATATCCAATGCAACACACAAAAACAGTGTTATCTAAATATGATGTCTTAAAAGGTTCTAAATAACTCAAAACAAATTTAAAAACTGTAGCAATATCAGTAATATGATGTCTTACCTAGTAACTGCTTAGCTGGGTTTACATTGTGAATATCACTAAGCACTCCAAGGTGGGCCACCAAGCATATAGGCCTCTCCCTCATCTGAAACAAATTTAAAAACAAAAATGCACACTTCTTAAACATATAAGTGACAGAAGAAAGGAAATAAAAAAATTTAGGTATATAGTGTCAATAAATACCAGTCATAGCTAAAGCATGGTTCCATCCCAAAGTGGCTTTGGTAAAATTCAATGTAGAATTCAAACACTGCGGAATGTGAGAATCTTCAAATCCCTTAAAGCCTTTTCCCCAGGTGTAAAGATGTCCATCAACTGATGCAACAACAACCAAAAGAGTGTTTATTAGAGAAGATTAACTATTAACTATTAACTATTCTTTAGTGTATGAATTTCCACCAGATGATTTAGCTTATCTTAATTATTGCTAAGAAAAATGTGAGACATCATGCAAGGAAGAACTGATGGATTTACCAGATAATGCAACACTGTGATCTCCATTAGCGGCAATGTCGATGATTTCCGCATCTTCAAAGCCACTAATAACTTTAGGAAGATTAATAGATTTAATTCTATCTTTAGAGACACCCAATTGACCTCGCTTCCCAGAGCCAAATCCATAAACTTGATTTAATGGACAACCTGTGCACCACAAAGTGAGGGATAAACATACATTCTTAATGAAAGAGAAACTAAAGCAATCAATCTAGGTAACAACTTAAACCAATCCAATACCTTTCAACAAGACAAGGGAATGATGCATGCCATATGCTACCTTTGCAACAGGCTGATCAACAAAGTATGACACATTTACAGGGGAAGCGTGTGAGGCGTAATCCCCATGCCCAAGTTGACCGAAAGAGCCATCCCCACAAGTGAAAACACAACCAGAATCTGGAAACAAACCAATGCACACAGAAAAATCAACTTTCAAACAATAGCGAATGAACCTCAACTATTCACTTCACAAAGAAACAACAATTGGAGACTTCGTTTATATAAACACTTAAGTATGTTTCTTTAAGATTCTTCATGGCCCATAATCAATTCTTGGAGGAAAAACAATGTCAAAATAATGGAAAATCACTATTTTAGTGTTTGGGGTAATAAAACCATGATGCATTAGAGACAGTTAGGGAAGAAGAATAAGTAAATATATCACCATTAAAAGATCCCAACACAATTGTTACCGCAACATAAAGACAAAGATAATGCCTATCAAAATAAAAGACATAGAGATACCGTTAAAAATTGAAAGATCAGCACTGCATAGATCAGCAAGTTGATCCCATAGAGATCCACACCTTTATTTGAAGATGCTGAAACCGAATTTGTACTAGAACTTGGAAAAATTCAGACAATTTTATAAAGAAACCAGAATTTCAAGACTGTGAATTCAGCAGCTGCAAAAAAACAAATAAGTTACATCTTATCTGAATTGATAATATCAACAGAACAGTTAGTAATTAAAACAGTAAACTCCAATAATTATCATAGTACACTTATAGTTGATAAATGGACTTTGTAATTTTGCTCTGACTATTCCAGAAGCAGTCAGAGCAAAATTACAAAGTTCATTTATCAATATCAATAACACAAGTTTTTGTGGAGAAGAAACTTTTTATTGAAAAATAGAGAAACCATTCTGTTCAAACAAATGAGCTTTAGTAGTCTTCCTCACCACAAAACACACGAGCATATATATTAAGCATGTATCAATCAATCAATCAATGGAAAGGTACAAAGAAAAAAGTGTGAATTCCTAAATTCATGAAGTATTCAGACTAGTTAAATAGAAAGAAAAATTAATTCATGAAAACATATAGCACCACTCATATCAATCCTTTTAATAATTGAAATTATGCTCAGAAGTTATACGAATTTGGTTACTGGAATACATATTAGGGACTAATTTATTCATGAATAAAACACCTTCTGGTAGGAAGGCTACATAATTTATTCATTCTTCAATAAAATCTAAAATCATTAAAAAAAGCTCATAAAATACAAACCAATGAAGCTGATATAGATCCACTGAAGTCATTCCTAGTCGGCAGAGGGAATCTTTAAGAGCAGTGAGAACACTTTGACGGCTTAATCTCCAACAGTTGGTCGCTAACCGACACAACGACTCTACGACTTGGCCGGACGGACCAACCATTGCTCTGATACCACTAATGTAACACCCCTTTTCTACCCATTAATTTATTTGCATAAAAATCAGAGTTTTCAAATTTTAAATACACCACAAGGGATGTCACACTTACTTCGTTAAACATCACGCGCCAAATTACTCGCTTTTCGAAAACAGTCTTATAATACTTACAAGAAGTCATTGTAAATTAAAATATAACCTCACAACGAAAAATCCAACAAATTTAATCGTAATAGGCTTTGCAACCAGGCAAGGCTGACAGCACTAAAAATCCAACAACAACAACAACCATAAGTAACTTAAACAACATCATTTCCCCCTAGTGTTACATAATCAGAGCAGACGACCCGACTCAGCTAGTGAAGATACCTAAGCCTTCACTCGAGATCACCTGCACGTTACCGCATAGGGGTAACATTCAAACAGAAGGGGTGAGTTCATCTAGCAATATAATAAAGCTTATGATAAGCACTATGCTAGGGTTATGACACTATATCAACCGCATCACGAATTATCAAATCAATCATCAATATTAATCACCACAACAACTCATCGCAACGCCAGCTATATAGACCACATCACAAACATCAATTCAATCACTACCAAAGCTCATCACAATGTTATGTAAGTATATGAAGTGCAACCCACTCGCGGGCATATGCATGATGGTACCATATTCATCACAATTAAGAGGCCGAGCCTATTCTTCACAGGAGGCCGAAGCCTATTATTCACAAGAGGCCGAAGCCTATTCTTCACATTATGCACATGGGATGCATGGGACACTACGACATGCATCACACACAAACACACACAAACACAGTCAACGATGTGACCCGTCACTTACCAATTTGCCAAAAAGGGGCACAGCACCTGTCAATTCATAACTACACACAACATCGTCGCTATAATTCATCGTCGCTTATACATAAATATCATCAGCTCAAACAATAGCCACTAAGTGCAAAAACGTCATTTATTAGCCACCAAGGGCATCATCGTCATTTACACGTCATTATAATTAATAATAGCCACTAAGGGCAAAACAGTCATTTACACGTCTTCATAAATAATAATAGCCACTAAGGGCAAAACAGTCATTTACACGTCATTATAATTAAAGTTGACCACTAAGGCAGAAACGTTCTTTAGAACATCGTCATTGACACCAAAAAGGTTTTAGACACCGAAAACAGTTTTGCAACGCAACAACAACTACCATCGGGGCAGCCACTTGGGCGCCCAGAACCATCAGAAAATAATAAGTTTTCGCTTTTAACAATGGGACACACAGATAGACAACGAAATGGGCTTCACAACACTTTTTGAAACGTTTAAAACGGACACCAGAGTCAAAAGTTATAGCGAAAACAGTTTTTATTAAAAATCGGGAACGTCCTGAAAATGGCGCCCAGGCACTGGGCGCCTAAGACACAACTTAGACATCCGGAAGCAACACGACGCACGCACACTGACACGCACACACAACAAGCACAATTCAGCACAACAGCAAGCACAATTCAGCAACACAAACTTTGGCTCATGCGCCCAGCACAAGTGCGCCAATTCCTGCAATGGAAAATTCAACCAAAAACGCAACAACTTGGCACGGGGCGCCCAATCGCGAGGACGCCTAATTCCGTGGCCAAAATTTCCAGCAACAACCATGCTTGGCACAGGGCGCCCCACTCAGGACGCCTAATTCTGCACCTAGACAACAAAATCCAGCAACAACAATTCGAGCAACACAACTTCATCAAATCACATACAACTCATACAAACAACTTCAAATCGCATATCATCCGTAAAAATAATATCGCATCACAAATCAATCATGAACACATAAAGAGTCATCAAAAATCATCCACCGAATCATTATCAATCACAATACCATCAAGGAGTATCCAAGCACTTAGCACGCAAACCACAATTTCTCAACAACAAGTTGTCATATGCCTAGGGTTCATCAATAATCACTAGAAATACATAAAATGGCATACATAGAGCCTACCCCTACTTAGTCCCCATCATAAGACCCTATTATAGAGAAGATGAGACCCACCCTTACCTGATATCGAAGTGTCTTCCAAAGGCGAATCTCTACAGAGACAATTACGAGTTCTCAAGCGTGAATCAACTCCATCAATTTCAGCAGGACAATGTTTGACTCGAATGCGTACAATCGTGCGACAACAAAAATGACAGTACAAAAGTCATATACTAAAAATATTAAATATAATAACCACTCATTTAACAAATTAACTGTAAAAATTCCTTTTTCAAATAGTTTAGAAAAGAATGTACTAACATATTAGTAATTTAAAATAAGATAAACCCTGAATAGTTTGGAAACTTAAATGTTAGGCTATTCACTATAATAGCTTAACTTTGAATTCTGGTAACAAGAAGATCACCTAATTATACCCTATGCGGTAGGCTAATATATTACACGTATTACGTATTTCAGAAAAGCTTTATAGATAACTTAGTTTAGCAAACACCATTCAAAAACATAATGTAGTTTAATGATTGACAATGAAACATGTTGAGGATATGATATAAGGTTATTTAGATTGGCGTTTTTAATAATCTTTGGTACGGAATTCCGAAAGTGTTTTTAGCTTGAAGATTAATGGCCTCACAAGGAATTATCATTTTTTTTTTCTCTTTACATGATCAAACCATGATGAAAGAAAACATAACAGAGTAAAACTGACCAAAAATGCAGCGCTGTCTTAGGAAGAGAGGGAGGGAGGAGAACTTCGCGAACAGAGGGCTCACAGTTTGGGCTTCCTTGCACAACTTCCTTCGTTGCAATGGTTCCGCGATACTTGGCCAGAATCGCGCCTATCAATGGCGGATTCGCGAGGATGGAGGCGCACTGGAACGCGAGATTGGTGCTGCAGTCGGTTAAAAGGACATCAGAATCGGATTCAGAAGGAGTTTTCGAGTGGGAGGGCGAAGTATGAGGCGCGGCCATGACTTGAAGGGGACAGACGAAGTGGAGGAAGGGGGGCTGCTTTTTAGGGTTTTTCTTTTCCTCCCATACAGATGCTGCGCGAAGAAGAAGAGGGAAACGGGCCGGGTCGGATTTGGACGGGTTTCGCACGGATTGGGCTGGGTTTAAGTCGCAGGGGTGCGGATAGCAAGAGTAGGGGGGTGTGTGCGTGAACAATTGCATAGAAGTCCATTTTAAATCCTTTTTAAAAACCAATTCCATTACAACTATTATTTTAACACCTCAATAGCCCAAAATAATTTCTATAAATAATTAATATCTCGAATATAATTATTTTATAAAATAAAATAATCAACTAAAACAATCATACTTCAATTATAATATTCTATAAACAACATAAATAAATACTAACAATAATATAGTACCAACATAGTATAAAAATACGGTCTAATATCATTTAGACATATTTGATAACTCAAAAACACGTAATTATATCAAATCGATTAAATTACTAAATATTATTAAAATACATAATCACTAAGGCGCACAATATATCACAAGAATTACTATTATATTCGTGCATACAGCAAAAACATACTAATACGAAAATCGGGGTGTTACAACTCAACCCCCCTAAAAAGAATTTCGTCCTCGAAATTTTTATCCGCCAAGGCTAACACTCCCACCAACGACTAAGCCATCTAGACAACTAATGCTATCCATCGTGCTGATCACCATTTCTCGGATTACCGGCGGTAAGTGATTGGGCGGCCGTCCCTCCTACTTATTCAGCCAGGTAACTTTGAGGAATGACAACTAGACACCCCCTCTCCCGAAGGACCTCCGATAGGGATTTGAGCGTAATCACGTTGGTACCATGCGATCACCCCCAGGCCCTATCAAAGTTTCTCACCAATACGACATGCTAAGATTCCGCTGCGCTACTCTGATAAACTAGCTTGCATTCTACCTCACTCATCTACCCTTAAGGATAACAAAATTCATCAATCATCACAGCATCAGAATGAAGTTCACGGAGTGCACAACAGTTGTACAACAAGCCACATAATTTTAACAACACGACAGCACATCAACAAACACGACTTTGCCACTCAGGCGACATCAACACTAAATCACAACATCGGCCATAGGCCTACAACACAAAATTCATTAAGACGTTTCGGGCCATTCAGCGGTACCCTTGGCAAAACAACGTGGGCCATATCGGCGGTACCCACTACAAAACACTGTGGGCCATTCGGCGTTACCCACAACACAACAACCAACAACATCAAGAAAAATCATTATCATCAACAAGGCAACCACAAAGCACAGCAAAGCAACAATGCGGAGACAACTCCGGGACCAACAATCCCATAACCAATAACAACAGCAACTAGGGCACTAGGCCACCGACAACACAACAACAATTACGGGCACTACGGCACCGACAATGCCACAACAACTTAAATCAACTGACACGCCTAAAAATCAACACACCAGAACCAGTGAATTTTGCCTTGAAATTAGAACATTCAGTTAGACCTCTGGATAAGCTTTCCGAAACATTTTAGTTTACTCAAATCGGACTCCTGGTTCAAAAGATATTGCAAAAACATTTTTCCGTTACAATGACAGCATAGCAGCCACAAATTCAGCCATCAAGCATAGTTTAAACTTCCCAATAATCATATACCAACCAATTAAAAATACATCAATCATTTCAACACACTCGCTATGTAAATTGCAAGCAATACATATTCCATATAAATCAAACAATACATAGAGCACGCCAAATTTCTTAACCCATTTAAACATCATAGAGCACACAAGGTTTCCTACATACTAATACAGTTTTGCTCTCAAAGAAACCCAATACTAGTTTCAAAGTCGTCATCGAATCATTTTTGACAAGGTTTTTAAAATCGACGCAACGACAAATCATTACTCTGCTTCAATTAAAACCAACTAGAAAAATCATTTTCCAATCCAACAAAAACTTCACCTCTATACTTCCTCATTTAAAATCCTAAGTCAAAAATAATTTTATTTCCTTTGATCTCCACCACTTCAACACCCACGTTCATTCATTAAAAATAGATTTTATTACTAATTTTAGTATCCAACCGTAAAATCGTCCATTAGACATTTCAAAAACAATTTCAGAAATCATTTTACTTTCCAGATCACAAAACTACATAGCACAAGGCACTAGTATTACTCAAATAAAACGGTTCTCAGAAACAGCAACAATTCTCGAAAATAGCTTTTTGCAACCAATCAGCAATTAAACCGCAACAGCACAGTAATTTCAGCAACAATGATTAAACAGTAGCAGCAACTTGGTGTAAATTAAAACAACAACGGCACCTAATTAGCACGATAAAATAGCACAGTAATCAATTTTCAGCGACACAGCAAGCAGCAACAAACAAACGGCAACATCAATAGTAGTTTCAATAACAACAGTACACAATACCAGCAGGGGCATCTCCCCCACTAGTTCACTTACCATTAGCAGCTTCCGTTTACATGTACCTGCAGGAACATCACTACAACACAAACCAATGGTCAAGACTAAAAGACAACAGTTGGTCGCTAACCGACACAACGACTCTACGACTTGGCCGGACGGACCAACCATTGCTCTGATACCACTAATGTAACACCCCTTTTCTACCCATTAATTTATTTGCATAAAAATCAAAGTTTTCAAATTTTAAATACACCACAAGGGATGTCACACTTACTTCGTTAAACATCACGCGCCAAATTACCCGCTTTTCGAAAAACAGTCTTATAATACTTACAAGAAGTCATTGTAAATTAAAATATAACCTCACAACGAAAAATCCAACAAATTTAATCGTAATAGGCTTTGCAACCAGGCAAGGCTGACAGCACTAAAAATCCAACAACAACAACAACCATAAGTAACTTAAACAACATCATTTCCCCCTAGTGTTACATAATCAGAGCAGACGACCCGACTCAGCTAGTGAAGATACCTAAGCCTTCACTCGAGATCACCTGCACGTTACCGCATAGGGGTAACATTCAAACAGAAGGGGTGAGTTCATCTAGCAATATAATAAAGCTTATGATAAGCACTATGCTAGGGTTATGACACTATATCAACCGCATCACGAATTATCAAATCAATCATCAATATTAATCACCACAACAACTCATCGCAACGCCAGCTATATAGACCACATCACAAACATCAATTCAATCACTACCAAAGCTCATCACAATGTTATGTAAGTATATGAAGTGCAACCCACTCGCGGGCATATGCATGATGGTACCATATTCATCACAATTAAGAGGCCGAGCCTATTCTTCACAGGAGGCCGAAGCCTATTATTCACAAGAGGCCGAAGCCTATTCTTCACATTATGCACATGGGATGCATGGGACACTACGACATGCATCACACACAAACACACACAAACACAGTCAACGATGTGACCCGTCACTTACCAATTTGCCAAAAAGGGGCACAGCACCTGTCAATTCATAACTACACACAACATCGTCGCTATAATTCATCGTCGCTTATACATAAATATCATCAGCTCAAACAATAGCCACTAAGTGCAAAAACGTCATTTATTAGCCACCAAGGGCATCATCGTCATTTACACGTCATTATAATTAATAATAGCCACTAAGGGCAAAACAGTCATTTACACGTCTTCATAAATAATAATAGCCACTAAGGGCAAAACAGTCATTTACACGTCATTATAATTAAAGTTGACCACTAAGGCAGAAACGTTCTTTAGAACATCGTCATTGACACCAAAAAGGTTTTAGACACCGAAAACAGTTTTGCAACGCAACAACAACTACCATCGGGGCAGCCACTTGGGCGCCCAGAACCATCAGAAAATAATAAGTTTTCGCTTTTAACAATGGGACACACAGATAGACAACGAAATGGGCTTCACAACACTTTTTGAAACGTTTAAAACGGACACCAGAGTCAAAAGTTATAGCGAAAACAGTTTTTATTAAAAATCGGGAACGTCCTGAAAATGGCGCCCAGGACACTGGGCGCCTAAGACACAACTTAGACATCCGGAAGCAACACGACGCACGCACACTGACACGCACACACAACAAGCACAATTCAGCACAACAGCAAGCACAATTCAGCAACACAAACTTTGGCTCATGCGCCCAGCACAAGTGCGCCAATTCCTGCAATGGAAAATTCAACCAAAAACGCAACAACTTGGCACGGGGCGCCCAATCGCGAGGACGCCTAATTCCGTGGCCAAAATTTCCAGCAACAACCATGCTTGGCACAGGGCGCCCCACTCAGGACGCCTAATTCTGCACCTAGACAACAAATAATTAATATCTCGAATATAATTATTTTATAAAATAAAATAATCAACTAAAACAATCATACTTCAATTATAATATTCTATAAACAACATAAATAAATACTAACAATAATATAGTACCAACATAGTATAAAAATACGGTCTAATATCATTTAGACATATTTGATAACTCAAAAACACGTAATTATATCAAATCGATTAAATTACTAAATATTATTAAAATACATAATCACTAAGGCGCACAATATATCACAAGAATTACTATTATATTCGTGCATACAGCAAAAACATACTAATACGAAAATCGGGGTGTTACACTTTTCATTTCTATCTACAATCAGGACAAGAGAAGATGAATGCAATTGATAATCTCAAACTGTCCAGTTTATAATTCCAATCCATTCAGCTCGGAACATGATATATTATCAGTGAGGATAGACCATGTTCTAGTGTTTCATATCATATCTGCAACTTTTATAAATTATAACATCTAATGAAACTTTGAGTAGAAATTAAAACAACAACTTCAAAACAAGAAACATAAGAATCAAGTATAAACAAAGTAACTAATAGATGCTTTGTAATACACTCATATGCATGATCAAATAATAGTATGCATGGTAAGTAGTTGAACATAAGTCTGCTCCAAGAATAGATTTAGAAGTTAAAATGGAATATCTAAAAAAAACATTAACAAACATCACAATGACTATTATTCAACATTCAATGAATAAAAAAAAGGAGGAATAAAAAAAAAAGTAAAGGAAAGTTACCATCCATTGAAAATTGTTCCAGTAAGCAGTATCACCCCATGACCAAGCACCAATTCCATCATCGAAAATGAAAAGTGAACATGAACATCAGTTATGAATGAGCATGAATGACCTCCCATAAAATCATCCACTTAGGTAAAAAACAGTTCATAGCGCAATCATGAAATCGGCAATGGAGAAAACGGAGTAAAAGGATGCTTAAATTATCACACCTCACACGTCCTTTTGTTATCAAAATTGAAACCAAATTCAAATTAGCATATTTTAATATAGGTGTTCTGCTTATTTAACAAGAAGATTCCTAAAGGTGGGAAAAACAGAAGACCTTCCACACAGATGGAGCAACAAAAATAAGTGTCAAGTGAAGCATTCTAATTCTAGAAGAAATTAGAAATATACAACTTCATACCCCCTGAATATAATCAATAACTTCCTTATATTTGATCTTGTTTCCATTACGATCAATCACATTGAACACTGAAAATAAAATCAAATTTATACCAGGATCAGAATCAAAGTCAATAATAGATAATAACAGCAATAATAATATTAACTTGGACAGCATGGAAACAAGGAGTTTACCATCCATGAACCAAACCCCATCAGAGGATATATAAGCCTTTCTAATTACAAGGTTCATATCTGAAATTACTTGGACAACATCAAGGAAAATCCCATGTTTGTTGACACTATCAACCTGGAAGGATATTTCAATCATGAATAACAAGATACTTGAAAAATTAAATTATTAAAATTAACTTGGAAACAATCCTAAGGGAAAATTACAATCAAGGATTTTAAAAGAACAATTGAAAGAAAAAGGAAAGATTATTTCTTCCTGTGAACTAATTTTATTTTGTAAAAATCTAAGCAGAGGAAAGCATTGAGTTTACCTGAATAACTATAGCATTTTCACAAGCATTGTTGTCAATCACAACCCTACACGGCAAGAAGCAAGTTAGACCAATCCACAAAACCATTCTAACACACATAAATTCATATATTAAAATAATAATAACCATAAAATCGAATTACAAGTTAAAAATTCAACAAAACACAAGTTATAACCCTAAATCTACTAAGATGAAGAGTACAGATAGAAAACTTGAGCATCCATAAAAAAACACAACATAACATGGCTTACCAAATAGAAAATCAGAAGAACCAATCAAAGATCTAGATTTATTGAAGACAACGAACCATAAAAAAAACGGTTTAATTTGATGCTCATCCTGATTACAATTTCCAAAAATGAAATAAGAAAGAAAGAGGTGAAGAGTGGGTTTCATTACCTTCGTGTTGTTGTTCGTTGGAAAACCCAGCATCAAGAACCTGAGATTCACGAAAACGAAGATTAGGGTTTTGCGAAACCTCAAATCAGTAAAGCAAAACAAAGGGGTTTTGTGTATAACCTGCGTTCGAAGCTTCGTGGTGGAAGATTGAAGCTGTTCCAAACTTCAATCATCAAGTTTGCTCACGAAATCAACAAACCCTAGCAGAGGCGTGTGAGAGGAGAGGAGAGGAGAGGAGAGGCGTGTGCGTTGAGGGAGAAGCGTGTGCGTTGAGGGAGAAGCCATGAATTCCGAGCAAGAATCTGGAAGCGTGTTCGATCTGAGAGAGAGGCTTCGTGGAGTTCGATCTGGGAGTGAGAGGCTTCGTGGAGTGAGAGGCTGAGAGTGAAGGGTTCTCAGAAGTGGAGAGATAGGGTATACGCATAACTGAAATTATTTTTTTATATTTTGGTACTTTAGAAGTCAGGCGAATACACGCCTGACTTCTAAAGTATTAAAATAGAAACAAATAATTTCACCCTTAATTACAAGTTTGCCACCGCGTCACTTATGTAGTCAGGCGAATACACGCCTGACTTCTAAAGTCTACTTTTTTCCCTATTTGTTCACTTTAGAAGTCAGGCGTGTATCCACTTGACATTAAAACTCGCGAGTTTTGCCTTTTAATTACAAGTTTGCCACCGCGTCACTTATGTAGTCAGGCATCTGAGCGCCTGACTTTAAATGTCTAATTCTAATGTCATTTTTGCACTAGTAGCCTACTCCGGTCAGGATCATCGAACGTGACGACAAAGCGCTCCGGACGAGATCAATTCCTATTGTCAAGGTGCTTTAGGACAGTGCCTCACCTGAGTAAGCGACATGGGAAGTACAGGAAGAAATGCGGGTGAAATATCCCCATCTTTTTCGATTGAGGTACATTTTGTCAATTTTGAAACCAAAATTTTTAAAAGTTGGGGTGATTGTAACATCCCCTAACTAGCTAATTTAAGTTAGTTAAATTAGCAAGAGGTTAAGTTGATTAATTAGCATAATTATTTAAATTATGAGATAGTGTCATGGATGGAATAGATAAAGGAATTATTGTTATGCATACTTGGTATATTATGCTAAATAAGTGAGTTATAGGATAATTGTTGAGTTAGGAGTAGTAAGTGACTGTTAGTGAAGGGGGTATTTCAGTCCTTGCACCCATTAAATGAGTGTCCAGCTGAACCCATAACCATACACTCACTCACATAGTGATTCCTGAAAACAGAATTAGAAAAGAGAGGAAAAGCTTGAGAGAGAGAGAAGGAGAACTCGTGAGGGGAGGAGATGAGAGGGAGAGGAATCAAAGTTGATGCATGTCCCATTTTTCTTCACCACTAGATTCAGTGTTTCATCCTCTATCCATTGACACCAGAATCGTCACTGTTCTCTCCACCTTTCTCATTGTACCATTGTCACCACCTCAAGCTCAACTTGCTGGAAATGGGGTCTCCACTTTCCTTGATTGTTGATTGAAGATGGAGTTCAGCTACTAGACCAATTTCTGAAGTTACATTGTTGATAGAGATCAAGTTGGAGGTGATTCAGTGCTGGTTTCGAAGTGTGTAGAGCTTGGGTCCAGCTTAGAGCTCAAATTCATGGTCACACATGGTTGAAGATGAAGCAACAAGTGCAACAGAAATTTCTGCTGGAAAACCCGTATGACCTACCTTCATTGTTTTCGTCGTATCTCCATGTATTCAACTCTTCTGTTCACGATTTTTGTTTCTTTGGAAACTAGACACAAAATGCTTCAAAATGAGTACAAGAACCGTCGGATTCCATTGGGAATTGAGGGTGATATCGTGTCCTAAAGTTTAGATTGAGAATCAGATACTGTATTGGATCAGTCACCTTGTTTCGGTGATATCTTCTAAACTACTGGTTGCATGCGTGTGAATCTTCAACCATCAGAAAGTAGACAAAATTCTCTTCACAATGGGCACTGATTTGAAGGGTTTTGGTCACGGATTGACCTAGATATTCGTGTTGCAAAACTGCACACTGATGCTGGAAAAACGGATGTGGAGCTGGGAATGTCGGTTCGTCAAGTTTCGATTCGAGTCGTCAAAGTTCGAGAGACGTCAATTCCGTAGACGGGAAGGGAACTCAGTAGCTGGGATTTGTGTTTGTTTGCTGTTCCGAAGTCAGAATCGAGTCCTAGACGAGTTCGTGACACTTTGGAGCGGATTTGGGATAGTTCGCGAGTTTCGGTTCGTTCGAGTTCACGGAGTTTTGGTATTGTGTGCGATTTTCATCGCAAGAGGTGAGTTCTATACTCGCTTAGGGATTTGTTTTTCGAATATATGATTGCATGATTCTGAATCAAGGAGCCTCGCGTTTCGTTTTGAAAAGAATCAAGTCAAAAACAGTTTTCGGGAAAATGGCGTTTTTACGGTTTTTTGGTGAATATATATGTTTTCATTGATTTGTTGATTTTAATGCTTTTGCTGGAATATGACTGAATTGCTGGTTGAAATGTCTTTTTTTAAGTCACGAAAGTCCTAAAATGTCTCGGCACCGGATTGTAAGCGAAACGGAACAAAACAGAGATTTTGAAAAGTCATTTTCTTCACTTCTGCCAACGATCGCGTCGCGACCCGTGGCCGTCGCCTCGTGACCATGCATAAAATTGTGACAGTTTTTGTTTCTGTAACTTTTCGCGTCGCGACGGAACCTGTTCGCGTCGCGACGCAGTGTAATTTTCAGCAAACCCTACTGATTTTGTTTTTGCGATAGCTTTTGATCCGGGAATCCGATTGAGGTGTTTTCAGTTGCGTTTTAAAGCTTATTGAAAGGTATATTCAGAGGTATTATTCAAACTATAAAATGCTCTGTTTTGAAAGTTAAGAATGTTGGAAAAACCGAACTATAGTGAACGCGAGTGCATACTGTAACATCCCCTATTTTTACTATTTTAATTATATTGGCATGGAATTATTTTTGGTAATTTATTAGCTTGTTAAAAAATAAAATGAAATAAATTGAAAGTGATTTAAATAATTGACTTGCCATTGTTTGTAATTAATTGATATATTGTGTTAGGAAATGAAATATGTGATTGAATGATTTGTTATGCTTGTATGTTAAATTGTTAAGTTAGATTAGTTACATAGTCATATGTTAGCTAGAATTAAGAGATAAGTGGCTGAAGGGTAAAACAGTAAATTTCCTACCTTTTTAATATGCCCAGCTGAGCCAAACACCCAGCACCCTCCCTCCACCCCATTCTTTTTCAGAAACTGAAGTCAAAGGAGATTGAGAGAGAAGAGAGGGAGTGAGTGGCGAGAAGAGAGAGTGAGGGAGGGGAGGAGAGTGATCCTCCATGCATGTTAGAAATCTCACCACCATCATTTCACATTTTCTCTCCTCTTTCCACTGATACCTCTTTCACACACAGGCTCAGCCCTGATCATCTCACTTCACACAACTATGAAATTTCGAGTTTGAGGGAGGAGAAGAGTTCAACAGAAAATTATGGGTAAAACCCGTTTTACCTACCTTCGGTAATTACGTCGTATCTCCCTGAGCCCGACTCCGATCATCGTGATTCTTGTCCCTCTGGAAACTAGACACAAAGCTCTTCATTTTGGGCACAAGAACCGCATTATTTCATTGATAAATGAGAGAGATATCACACTCACAACTTTCGGATTAAGAATCAGCCACTGTTCCGAAGCAGTCCTCTTGTTTTGTTAATATCTCCCAAACCACTGGTTGCATGTAAGTGAATCTTTCTCCATCAGAGAGTAGAGAAAATTCCCTTCACCGTAGACCCTCATTTTGCTAAGTTTGGTTGAGATTTGAGTGAGTTACGCTCGTTGCAAATTGGCGGTTTGTTGCTGGAAGTAGCTGGAGCGGATTCGTGGGATCGCCGTTCGTCCGAGTTCGCGAAGCTTCGGCGTTGGGAGCGATTGTCATCGCCAAAAGGTGAGTTCTATACTCACTAGGGAATAAAGTTGATGTGTCATGTATTCTGAAACGAGTCACGCGTTTTATGAAAAACCGGTGTCGAATTGATTTCGAAAATATCGTTCTAAGTCATGGAGTCGTTTGATCGTTGGACTGAAATTGTGATTAAAATTGCATGATTGATATGTGGATTGTGATGATTGGATTATGTCTGGAATTCTGTGTATAAATTCTGTTTGAAGGTTGGATGTCGATCGGATTACGGATTAGAAACGATCGGAAAGCGAAACGGAACGAAAGAGGACATTATTCTGAGTTCACAGGACGCACGGACCGTGCGCCCCCTCCGGGTTGCCAATTTGAGAAAAGTAATAGGACGCACGGATCGTGCGCCCCTGGGCACGGATCGTGCGCCCCCTTCTGGTACCGTACTCCTAAATTCCGTTTCGTCGCTCCTTTCGGTTCCAAACCTCTTCCGATCTCCTTCTCAACCAACTGTGATGATGTGACCCTATTAATACCATCGTTTGATTGATTCTAACTCGCTCTTGAGGATATAACCCTGATTATGAGATTGTTATGTCTAAGCTAAGCTCATGTTATGAGACCGATTATTATGTTATGATTATGCTAAGTGTGATTGATGTATTGTGCTGGACTGACTGGGTTAGTAAGATTGATAAGTTAAGTTAGCGAACCTTAGTAATCCATGAGAGATCACTTAATAATTAGACTAAGTTAGTAATTAGATCACGTTAGTAATAAGTTTATGTTAGGATCAGTTCATGTTAAGTTAAGTTCATGATTATGTTCAGTTTATTGTTAAGTTAAGTTATTGTTATGTTAAGTTCATTGTTCAGTTCAGTTCAGGTATATTAAAATATATACATCAGTTCAGTTAGGGTGACGACCCTATTTCAGTTTAGTGTGCTAGGGGAGGGGAAGTCATGAGCCCTATGAACCTGGGCCCCATCAGGGACCCAGCCGATTAGTGGGGACGGGTTCACCGGAAGCTTATTATGCCAAGTGACCGGTGACACGCTAAAATATCAGTTCAGTTTATGTGTTGTTTCTTGTAACCGGCTTAAGGGTTATGAGGACAACGTTTAGTTCAGTTTATGAGTTGCGTCTTGTAACCGGCTTAAGGGTTATAAGGACAACTTCAGTTAGTTAGCCACATAGTCAATTTAGCGAACTATGAGTTAGAATCAGAATAATGAATCAAGCATAATTGAACCGAGCGGATTAGTAAGGGGTCGCGATAGAACTCACTGAGACAAGTTGTCTCACCCAATCCATTGTTGTTGTTTTTCAGTTAAGCAGGGAAAGTTGAAGACAGTAAGGCATGGCTATGGAGACGCTTGAGGAGCTGCCGCTATCTTTATTTCATTATGTCTTGTTATTCATTTTCATTTGTATTTCGGCATTGTTATTCAGTTTCTTAAGATGTACGATGGTACGACTTATGTTTTTAAGTTGTAAATCGCTTCCGCAGACTTTCGGTTTTGGTACTGAACACTAGTTGAGTGGTGTAAGGACCGACTTTATGTATTTTATATTAAGTTATGTAAGCGAACTTGATGGGTTTTTAGCATCGAGTATTAGTATGTGTTCAGTATTTAAAAAGGAAGTCACTCTGATGTATGCCAGTAGTGCGCTTCGGTAATTTCTACAAGATAGAAATTAACGGGGTGTTACAATTGGTATCAGAGCAGTTCGACCTAGTCGGACTTAGAATCATGAGTCTCTTAAGTCCTCTAAGTGTGATTCCTCTTAGTATGCTATTAGACGTTTAGCCTGATCAACTAAACACTTTGTGCATATTTTGCAGAATCATGGCTGGTGGAAGTAGGAGAAGCGTCCCTGTTGATCCAAATACCGAATGGATGCAGAATGTCATTGAGACGCAACAGAAGATGATGAATGACATGATGCAAATGCAGCAGCAGCAGATGGCTCAAATGGCCCAGATTCATCATGAGAGGATGAACTAGCAACAACCGAATGTTCAACAACCTCCTCTGGAAGATCCGAATAGGGCTTACTTTCGCTTTCAGAAGATGAATCCTCAAAGTTTCAAAGGAGGACCTGAGGTAATGGTATCACATTTCTGGTTGGATTCGATGGAGAAGATTTTTAGGACTCTTCAATGCAGCGAAGAAGAGAAGGTTCTCTTTGCCGCCCATATGCTCGAGGAAGATGCTCAAACCTGGTGGACCAATGCTCATGATTTGATGGTGAACCAGGGAACTCCTGTTACCTGGGTTAACTTCAAGGAGATGTTTATTGGTCACTTTTTCCCTCCGGTGATGAAGTTAAGCAAGCAAGCCGAGTTTATCAATCTGAGGCAAGGAGAGATGTCGGTGGGTGAGTTCACCGCCAAGTTCGAAAGGTTGTCGCAGTTTTATCAGTTGGCAAAACATGCTCCGAATGATGAGCGGAAGATGCAGATGTACAAGGCAGGTCTTCGTGCAGATGTGGCCCAAGGTCTTAGCTCTTATACTATACCAGTTATGCTGGATTGGTGCAGCAAGCTTATGTTGCAGAGGCAGATCTCAACAGGATGTATGAGGAAAGGAAAGCGTATCGGAAAGAGAAGAAGAAAGCATTGGAATTGCCAACCCCAAGTGATGAACCGAGGAGTATCTATAACAAAGGAAAGCAGGCTACAGCATCCGAACTACTAAGGTCCGGTAAGTGTCTGAAATGCGGAAGGCCTCACACTGGAGAGTGTCGTCTGGGATCCACTGTGTGTTACTACTGCAAGGAAGAAGGGCATTATGCTAACGAATGCCCGGTGAAGAAGAGGAATCGAGAAGAGAATGCTAACTCCGCGAGCGGAAAAGTCTTTGTGTTGGACGCTCAGAAAGGCCAAGCTAATGTCGGATCGGCGAAAGGTATACTGTGTGCTAATTGTCTTGATTGGTCCAATTTTAAGGACAAAATTTTTAAAAAGTTGGGGTGAATGTAACATCCCCTATTTTTACTATTTTAATTATATTGGCATGGAATTATTTTTGGTAATTTATTAGCTTGTTAAAAAATAAAACGAAATAAATTGAAAGTGATTTAAATAATTGACTTGCCATTGTTTGTGATTAATTGATATATTGTGTTAGGAAATGAAATATGTGATTGAATGATTTGTTATGCTTGTATGTTAAATTGTTAAGTTAGATTAGTTACATAGTCATATGTTAGCTAGAATTAAGAGATAAGTGGCTGAAGGGTAAAACAGTAAATTTCCTACCTTTTTAATATGCCCAGCTGAGCCAAACACCCAGCACCCTCCCTCCACCCCATTCTTTTTCAGAAACTGAAGTCAAAGGAGATTGAGAGAGAAGAGAGGGAGTGAGTGGCGAGAAGAGAGAGTGAGGGAGGGGAGGAGAGTGATCCTCCATGCATGTTAGAAATCTCACCACCATCATTTCACATTTTCTCTCCTCTTTCCACTGATACCTCTTTCACACACAGGCTCAGCCCTGATCATCTCACTTCACACAACTATGAAATTTCGAGTTTGAGGGAGGAGAAGAGTTCAACAGAAAATTCTGGGTAAAACCCGTTTTACCTACCTTCGGTAATTACGTCGTATATCCCTGAGCACGACTCCGATCATCGTGATTCTTGTCCCTCTGGAAACTAGACACAAAGTTCTTCATTTTGGGCACAAGAACCGCATGATTTCATTGAGCAATGAGAGAGATATCACACTCACAACTTTCGGATTAAGAATCAGCCACTGTTCCGAAGCAGTCCTCTTGTTTTGTTAATATCTCCCAAACCACTGGTTGCATGTAAGTGAATCTTTCTCCATCAGAGAGTAGAGAAAATTCCCTTCACCGTAGACCCTCGTTTTGCTAAGTTTGGTTGAGATTTGAGTGAGTTACGCTCGTTGCAAATTGGCGGTTTGTTGCTGGAAGTAGCTGGAGCGGATTCGTGGGATCGCCGTTCGTCCGAGTTCGCGAAGCTTTGGCGTTGGGAGCGATTGTCATCGCCAAAAGGTGAGTTCTATACTCACTAGGGAATAAAATTGATGTGTCATGTATTCTGAAACGAGTCACGCGTTTTATGAAAAACCGGTGTCGAATTGATTTCGAAAATATCGTTCTAAGTCATGGAGTCGTTTGATCGTTGGACTGAAATTGTGATTAAAATTGCATGATTGATATGTGGATTGTGATGATTGGATTATGTCTGGAATTATGTGTATAAATTCTGTTTGAAGGTTGGATGTCGATCGGGTTACGGATTAGAAACGATCGGAAAGCGAAACGGAACGAAAGAGGACATTATTCTGAGTTCACAGGACGCACGGACCGTGCGCCCCCTCCGGGTTGCCAATTTGAGAAAAGTAATAGGACGCACGGATCGTGCGCCCCTAGGCACGGTTCGTGCGCCCCCTTCTGGTACCGTACTCCTAAATTCCGTTTCGTCGCTCCTTTCGGTTCCAAACCTCTTCCGATCTCCTTCTCAACCAACTGTGATGATGTGACCCTATTAATACCATCGTTTGATTGATTCTAACTCGCTCTTGAGGATATAACCCTGATTATGAGATTGTTATGTCTAAGCTAAGCTCATGTTATGAGACCGATTATTATGTTATGATTATGCTAAGTGTGATTGATGTATTGTGCTGGACTGACTGGGTTAGTAAGATTGATAAGTTAAGTTAGCGAACCTTAGTAATCCATGAGAGATCACTTAATAATTAGACTAAGTTAGTAATTAGATCACGTTAGTAATAAGTTTATGTTAGGATCAGTTCATGTTAAGTTAAGTTCATGATTATGTTCAGTTTATTGTTAAGTTAAGTTATTGTTATGTTAAGTTCATTGTTCAGTTCAGTTCAGGTATATTAAAATATATACATCAGTTCAGTTAGGGTGACGACCCTATTTCAGTTTAGTGTGCTAGGGGAGGGGAAGTCATGAGCCCTATGAACCTGGGCCCCATCAGGGACCCAGCCGATTAGTGGGGACGGGTTCACCGGAAGCTTATTATGCCAAGTGACCGGTGACACGCTAAAATATCAGTTCAGTTTATGTGTTGTTTCTTGTAACCGGCTTAAGGGTTATGAGGACAACGTTTAGTTCAGTTTATGAGTTGCGGCTTGTAACCGGCTTAAGGGTTATAAGGACAACTTCAGTTAGTTAGTCACATAGTCAATTTAGAGGACTATGAGTTAGAATCAGAATAATGAATCAAGCATAATTGAACCGAGAGGATTAGTAAGGGGTCGCGATAGAACTCACTGAGACAAGTTGTCTCACCCAATCCATTGTTGTTGTTTTTCAGTTAAGCAGGGAAAGTTGAAGACAGTAAGGCATGGCTATGGAGACGCTTGAGGAGCTGCCGCTATCTTTATTTCATTATGTCTTGTTATTCAGTTTCATTTGTATTTCGGCATTGTTATTCAGTTTCATAAGATGTACGATGGTACGACTTATGTTTTTAAGTTGTAAATCGCTTCCTGCAGACTTTCGGTTTTGGTACTGAACACTAGTTGAGTGGTGTAAGGACCGACTTTATGTATTTTATATTAAGTTATGTAAGCGAACTTGATGGGTTTTTAGCATCGAGTATTAGTATGTGTTCAGTATTTAAAAAGGAAGTCACTCTGATGTATGCCAGTAGTGCGCTTCGGTAATTTCTATAAGATAGAAATTAACGGGGTGTTACACATACGAATCATGTTGAGATAACGAGCCTAGAGCTCATCATGTCATGCTAAGTTAATTGATTGTAAGTCTATAAAGACATTTAAACTCTCAATTCATGTAAACACAATTCAAGTTACTTTCCCTCGGGGAAAGGTAGAAGGTATAATTTGAGTATATCGAGGATGACGATTCTCTCAAATTAGCATACTAGGGTGGGGGAAGTCATGAGCCCCAAATCCTAGGCCCACATGTTTTACCCACTGGTGATTACCGGGATGGGTTCACCAAAGGCCAGAGAAATAACCATGCTAAGGTAGGCTTGAGGTGTTGTGCTAAGTTCATGAAAATATGATGTGTAGTTGCTTATCAGGGCTACATCAAGAAAGTAATTAATTTAACGAGTAGTCGCTTATTAGGGCTACAAGTTACATGAAAATAATATGTGTCCACGTGGTTGCTTATGAGGGCCACGAGTTCAAAGATAAAGTTTAATAAACCGCTAGAGTTAGTCAGGGGTCTCGATAGGACTCACTGATATAATGTTTATCTCACCCTTCATATATTGTGGTTTTTACAGAGAAGCAGGGGAAAGCAAAGGCGACAAAGCACGGTTAGCCGGTGCGACTCATGGAGTCATTGGAGACTTGATTTCCTGTTTAGGCCTTGGTGCTTTTCTAGTTTATGTTATCGATTGTATGACTATCACTGTATAAGTTGTAAAATCGTTTCCGCTACTTTATGTTTTGAGTATTGAACACCAGGATTGTATAAGTCTTAAGTTATGAAACTTAAGCATTTTCAGGAAGTTAATGAGGTTCAGAGAACCATTTGATATTTATTATCGAAACTTTTAGTCTGTGTTCAATATTCATTAACAGGAAGTTACTCTGATGTATGTCATTTAGTGCATTTCTGTAATTCTACATGTTAGTAATTATCGGGGTGTTACATTATCAATAAGAAATATTTGTTTTAAATATTAATGAGTAGTTTAAATAGTCATTAAATCTTCTTGTTTTTTAGATAGTAGGTTTATAGTAGTCTTCAAAAAATTTAATTATCAATGACAAATATTAATCCTGTGTTTTTTTTATATATTAGTGCCGTTATTCCGTGTTTTTTTATATATCATTGCAATTATCTTGTAGTTTCAATTGATTATTTTAGTTGATTAGTAGATTATATTAGATAGTAAAAGATAGATAGTAGATTATCAATAAGAGGTGATAGTAGATTATCAATAAGAGTATAAACAAATTTCGGAGAGAAAAATTAAAATTTTAAGGTGATAACTTTTTCCAAAAAGGTGACAGTTTTTGTTTTTGATTTTTAGTGTGACTCATTTACATTTTTATAGGTAATTTTAGTAGAGTAGTGTTTGTATAAATTTAGAAATTTAGTTAAAAAAACTAAAGTGAAGTGATAAGAGAAAGAGAAGAATCGTTTATGAGAAAATTAAAAGTGAAGTAAAAAGACAAAATGAAGAAAGAGAGTGTAAGAGAAAAGTGAAAAGGGGAAAAGAGAGTGTCAGAAAAAAGAGAGAAAAAAGGAAGAAAGAGAGTATAAGAAGAAAAGGAAAGAAAGAGAGGGAAATGACATTTTTACCCTTAGATTAGATATGTGTCTTGTTAATAAGAAATCTAAATCGGTAATTTCATAGAACGTTTGTTTGTATAAATAGATATTTGTATAAATAGATATTAGATTAGATTAGATCAGGAGATGACAACACAAAACTCTGGTCTTACACACTGCACAATATATAGGTAAGTAGCCTGAACCTCTGCATTGGACTCCACGCTCTTTTATTATTTTTTCATCTTGTGTCACTTTTTCTCTATTATTTTGATATATTTACTCAAGTCTTTCCCCTCTTTTCTAAAAGACAATGCCAACCCCAGTTCTCTCTACCTTTCGACTCTCTTTGTTCTCTTATCCTCTCACAAAAATACAGAAGTAACATGACTCTTCTTCATCTCTTCTAATATAGTTCAAAAATCAACAAACAATGTGATCAAAAATGGAGAAAAATTGGATATAAAAAAGGAGAAAAACACAAGGTCTGGTTGAAAGTGGCAACAAATGACAATGCATGCTTAGAGGTCTTCTAAGAGCACTAGAGTCTCAACGTGAAACAATTACATGTTCCTGGTATAATTTTTCCTAAAAAAATCAATAATTAAATTAATTGTTTTTTATTGTGAGTCAGGAGCGGCAATGAGAGCAGCAACGGGAGCGACAATAAGAGAGGTAACGGGAGCGCTAACGGGGCTGCATATTTTATATTAAAAATCAATAATCTACTCTATTTTTTAACTTATTTTTCGTAAAAAATCAATAACTACAACATAAAATTTAGTAAATTAATATTAAATTATGTAGAATTTACTATTTACTATAATCTACTCAAACTACTAAAACCAGTTAATTTAACCACTACCAATTGTCAAAAAAATCGATAAGACTAGCAAAATTTCCAAAATAATTGTTCCTTAAAAAATCAATAATTAAATCTCATTTGTGTTTTTTGTGAGCTGCAGGTAGAGCTGTCAATTTTGGCCCGGCCCGATTGGCCAGATCACACAATTGTGCTAGGCCGGGCTGGTCCCACTACAAGAAAAACGCGTTTTTCTTGCGGATTTTTTCCGCCGGTACGGTTACGGTGGAAATTTGGCATTTCTGGGGATTTTTTTCGCCGGTAAATTTCCGGCGGAAAAAATAGACTTTCCAGCGGATTTTTTAAAAAAAATTATTTAAAAAAAAACTTTTTGCTTTCGGCCGATAATGCGCTGTTCCGACGGATTTTTAAATATTTTTTTATTTTTTTTTTTAAAAAATCCGCCGGTAATGCACATTTCCGACGGAAAAAACCACCAGTAAATCCGCCGAAACCGTTAAATGCCTATAAATAAAACATTCTCATACACTCTTCTCATTCTCTCATTTCACTCTTTATTTCCTTCTCATTCTTTTCTGCACTTTCCCTTTCCTATCTTTCTTCTTCTTTATCATACTCTTCAATCTCCATAAATTTCTCTACATATTTCTCTTCTATATTTCCTCTTTCTTCTTCCTTCTCATTCATTCTCACTCATTCATTCTTATTCCTTCTTACTTCTTCATTCTTATTATCTCCTATATTATTACTTCTCATACTCTGATTCATTCTTATTCCTTCTTACTTGTTCATTTTTATTCTCTCCAATATTATTTCTTCTCATACTCTTTTTCCTTCTTATTCATTCCTACTTCTTCATTCTCATTCCTTTATTCCTTCTCATTATGTTCTATATAATATTTCTCATATTCTACTTCATTTTCATTTTTCTTACTTCTTATTAAATTACATACCAAATTTTAAAATTCGAAAAAATTTAAAAAAAATTAATTTTTTTTGAAAAATAAAATAAAAAATCCGCCGGTAATGTGCATTTCCGGCGGATTTTTCAAAAAAAATTATTTTTTATTTTTTTAAAAAATCCGCCGGTAATGCGCGTTTCCGGCGTATTTTTCATAAAAAAAATTATTTTTTATTTTAAAGAAATCCGCCGGAAATTACCGTCGGAAAAATCCGCCGGAAACCATTAACTGAGAGTGTTTTATCGGCGGAAAAAATCCGCCGAAAACATCACTTTTCCGGCAGATTTGGTGCATTTCAGGTGGATTTTTTCTGTCAGAAAAACGTGTTTTTCTGTCAGAAAAACGTGTTTTTCTTGTAGTGCCCATGGGCTTTGGGCTGGTCCGATTTTTTTTTTTGTTCTTGTTTTTTATTTATTTTTAAAGTGGCCTTTTGTTAAAATTTGGCCCAACAAGAAAAAAAAACACAATTATTATAGGGGCCAAAATAAAACGTGATGTGCAGCAAAGATGACACTTATGAGATTATCAGCAACTTGAGAATCAGTTAGTGTGAGTTGTTGGTACATCTTCTCACCTCTTCCTCTCAACAGAACTCCCAACAACCCACCACCACAGTTCATGCTTTCTTTCCTCCTATGGGCTGATGTTAGGCCGGGCTGGGTCATAAAATATGCAGCCCATTAGAATATTGGGTGGGCCCGCCGATCCAGCCCGTATATGCTATTTGGCCCGATGGGCTGGTCCGACCCAATTGACAGCTCTAGCTGCAGACAGCGGCAATGAGAGCAGCAACGACATCGCCAACAGGAACACCAATGGGAGCAGGCAACGAGAGAGGCAACGGGAGCACCAACGGGGGTACATATTTTATATTAAATTTCATTTTCCTTTTTCCTCATTTTTACTCCATTATTAGTATTATAAGAAGATACCGATTTTTTTTAACTTTTTGCAATACAACTATTTTAATAAATTTGTATTTTTTTTCTTTTTCTTTTATTACATTTGCAACTTTCAACGTATTTATAATTTCATAGCAAATTATAACCACGTACAGTATCACCCGTGCGTTTGCACGGGTTATACGCATGGTAAAATACTAGTATCACACTAAAAACTTAAAATCAAAACAAGCAAGAAATTGTCTCCCAAGCAAAAACCCCAACTTCTAGAAACCCAGCAACTAGCTCCAGCCCCTAAACCCTTCCATTGACCTCTTGAATCTACAATGTAGGTGAGAAAATACCCAAAACCAAGCCCCAATCTGACATGCAAGCTTTCACACTCCAAATCCAACTTCTCTACTCACATGTAAATCGAGTTGTGAGAGGGAAGAATGAGGTGAAGTTGCTGGATTTTCTGATTCTTGATGGAGTCTATGAAAACAGTGGAAAGAATAGAAGAGGATGTAGAATCATGGTGTAGGGAGCTTGTGAGATTTGTTGGGTTTCTCCTAACCCTCTCTCTCTAACACATTCTCTCTCATTCTCTCTCACTCTCTCTAACTCTTTCACTGTATCACATTCTCTCTCTCTCTCTCTCTCTCTCTCTCTCTCTCTCTCTCTCTCTCTCTCTCTCTCTCTCTCTCTCTCTCTCTCTCTCTCTCTCTCTCTCTCTCTCTCTCTCTCTCTCTCTCTCTCTCTCTCTCTCTCTCTCTCTCTCTCTCTCTCTCTCTCCCTCTTCTTTTCCCAAGGGATTGTGTTTCTAAAATTCTGAAATAAAGAGTGTGTGTGTGTGTGGGGGGGGGGGGGGGGTTCAGCTCCATCTACTATTTATAGTGTGATTTGAATGAGGGAAAAAGGGTCAATTAAGGTGGAATGATTAGGACAACATAAATGAGGTTTTAGCATTCTAATAAAATGTGAAAAACCTCACTCAACTTTACCTCTAAACTAGTGTATCTAGAAATTAAACACTACAAAAACTCACAAAACAATTCAATTCAATCCGAACAAACAAGAATTAAATCTCTTGGAAATTAAAGTAATTGAAAATTACTTTGGGTGTTACATTTCACCCCAACTTGAAAAATTTTGTCCTCAAAAATTGTTCAAGTCCTATCTATTACCTTGAGAAAATATTCTCTTTAGGAGACACAATATCATGAAAAGCATGGTTACAACAAACAACCTCACTATACAAACCGGTTTACTATAGGTTCAACTTCAAAACTTAAACACCGGATAACAGTGGCACTGCTCGATTGTCAGTTAAACGTCAAGGCAATAGACATTGAGGGAAGATATATGTTTGACGTACGTCTTGAAATAAAAGAGGTTGGTATCAATACAAGTTTACAAATCGGGAGCATCAATTTAGCAGTGATGCGTGTCTAAGACTGGATTCGAACTCAGGAGTTTAATTAAGCTGGAAAACCTTAGCATCTCATCCAAATGCTCTTGGGTATCGATTCCATTTTTTATTAGCAAGTGTCTAAATTAATTAAAAAGTTATTTATTAATAATTAATAAATATAAGATAAATATTTAATGGTGAGGAGTTGCATTTGAAATAAATGTGTGTAACTTACCCAATATCATTTGTATTCCTAAAAATTTGACACATGTATCTCACGAATTTAATATTAACATGTTGTAAACGTATAAATAGTCAATCACAAGGTTTAGTGAAATTTACCTTTTAGGTGAGACTTTAGGTTGCCTTTGAAAAAATATGGGTAACTTACTCAATCTCACATGCATTCACTTAAAATCTGACACATGTATCCCACCGTGTGATATAAAGGGGTAAATATATTTTAATTGACCGAAATAATGGATTCCATCAAAACAAAAATGAATGATTTTATTGCTGTCACGTCATATTAGATAAATTACTCACATTTTTTCAAAGATAACCTGGAATCTACCGTATTCAATAGTAGTTTAAAAAACAATTTGAAAAAAGATAACCTAGAATCTACCGTATTCGTTAAAATACTCGATGGTCTACTGACCCTAAAATACTCGATGGTTTGAAATTTGCTTTTAAAGTACGTAATTGGATCGGCCCTACTAATAAAGCAAGTAAATTAACTCTTGATGAGGGAATTTTCGGCCTTCATGGAGGATATGGGTTTGATTGACGTGCCAGTCCTTGGCAAGAAATTTACTTGTTTTGGTTCAAATGGGAGAGCTAGTCGTATTGACAGAATATTGGTGTCCGGTGGATTGGTGGCAAGATGGAACATTTCTACGCAGTGGGTTGGAGCTCGAGACATCTCTAACCATTGCCCGGTATGGCTATTGAGATCTTCATCGAACTGGGGACCGAAGCCTTTTAGATTCAATAACTGTTGGATGGAGCATTCAGATTTCGTGCAGTTTGTGAAGGAGGTCTGGGACTCATGTGTAGTGAGGGGGAGAGGCGATTATGTTGTTAAAGAAAAATTCAAATGGTTGAGAGATAAATTGAGAGGATGGAATCGTGAGGTATTCGGCATCAAAGAGTTACAGATTGAGAAGATTGTGAAAGATCTGAACGATTTGGAAGAAGCGGCTACTCGGGGTGGGCTCTTTAATGAAACACAAAGGAAAGCTCTGACTACCCAATTCTGGAATGAACTCCATGCCAAGGAAAGCCTTTTGGCCCAAAAGTCAAGGGTGAGGTGATTGGCTGAGGGGGACGCTAACAGTAGATTCTTCCATGCTTGTGTAAGGGGGAACCGGCAAAGAACACAAATCCTGAAATTGAAGGTGAATGAGGAATGGGTGGAGGATGTGGATGGTATAAAGCTAGCGGTAAAGGAACACTTTGAGAAGAGCTACAAAGAAGATTCATTTGCAAGACCGAAACTGAATGGTATATCTTTTAAACAAATAACAAGGGAGGATAATGATTTTCTCACATCACCTATAACCATTGATGAAGTCAAAGAGATTGTGTGGGAATGCGACAGCAACAAATGCCCGGGGCCGGATGGTTTCAATCTCAATTTCTTCAAGAGTTGCTGGAAAATTGTGAATCCGGAGGTTATGAAGTTTATTGATGAATTCCAAAGGAAGGAGAAACTACCAAAAGCCATAATTGCTTCGTTCTTGACACTTATTCCGAAAGTTAAAAACCCACAGGGGCTGTCGGAGTATAGGCCAATAGCACTTATTGGTAGCTTGTCTAAGATTCTGGCAAAGGTGTTGGCGGGAAGGATGAAAAAGGTGATGAAGACTGTGATTTCAAATTGCCAGAATGCTTTCTTAGCGGGACGCAACATCTTGGACGGTGTGGCAGTGGTGAACGAAATCCTTGATATGGCAAAACGGAATAAAACGGGATGTGTGGTGTTGAAGGCTGATTTCGCGAAAGCATACGATTCGGTTAATTGGACGTATCTTGACTATATGCTGGGGGAGACTGGGGTTCAATGAGAGGTGGAGGAGATGGATGAAGGTATGTGTCTCGTCTAACTCTATTGCGGTCTTGGTGAATGGTAGTCCATCGGGAGAGTTTGTGGCCCAAAAAGGTTTAAAGCAAGCTGACTCTTTATCCCCCTTTTTGTTTCTTGTGGCGGCGGAAGGTTTGGCGGGGTTAGTTCGCAAGGGTGAAGAATCTAATTGCCTAAAAGGTTTCCAGGTAAGTGATCAACTCTCGGTTTCATTATTACAGTTTGCGGATGACACAATCTTTTTTTGTGATGGAAAAGACAAGAGTATTTGGGGGCATTAAATCAATATTGCGAAGCTTTGAGTTGGTTTTGGGCCTGAAAGTAAACTTTTCGAAGAGTAATGTCATTGGCATCAACATTGAAAGAAGAGTATTAGAAGGCATTTCACATTTTCTTGCATGCAAAGTGGGATCGGCTCCTTTCAAGTTTTTGGGTGTACCGGTTGGCGCTAACCCGAGAAGGGTGGGCACATGGCAACCTACAATCGAAGCTATCAAGGCTAGACTGACCAGTTGGAGAAGCCGGCAACTATCTATTGATGGTAGAGTCACACTTATAAACTCGGTCCTATCCTCACTGCCATTATACCTCTTCTCATTCTACAAGGCATCAAAGAAGGTAATTGATGCAATTGTAAGGCTCCAAAGAAGGTTCTTATGGGGAAGCGATGAAGATCACAAGAAGGTTGCTTGGGTTAGCTGGGAATTGATTTGTCTGCCCAAGGAGCGGGGAGGGCTCGGTATAAAAAATCTTGAAGCTTTCAATTTGGCCCTTCTAGCAAAGTGGAGGTGGAGATATCTAGTAGATGACGGGGGCTCTTTGTGGAAGAAAATTCTGGTGCACAGGTATGGTACTTAAGTGGTTGGAACGGGGAAGTGGGAAACATGACTAGGTGGAGGCGTACTTCATTGTGGTGGCGGGACCTGAAAATAATGGGCAATGGTATCGGCATTGGTGGGGACTGGTTTATGGAGTTGAGTAGGAAGAAGTTAGGAGGAGGAACAACGATATGTTTTTGGACGGATGCGTGGCTGGGTAGGGATTCTTTCGCTAAACTCTTCCCTGCCCTCTTTCATCGAGCTGGTAACATAAATGCGAAGGTTGCTGACATGGGGGAGTGGAGATCGTCAGGGTGGGTGTGGAGGGCGCTATCGGCGAAAACACTGCTGACAGAGGAAGTGCAACAGGCTGAGGAACTCGCAACCATTCTGCAGGGGGTGGAACCGAAAAGAAATAACGGCGACAGATGGATATGGTTGCGTGACGCAGCTGCTGGTTTTTCGGTGAAAATCTGCTATGACTGGCTGGTTTCTTCTTTTGCAGGTACCCGAGAACTGTTGGAGGACCGTAAGGTGAAGGCATGTACAAGATTGTGGAAAAATGACGCTCCATCAAAGATTCTAATTTTTTCATGGAGATTATTGCTCAACAGGTTGGCCACTCGGGATGCGTTAACAAGAAAGGGTATTCTGACGTCGGCCCATGATCGGTGTTGCGTCCTATGTTTCAAGAAAGATGAATCGGCAGCTCATGTATTTTTTGAGTGTGAGGTTACTCAAGAAGCGTGGAGACTTGTGAGTCAATGGATGGGGGTCCCCAGGACTAAGACCATGGATGTGGTGGAGAACTTCATGGAATTTGGGAAACACTACAAGAATGTGCTAATTTACCTACCACATATTTCCGAGGGATTTTTTTTGGTCGCTAATATCTTCGTTTCCGACGGATAGTTCCCTCGCTACGTGTTTAATGCATTACCCGCTTATATTTCCGAAGGAATTTAAATCCCTCGAAAATTTCCAAGGGAAATTTCCCTCGGAACTGAACCATTATCCGTCGGAAACTGTTTTTCCATAAAACTAAAACCCGTATCATTACGCATTCCTTCCTCTATTCACAAACTCTTTACCCCTACGCATTCCTTTCTCTATTCTCCACCACCACCACCGGCCACCACCGCGCTCACCTTCGCATCGCCGGCCACCATCGCTCTCACCGTCGCACAGCAACGCTGCTTCTCCTCCTCCCGTCGCACAGCAACGCTTCTTCTCCTCCTCCAGTCGCCCAACCGCAACAACCACAAGACAGTGTCTTCTCCTCCTCCAGTCGCCCAACCGCAACAACCACAACGATGTCTCTCTCGCTTCCCTCTCTCAGTCGCGAAAACAGTGTCTCTCTCGCTTCCCTCTCTCAGTCGCGAAAACAGTGTCTCTCTCGCTTCCCTCTCTCAGTCGCGAAAACAGTGTCTCTCTCGCTTCTTCTTCTTCTTCTTCTCAGGTTAGTTTCTTCTTCTCTTCTTTGATGATTGTTTGATTTGGGGAAAATTGTTCAGTTTCTGCATGAATTGAAAACCCTAATTTATGATTTTTTTTAATTTGGAAACCCTAATTTTTTTAATTTGAAAACCCTAATTGTTGAATTTGTTGTTATGTTGACATGAATTCAGGGAGTTTAAGGAAGCCAACAAGGTGGACAGGCTGGATTGTCCTGTGGACTGCTAACACAGAGAGGTATAGGCACTGAGTCTCAAAATATCACTAATGCTTCTTTGACTATTGCTGGTGAGGCGTGCAAATCAAGTATTTGTCTAACTGTATCTTTTCAGTTATTATTTTATAAAGATTCTGATCATTTCTTATGCAGATGCATCCCTTTCATATTCGCCTCTTTTGTAGGTGTATATCATTGACTTCGGTCTTGCTAAGAAATACAGAGACAACACTCAACGGCATATTCCCTACAGGTACTTTTATGTCATCTTTACTTTTTCTGATTTTCTTTACCCCATGGTTGCACTTGTACAGTTCAACTTCAAACTATTATCACACCATTTGTCATTATTCATTACCTTGTTCCTTACCATTCTTTTGGATTTTATGACATATTATTGTTGCAAATCCTACATCTGGATGTTATGATATTGTTTATATGTGTGTATATATATATATATATATATATATATATATATATATATATATATATATGTGTGTGTGTGTGTGTGTGTGTGTATATATATATATATAGTCCTTGCATGACTTGTTATACCAGTTTTGTGTGTGATGTTTGTTTAGTTAACTTTTCTTTGAACCAAGATCCATTGATGCCATCCTTTCATAATGACTTTTTCTAATATATGAAATTAACCAACGCAATCATTGAATCCTGTGATATTATTTTGGTAATCATGTATAGAACTTCATAGATAATTTAGACATCCATATCATAGGTATAAAGTTTGCAATCTAATAATAGATATTTGCTGACATTTTGTTAAAAAATAAAGGGGAGCAGTGAAGTGTCAAATGGTTTTTGTATTTTGTTAATTTTATCAACTTCATGAAAGATTTTAATTAATGGTTAGCTCAGTAAAACTTGCGTATATAATAAGTTATTAAAAGCTGAATGTATGCCGACACTTAAACTTTGTTTCAATGGATCCATATTATCTCTTTCAGTGTGTATAATCACTTTACATACTCTTTCAAATTATTTATTTAAAGATCGAGATAGCACTAAATTTATGTGGCTTTAAGTTGTCAATGAAATGTAATTTTGCGCGTTTCTGTAAATTTTACTTGCTTGTAATCATTTGCAGAGAGAATAAGAACTTAACAGGAACTGCTAGGTATGCCAGTATGAATACTCATCTTGGAATTGGTATGCTCTCATTGTCTCACTTGATCAGTACCTTTTCTTATATCTTTATTGATGGCCATTGATTTTGATTTGAGTTTGTCCATTTCACGCTTTAATAGAGCAAAGCCGTAGGGATGATTTAGAGTCACTTGGATATGTTCTTATGTATTTTTTAAAAGGAAGGTAATTAGTCTTTCACATCTCTTATTTGGTTTTCTTATATCTTTTAGTTGCCTATTGCTTCTTATTTGGTATTTCTGTAGTCTGCCCTGGCAGGGATTGAAAGCAGGCATTAAGAAGCAGAAGTATGATAAAATCAGTGAGAAGAAAGTTTCTACTTCTATTGAGGTATGATTGAGTGATAAGGAAGTATTTTGTTTCATACAATGTATGTTATTTTTAGCTTTTAAAATCATGATTGATAATAGATTGCTTCTTTGTTAATCTCTCTGTCATGGCTATCCCTCAGAATTTGCATCATACTTTCATTACTGTCGGTCACTGAGGTTTGAAGATAAACCAGATTATGCTTATCTGAAACGCTAAGCACTGCTAATGAAACGCTAAGCACTCTGAAGTTTGCCCAGCAAGCCAAGCTCATTCAGAACAATGTAATCACCTATTTAAATGCATGCATCCTATGTAAGCCACAACATTATATTACTTACACTACAAGAATAAATTATGCAGGATGCAATATCTTGTATCGGCTGTGGTTTGATGTTGCCATGCAAAACCATGAAGAAGATTAAGGATTCAAGTTGTGCTCCTCAGCATTATTGTAAACCTTGTGCAAAGGTTAAGTGAATGACTCATTTAAGATGTCTTCATTTTCTTGGCTTAATAATATATTTATTGCTAAATTTAATTTTCAGTACTGATGGTTCTGTTTTATCAGTTACTGAAATCAAAACAATATTGTGGCATTTGCAAAAAGATTTGGCACCATTCAGATGGCGGTAATTGGGTGAGATTGTCAAATTCTCAATTAGAAGTCTGCTTCATTTTAATTTATTTTTATTTCAATATAGAAGCAAAATTTTGAGATATTGTGGGACTGAATTGAGTCAGGTATGCTGTGATGGTTGTAACGCGTGCGTGCACGCTGAATGTGACAAAATTTCTAGCAAATTTTTCAAGGTATTGCATAATGGTTAACAGAGCACTTCATATCTCTTTTTACTATTCTTTTGCTTTGTATGGTGTCCATAATTCAAAAAAGTACTTATGCTGACTGACTAGTTTCTTGATGTAGGATATGGAAAATATAGATTACTATTGCCCAGATTGCAAGCGAGAGTTTGACTGCAAATTATCAGCATCACAAACATACATATCAAAAATTATGTATGTAGTAATTACCCATTCCCTTCCATTCCCATTCTTAATAGGGGCATTCAGCATTTTGACTTTACTCTTTGAATCCTACAATCCATTGTTCTGTTTGAGACAGGTCAGTAGAGAACAGCGAAAAACCCGTGTTACCAGAAAATCTACCAGTGGTGTGCAACGACACGAAAGGAATTTATATTCCAAGGCTTCATTTGTAAGCCTTCAACACCTCTTTTATAT
This sequence comes from Astragalus membranaceus, assembly GCA_039519185.1. Lineage (NCBI taxonomy): Eukaryota > Viridiplantae > Streptophyta > Magnoliopsida > Fabales > Fabaceae > Astragalus > Astragalus membranaceus. The sequence continues at coordinate 17,280,887 of CM076850.1, forward strand.
AATATATTTCTAGAATTCGTACTTTTGGAGATGCTCTCTATCCACCCATCCATTGTTAACGAATATAGCTACTAGAAGTTGAGAACCAATATAATCATGATTTTTTCACACTCCTTTTCTTATCTCTTCCTTTACAACTCTTTTAACTCTCCATATTATTTTGTGTTTCTTTCTCATTTTTGAAATAAAATATCGATTTCTTCAGATCAAAGAACATAATTACCAAGCTGCACATTTAGATCAGAAACGTGTGCTTTCCTTTTTGCAAGGTAAACATGTATTTCATATGCACTGTTACACGCTAAAGCTTTCATTTCTTTTATGTGATGTGTCATATTGCAGTCTTATGCTATGTTAAATATATTTTGAAATTGGGAACTTAATTTAATTTACTTTATTGCCTCAGAGAAGTATGAGCCAGTTTATGCAAAATGGACAACAGAAAGATGTGAGATTTGCAGATGGGTTGATGATTGGGAAGATAACAAAATTATTATCTGTAACAGGTGTTTCATCATCATTCATGATTTTCATTCCAAGTTGTAAAGTTATTATGGATATGTTAAAATTCGGTTTCTAATTTACAAGGCTTTAAAGCATGAAAAATCAATTACTTCATGTTCACTTGTTCACTATACAGGTGCCAAATTGCAGTCCACCAAGAGTGCTATGGGGCAAAGAATGTTCAAGATTTTACTTCCTGGGTTTGTAGAGTGTGTGAAACTCCTCATGTTGAAAGAGAGTGTTGCCTCTGTCCAGTAAAAGGCATGTCTATCTACAATTAGTACTTTCTTCAGTCTGACTCTTTTTGCTGTATCACATGCTATTAAAATTCATAATGTAAGTAGGCAACACTGAGAAATAGGCAAATTTTCATACCTGTCGTGATTGACTTGACTTTGCTAGATCATCAATCTCTACAAACTAATCTATGCATGCATTCAATATGTCCCATTTCTAGAATAACTTATTTAAGTATTTAATTAAGCTAGAATAATTTGTTGAATAAGTATTTAGTTAAATTGTTTACACAAACATACCCTACTTTTGAAGTCCTGGTATTGTCTACTTAGTACTTAACATTTAAATGACTTTTTATCCTTTTACTTTTCTATCAGCTGTCGGTTCTGTCATCCATTGCTAATTTGCTTTATTTTTCATCTCATTTATATGCTTTATTTTTCATCCACTTCTTTTTGCTCTAAATATTAATTTCCACCTAACTAATCTTTGTCATTTTTCAGTGAAAGTTCTGATCCTGTGAAGGCCCTTTTTGGCATAGAACTTAGTAGCATAGCAGGTACTTTTTGAGACTTCTTGAACAATTGTTGGCCTAATGTGCAATAAGTTAATCACAGCCACAATGTGTTGGTGCTTAATTTGCTCTCATTTGTGCATTTTTCTTGTTACTATTTGCAGCTAGTGAATTTACTATCCAACTAGTAGTAGGGTATATATTAGGAAACATCAAAGAGTAAATCAGGGAAAATTGAATAATTAATGTACAAGCAGGCATTTTTTGGTGTTCTTTTCTTTTCATTATTTAGAGGCGTATGGTTGCAAATTAACTGAACTTGATAACCAGAGTGGAGAGGCTAGACAGGGCTCATTTCATATTACTTTAGGTCTATAATTTTGTGTGCATGACTCTGTTAGTCTTTTTCCATATTATGGTTTTTATTGTTTTTCGTTTCTTGATTGTTCAGTTTGTTCGTTTCTTTTGGAAGAGGGAATCAAACCAGAAGGTATGGAACCATAGCTGTCAAGGAGACATGGATAGTGAAACTTCAAGATGCTGGAGAGAATTTGGATGCCTCTATAAACAAGAACACTTACAATATCTCTGATCCTATTGACTTGGAGGAATTGCATGCCATCCTATGTGTAATATATACTTCAATAATTATAGGGATTCTTGTTGGTGGTTCATTTCTTTTGGTATTTCTGCTTAGCATTGTAGTGAATGCTAATATACTATTGTTTAATTTCTTTGTAATATGTTGGCTCAATAATATTGGAGTTATGAATGGATGATTGTTGATATAGTTTCAATTGTCATCAGTATGTAATGAAAAATATTTGTGGTGCTTGAATAGATGACTGTTGGGATATAGTTTATTTTTTTGCTGTGAATTAATATTTCCGAGGGATTTGCGAGGGATATTTCCGACGGAGTTTCCGAGGGATTTGCGACGGAAGCGTTTCCGAGGGAATTTTCCGTCGGAAATCGTTTGCGAGGACCGTTTATCCCACGGAATTTTGTCCGTCGGAAATTCCGTCGGAAACGTGAATTAGCGACCGATTTTCCTGCTTTTCCGAGGGATTTTTCCCTCGGAAATCACCGAAATTCTTGTAGTGAAACTAGTGAAGGGAAAGAAGACGAAAAGAATCAGACACTTGATTTGGATGGCGGTAACTTGGAACATTTGGAGAACAAGGAACAATATTATGTTTAGAGGAGAGGTGGCTGCGATCCCATCTATTCTTTACAACGTGAAGTTCAGCGCTTGGAGTTGGTTCATGGCTAGGAAGGGGCGAAACTGTAGAGTTACATGGTCGGATTGGTTACATTGCCCGCTGGGCTGTTTTCTCTCATTGTAACACTTTAATGGCATTTGCCTTGTTAGTTCTTTCGGGGGTACTCTTTTTCCTCCTTGGGTCTTTTTCCCATGAGGTTTTGGCCCTTGGAGGTTTTAACGAGGCCCCCTGATTGTAAGGGTTGGTGCACCCCTTGTACCCCTTTTAATACCAAATTATTTATCTAAAAAAAAATTCCTGATGATTCTTGCTCACGTAGTGTCATTACATAAAATCATAATTTAAGGAGATTCTAAATAAAGTAACCACTTATGGGAATTTTTTTTCTTTTTTCTTACGACTTTTATTTATTTTATTTAGGGTAAAATATGTTTTTAGTCCCTACAAAATCGGCTCCTTCTAAGTTTAGTCCCTACATTAACGAAATAGGCGTTTTGGTCCTCATCTTATTTTTTCGTTTTCAATTTTAGTCCCTCATGACTTTTAATAGCACTTCAAAACTTTTAATAGCGCTTATAAAAGGTCAAAAAAGCGCTATTAAAAGTTCTGAAGCGCTATTAAAAGTCATGAGGGACTAAAATTGAAAACGGCAAAATAAGATGAGGACCAAAACGCCTATTTCGTTAATGTAGGGACTAAACTTAGAAGGAGCCGATTTTGTAGGGACTAAAAACATATTTAACCCTTTTATTTATATTACTTTTCTTTTTCATTTCCTTCCAAGGACCGGAGCAGAAAGTGTATAAATTCTTGGTATGGGGGGTGGACCTGGTTTGTTAAGCATAAATAGAAGGGGATAAATTCTCACTGTAAAAAAGAATTTGTGATCAAGAACTTTTTTTCTTTTTATAGAGGTGATAATATTTTTTATTAATTATATGAAAATACTGAAAACATGGGTTCGAACCAAGAATTCCCAATAATCTTTGACATTATGTTGGGTAACCTCTATATATATATATATATATATATATATATATATATATATATATATATATATATATATATATATATATATATATATAGTTTTGTGTCGGGAAATTCAAAATTGTGTCTTGAGTGCAATTTGATGCAAATTTAAAGATATTAGTGCAAATATAAAATTTTAAGGAGTTCAAAAAAAATTATATAGGAAAAAATAAAAAAAAAATTCAGGGGTTCAAATGAACTCCTCACTACATCAGAGGTCCACCCCTAGTTATTAGATTGTAACACATGCATAGCAAATTGTGTATCACCTTTAGAAACTTGATTACTTCATTGAGCAATAGTTATAAAGAATGACAACACTCAAATCACAATAAATCAGTATCCTTACTCTCCTTTTACTAGAACTAGAACGCAGTTTGTGGCTCACGTTTTTTATCAGGTGCTTGTGTTGCACCATTGGATCTGGCTATCTCTTCTCGAGTACTTTAACACATTGCACCTATTGGAAAATATGGCGACAAACTTGGCAAATCGTGAAGAAAGTCACAAACACGAACAAACGGACAAGGTAGTCACAAACATCAAGCATCAACCCACTGATCACATACTCAGCGGGGTTGGTAGTGTATGGGGTAGTCTTGACTACTCAAAAAATAATATATGCATTTGAATCAGTAGATATATTTTATATTAGCTAAATAATATATTTTATATTTAGCTAGTCTTGACGACGACAACAACAACAACAACAACAACAAGTCCATTAGTTTAAGTTCATTACTCTGTCATTATCCCAAACAAACATGGTGATTTAGTACCTAGCTCTATTTTACTTTTGACAATTTTGGTCCCCTGTTTTCTTACATTCTCAATTTTTGTTTTCAAAATCATGAATTATCTGCACTTTTAGTTCTCAAAAATCTTAGATTTTGGGAAATGTGGGACTAAAATTGCATAATCCATGATTTTTGGGGATCCGGAGTGCAATGAAAAAATCACAAGTACCAAAATTACCAAATTGGAAGAGCAAATTTGCCAAAAGTAAAATATAATGACAAAACTCGCAAACTAAAGAAATTTAGGAGACAAAAAAGCAAGTAAACTGTTATAGTTAGCCCCCTTATAAATTTTATGCTAGCTCCACCACTACACGTACAACAAACACAATAAAATAACCTGAGGTATGTGGAGGTACACTATCCTGAATTCGTTCTCCTAGAAAAAAATCTTCAAGAATTCAATAGGCTCTTCCAAAAAATTCTCGGAAAATGGAACTAAGGAGAATAATATCATTGTAAATCCAAACACTATAAAAAACGGCGATTACCTACGGACTCATGAGTACGATCAAAATTTCGTCGGCACCACATGTTTCTAACGAATTACCGACAAGCAAAGTTGCACCTAAGGTCGGAATTGGTTACCGACTAGAATAGAAAATATTTGTCGCTAATTACCAACAGACATTTCTGTCGGTAGTTAGTGAAGGCTATTTGTTCGTCGCCAACTATCAACGGTTAATCTATTGTTACCGTCCGTTCACACGAGGATTTGTTACGGACAAGCTAGTCCATTTTATTTTTTTTTAAACAAAAGAAAGGGATGTGGAGCCTCATTAAAACCTTCTAATGCAAACCCTCCTTAGGGAAAAAACATCAGAAAGGAAAGAGTACTCCCCCTAAATTTTATTGATAAAAAAAGAGAAAATATACAAAAAACATGGGGGACTAGACCAAAACCCATGAGCATAAACATCGTTATAACTAGAAAAAAATAAAAGCAAGCCTATAGAGGTGTGCAAAAGCATCACTATAACGACTCTCATCCCAACCAGGTCGGCACCAAAGTCATTAACAATCATTTGCAGCACACCAAAAATAGGAGGCAAAACGAGTACCCAATCCATCGAAGGACGGAAGGAATTAACAAAACCTGTAGTTAGGCAAACCTAACCTATTCCTGAAAAAGTCCTCAGCAATAATGAAGCTCGGGATGAGATTCCACCAAGTAAAACCACTTGAATTAGTTCCATGACCTGCAAGCTTATCAGCACAAGCATTACCTTCTCTATAAATGTGAGTGCAAACAATTGTGCCATCTATTGCGAAGCTTCCAAGGAACAACATTGCAGTTCTTACAGGCGGAAACAACTAGTTGAGAATCACATTCTATCCACAAAAACATCCAACCTTTATCAAAAGTAATCTCGATATCCAACATGGCCCTAATAAGCTCAGCATGCAGTGCATAACTGTTGCCTAAGGGGGCAGAAAAACACCAAAGGACAACAGCACTTCTGTCTCTAAAAAGACCACCACAAGCAGCTGGACCAGGGCACGTTTTAGCAGCCCCATCTTTATTGCACTTAATCATGTAAGGAGCGGGGGGTCAAATTACCTCTTTGATAGTTGAAGAATTTCTGTAATTACCAATGACATTAAAGGCTTTTATAATCATAAATACGACAACAGAGGAAGACATTGTAGATTTAGAGGCATTTCCGGCTAAGTCACATTGGAAATAATTAAATTGATAGCAGTATGTAAGGGGATCACATGATTCTCAAATCTAGCATGATTCCTGCAATACCAGATAACCCAGAAAACGTTTACAATCGCAGCAGAGACAGTGTCGCTCAATTGAGGACTCCAACTATAAGAAGTCGAGGATAAAATGCTCTGAAAAGAATAAGTGTCAAGATGGAGGCTTAGGAGTCCTCCGAGCCAATTCCAAATATGTTTCACAAATGGGCGGGCAAGGAACAGGTGGTGAGAAGTCTCTAAATCACTACCACAAAGGCTACAAACAGAAACAACAGTGCAACCTTTAATCTAAAGGCTATTATGAAGAGCCCTCCAAAGAATAAATGATTTTGAAGGCGGAATAAAATTCTTCCAAACTGACTTGGTCCAGGGAACTACCTGCCCAGCAGGAACGTGAAAAAGAATCCTTGAAAGTCAAATCTCCTGAATTAGAGCAATATCCCACATCAATTGATCCTCCACCGGAATATTGGGAATAACTATTTTCTGAATTTCAGAGAAAATTTGGCGGAAGTGATTAATGAAATCTATAGGGATAGACCATCTACCGTTTACTATAAAATCACTTAGAGTAGCTTTAAAATCCTTGTGCAAATTAGAAGGTATACCAATGGTATCCACAATAGGCTTGGAGAGCCAAGAATTAGTCCAAAAATTTATTCTAACACCATTTCCAAGCTTCCAAGTTGAGTGCTCGAGAATCACGGAGATACAAGATTTAAATCCAAGCCAAATAGAAGAAGAGACTTGATAGTTCACCGGCTTATTGTTTTTATAGACCCTAGCTTTCAAAAGCAAAGTCTATTGTAAGTTGGTAGAGATGAAGCTCTAGCCAAGTTTTAACATATCAGCCCTATTAATTGTTTTGATAGATCTAAGACTCAAACCACCTTCCTGAAAGGGGTTGCAAACCTTATGCCAAGCAACAGTGACAATTTTTCGAGTATTAACATCTCCTGACCACACAAAATTTCTAATCCATGTGTCAATGGTATTACGGAGACTAGCAGGCCAAGCATAAATGCGAAAGTTATAAACCAACATGCTCAGAATGACAGAATTTACCAGTTGAACTCTACCCATGATAGATAATAATGAGTCTTTCCAGGAAGATAACTTAGCCTTAATTCTATCTGCAATAGGTAACAAATGAATTCTCCGAGGCTTTCCTTCAAATAAAGGAACACCAAGATAATTAAAGGGGAGAGACCCTTTAGAGAACCCAAGCAGAGCTGAGATGGCGTTGATGCGGGAGGAGGATATGCTGCCAGTGAAAAATTTAGACTTCTCTTTACTAATAATCTGGTCAGAGGCTTGCTCATAAGAGGAAAAGAGTTCCAGAAAACTAGAAATACTCTTTTTAGTAGCTCTACAAAAAATCATTATATCATCAGCATATAACACGTGACTTGGCATACGGAAATCGCGCGGGGCCTACCATGAGCTGAAGCTTACCATCATCCACAAGTTTGGAAATGCCTCGACTAAGAACATCTTCGGCCAAGCAAAAGAGAATAGGGCACAAGGGATCTCCTTGTCTAACTCCCCTCATGCAACAAAAGAAACCAACAACAGTACCATTTACAGAAAAAGAGAGCTTAGCTGAGTGAAGAATAATATTTATCCAAGAACAAAACTTCTCATTGAAGCCAAAAGCAGCCAGAACTTGAATTAAGAAATTCCAGTCAATAGTATCAAAAGCTTTTTTGATGTCAATTTTCAAGGCTGATTGGCCACCAAAAGACTTTTTCTGAAGCAGTTTGATAGATTCAGAAGCAGTACAGATGCAATCAGAGATGTTTCTACCTTTCACAAATCCCCTTTGATTATCAGAAATAATGGTAGGAGAAACTATAGCAAGTCTGTCAGCTATAACTTTAGTAATAATCTTAAATTTAAAATTAGCTACAGCTATAGGTCTATAATGCTCTATTCTATCAGCTCCATCAACTTTTGGAATCAAAGCAACGATATTAGAATTAAAATTAGGGAGCAACCAACCTTGTTGAAAAAATTGTAGCACATCATTATAAATATCGTGAGCAACAATATCCCAGTAGTGTTGAAAGAAGAAACCGTCAAATCCATCAGGACCAGGAGCGCCATCATCATTAAGAGAAAAAACTCTGTTCTAACCTCATCCAGAGAAGGTAAATTAGTAAGCATAATATTGTCCTGATCCGAAACTAAAGAAGGAATAACTTCCCGAATAAGATCATTAGAGTGGCAGTCGTTGTTCACCGAAAATAAATTCTGATAGTAATTCAAAATATGGTTCTCAATATCAGCAGCATCTGTTGCAACCAAGGACAATAAATTCTGAGGGGAAGTTGTTTCGAAGAGGATTTTCCATGCCACTCTTGAAATGTCTCCCACCAAAAGAGGCTAGTTACGTCTTAAGGGAGATACATGAGGGGATATGTGGAAACAACCTCGGAGCTCGAGCTTTAGCAAAAAAGGCATTAAGTGCGGGATACTACTGGCCCACAATGGAGGACGATGCGAAAAAGCTAGTAAGGAAATGTGATAAGTGCCAGCGACACGCAGACATTCATGTCGCTCCCCCGGTCGAACTAAACTGCATGACTGCGCCATGGCCGTTCGCATGGTGGGGGATCGATCTCTTGGATCTGTTTGCAGTTGCTCCTGGGCAACTCAAATACTTGATTGTTGCGGTGGATTATTTCACCAAGTGGGTGGAAGCCGAACCTCTGGCTACCATCACGTCCAGGAACTGTTTGAAGTTTTTTAAGAAAAACATCCTCACCCGTTTCGGAATTCCTGAAGTATTGGTCTCAGATAACGGAACCCAATTTACAGATAAAAACTTTCAAGAGTACCTGACCGAGCTAGGGGTGAAGCAGCGCTTCACCTCAGTTGAGCACCCCCAAACCAACGGTCAGATAGAGGCCGCCAACAGAGTGATCTTGCGCAGGCTGAGGAGGCGGTTAGATGAGGCAAAGGGGAAATGGGAAGAAGAAATCCCACACGTGTTATGGGCGTACAGGACCACCCCCCACTCTACCACTGGCGAGTCTCCTTTCAAACTAGTTTATGGCCCGGACGCGGTTATCCCGGTCGAGATCGGGGAACTGAGCTGGAGAACAACAAACCCCAAACCGCTCCAAGAAAATGAGGAGGCAATCAGAGAAGAACTGGATTTGATTGAAGAACTCCGTTCACAAGCTGCCTTAAGAGAAGCGCTGATCAAGCAAGGGATGGCCACGAGGCACAACGCCAAGGTCGTCCCAAGAGATTTTGCTCTGGGACAGCCCGTCCTCCGAAAAGCCAGCATCATCCAAAAGAATGCTTCTCAAGGGAAGCTCTCCCCTAATTGGGAGGGCCTTTATAGGGTCGTCTCGAAGACGGGGAAGGGAGCCTACCAGCTTGAAACGATGAATGGAGGACCTATTCCAAGAACTTGGAACGCGATGAACTTGAAAAGATACTTCATTTAATTTTAAACAGTGAAAGAATGTCATGATGTGGGATGAATTATGTAAACCGAGCAGAACATTCTTTTTCCGGGTCATATATAAGACGAGGCATTATTTTATTCTTCGTTCAAAGTATATTTCCCCCGCTCTAGGTTCGATAACCTAACAATACGGGCCGGCTAGAGCATAGCCCCGCGGGGATAACGACTTACATGGCAAGTTAAAACTAATCCGAGATTGGTAAACTGCCCGTTCGGAATAACGTACTTGGTCGACCCAAGCTACAAATGAGGCGGCCTAAAAGATGGTCGCACCTCCAAGGGCGAAGTTCAATCCGGATAGAAATCTGGTAAACTGCCAGTGGAGGACACCGAGTGTCCTTTGAAAAGAGCCGCACCCCTAAGGGCGACTGCTCGCACTTACGGATAAAACGATTTAAAAAGGAACAAAAGAACGATCATAAATCAAATATAAAGTAAAGATAAAGCAAACGATGATTAAAATCACCCGGAAAGGCCGGGCTCCAAAAGAGTACATATTACAACAAAAAGAACGACCACGAGGTAGCCCAAACACGAAAAAAGTAAACCAAGATTACAAAATCGCAAGAGACATTCATACACAACAGATTCCTCCCTTATGATCTTTCCCTGCTCGTCCCTCTCCGCAGGATATACTATGCGACCATCGTTGAGAGAGTGGGCATGATTGATTATATTGGGGTTGATTTCGAGGTCGGGATAGACGTACTGCACTTGGGCCAAAGCTTCATCAAATCGCTCTTTGCAGATGGACAGTGTAGACTCAACCACCCGGTCACATTCCTCCAAAGCCTCATCCCGCTCTTTCTCTAGAACATTAATGTTCTTCTTTAGGCCGGTAACCTCATCCCCCAGCTCCTTGACCTGGTTCGACAACTTGTTAACCTTGGTCGTATCCAACCGCGCCTTCCGCTCTGCTTTGGCCTGGGTGGCCAGGGCATCGTCTCGCTCTTTGGTCGTGGTGGAGAGCGATTTCTTTGTCTCCGTAAGAGCATCGGCAGTGGGCTTGAGAGTGGCCTCAAATTCTTGATACTTCTTCTTTAGGGGCTCCAACTCCCCCGCAACTCTGAGATATATTCATAAGCACAACTTAGCTTATCAGTTTTATCTAAATTATCACTCTCCAACCACAAATTTTGAGCGAGAAGACGTTTACCTGCGGTCCGATCCGCTTCCCCTTGCTTGAGTTTTGCAATCAGGCGAGAACCAGTCTTGGCTACCTCAGCCATGAAAAGGAGATGGTCTTGGCAAAAGCGGTCGAAATCCGCCTTAGAGATCTCATCCAAGTCCAGGTTAGAGGTCGACCTCCTCTGAACCTCCTTCACTGCCTTGGTCTTCTTATGCGGGGGGTCGATCTCAGTGTCTTTTCCAGTGGTTCCAACAGCGTGCTGGTGGCGATCTCTCTTCTTCCCAGGGCCAGGGACGGGGAAAATAGTGTTGCCTCCTTTATCTGCATCTATAGCCGTTTCCCCATCGCCCGGGGGTGGGACATCAACAATCGTTGCAGGGGCGGGTTGGGGTTTCCTTCCCCTCCTGGCCTTCCTCATAAGTTCTTCATATCCCATGCTGGCCATTTCACCTACAAGGAAAAAGAAGAACGGTCAGAAACAATTTGAATTCGTCCTCACCAAAAGCGAAAGAGGTAAAAACAAGAAAAAATTAGAGTCGGCCGCACCAAGAGCGACTTTGAAATCATCGTCGTTTCGTGTCCGAGTCAGCTGATAGCACTTGATCAACTCCTCGTCCATCTAGGAGGCCATATTCTCGAGCAATCTCAGGGTTTCCAGATCGCCCTCACCAAGTCGACATCTGGTCCTGTAAGTAACTGGGGTACAACGATAATGCGCGTACGTCCACGCAATAGGAAATTTAAGGCTGACGTCCTCGAGTATCAAGAGACCCGACAGTTTTGCGGGCCTTTTCACAAACAGGCACGACCCACATGAAAGAATGCTTCCAGGGCTTTAGTGAGTCGGAGTAGGGCTTGAAGATTTTGAAGTCTTGCTGACCTTTGATGCTTAGATGCTCCCACCGATTCCTGTTGCTCCGAGCTTCGGGCCGCCTGCTCATCTCGAAGATCTTGAAAAAGAGAGAGTGAGAGCAGTCACGCCCCATTCCGCCCATGAGTTGCTCAAACACTTTGATGAACGCCCAGGTATTAGGGTGCAACTGGGACGGGGCGACTCCCAGATAGCGAAGAACCGAGCGTTGAAAAGGGGTGAATGGTGGACGAACCTTCATGCCTTGTAAAACGTTCGAATACATGATAAATTTTAGAGTTGACGGAACAACAGCTACATGCTCGTCCGCAGAAGGACCTTCAACCGCCCATATCTGACCCGGCTCACCTACCATTTCCTTATAGTACTGCAGCACCTCGTCCCCAGGACGGAGTATCGAGGGCACTTTGTCAATCACGCCCAGTGAAACCCAAGAGCGATCTTCACCAATTACGCCACCCCAATCCGGTTCCTCAACTTCTTCAACGTGGTCATCCTCCCACCCAGAATGGGGGGCCTCGTCGCCAGAAGGCTCAATGGTGTTTTCCGTTCCTTGAGAGGGCGACAGATTGGAGGATGACCGCTCGACGGAAGTGGCAGGCTCAAATGCTTTTAAAAGAGAAGGGTGAATAGGACTGTCGGTGGAAGGAGTAATCTCGGAAGATGTGCTCGAGCTAGACAGGTCAGTAAAGGATGTAGGCGGGCAGTCTTCAGATTGAGACTCACTCATAGCTCCACTCCAGACTGGACGGTCACAGTGTCCGCGCCAGAATAAACCTACCCTGTAAGGAGGGGGTGATAAGACTTTTTCGTGAATTCGTCTTATAGTCGTCCTAATACAGTGTATCGTATTAGAGTCGTATCCACAGGGATTTGGTAATATTAATAAGCCATTCAACTACTCTTATGCTAAAGTGAAGTGAAATGATAGATTGATTGTTGTTTGCATAAAAACATAAATTAGGAAAGTAAAAGGGTTGTGATTCAAATACTTAAAAGCATTGGGATTAGATTTCATCAACTCTATCTAGAGGTATGTATATGATCCTTCATTAATCCAATTCAAATCCTAGTATTGATTTATCTTACCATTTCATCCTACAATATTAATTCCTTAATCAAAGTAGAAAAGTTCTATTGGATTAAACAAATGATGATTCCTCACTCACTTGAATAAACAATAGCATTAAGCTTAGGTAACAAGACTATAGCATCAATTCTATTCCTAGATATTGAATTATGTAGGTGATTTCAACTAGATCAAACACAATACATAGTTTTCCAACTTTGAATCATATCATAAAATCATTCAATAGGTGATCAAGCTATCAAAAGCATTAAGCATGAGAAGAAATCACTAAATCAATACATAGATTCCATATAGAATAACTCAAGATCAGTTTACATATATAGATGAGAGATTGACTACATCTAATCCCAATAAAAGAGGTTTAGCTATCCATTTCCATGGAAGCTTTACAAAGATTCATGAAAGAGTTGAAGAAAATGATCTAGTTACCACTTTTCCAAGCTTCCCTAGAGCTAATCTTCACTTCTTTTAAGCTTTGGGTTATGTCCTTGTGTTCTCCTCCCTCTAAGATATCAGAATTCCTAAAAAAAACTGAAGAGAAACCTTTTATAGTTGTGCAGGAAAAAGCAAGTCGGCTAACTTTGGCTCAGCCACACAACTTCTGGCTAAGCCAGACTGTGTATTTGGAGATTACCCTGTCTGAAAGAAAGCTATTCTGGCTTAGCCAAATCCTGAAAGGCTTAGCCCATTTCGTAGCAACATTCTGTTTCTATTTAGCTCGGCCAGAACACATTTGGCTTAGCCAGATTTCCCAGTATTTACTTCTTTCTCTATGCATCAATGTGGCTTAGCCGTAGTACATTTGGCTTAGCCAGAATACCCAGAAATTCTTCTTTCTCTTCCTTCTTCAATCTTTTTGCTTGAACTCTTTATCCAATCTTACTCTTTCATTCTTTCACTTGTTTCAAGCTACAAAAAAGGGATAAAAATGTACAAAACTCACAATCACATATATTACCTAATTAAATAAAAACTAAATCAAACTAACACTTTTGGGGGTTAAATAATACCAAATTCATTTCAATAAATTCAATAAGTGCCATTGATTTCAAACCAAATTCAAGTATATTTGGCACTTATCAAATTCTCCCCAACTTAGAACTTTGTTTGTCCTCAAACAAAAGTCCTAATCCAAAAAAACAATTTCAACACCTTGGATATGTACAACAAGGATATCTCAAACATGATCATGGTTTTTCATAAATCAAGCTTGTTCTCATCTTACAACTTCATCAATTATCAAGGTCAAGTGAAAACAATCAATTCAACAAAGATTTATGATGCCCACTACTGACAATATCAATCAAAACACAATTGTTGTATCATCATGTAAGTTAACCTGTTACACAATTCATTGTCTTTCAATCAGGAACAACACATTTCTCACCAGAAAGTGTATGGTTCTCTCAACTAACCAGGTAGGAAGAGTATTTCTCTCATATCATTCACTGAATCATTTCAATCAACTTTGTTACCTGTCTCCAAATCACTACACCAGTCAATTCAATCATGGATCACTAGGGTCTTTTCAGGGTTGTAATGAGGCTGGGCTACAAACAGACTTGGTTTTTCTGGATAACAAAATATGCTTTAGGATTAAAAGAGCAACCAAGAGTTCTAATCACTATTTACTATTTACATACTAATTGTACTCACTCGAATATCATACAAATGTACTAATAATAACAAATAACTCTTTTTTGTATTTTTCTTTTTCTTTTCTCTCTCTTTTTTTTTTTTACTAGAAACATAAAAGATCAATCTTCTTTTGATCAAGAAAATTGTTTTCTTATACATACAAATAATGCCCTAAACCCTTATATGTCACACTAAACTTTTCTCCCCAACTTAGCATAAACCATCACCTAAAAGGTTGCTCTCTTATCCTAAAACATAGGGTAAGGAAATTTTTTTTTTTTTCATAGGCTTGAGGGTTCTGTTTTAAGAAATAAAATTTTCTTTTAAGGCTCAAAGTTGGGTAAGCAAAGAATATTAATATCATTTGGTTGGCTTTTTGGCTTAGTGGGTTTATAGAAATGAACTGCCCTGATCCTTTCCATGAATCCTTGACCTGTGCAATAACATGAGACTCAAACAAAATCAATTTCCATGAAACAATGAAGATTTATAATCAGTGTATGTGTTTCACTCATTCACACAAAATGTGTATGTCCTGATTTCAAACAACTTCATGTTATTCCAAGTTAAAATCCACTTTTGATTGTACAATGTATCAGATTTTACTGACAATGAGTGCAATCACATGACCTTACTATGAATTAAAGGTCTTCAAAAAAAACTTTTTCTTTTTAGTATCTCAAAATGTAAGCTTGATTTTTCAAAAACCACCACATGTCAGAAATTCCTTTACACATTTCCTTTTGAAACCTGGAAATCAATCTTTGAACCTGGACCCAAAATGTGTTTTCAAATAACACAAAGGTTCATTTTACACAACACCAAACAATTCCAAGTTCCAAACAAAAATTCAACCAAAACAAGTCTCAAAACATGCTTCAAAACAACATAAATAATTAAGTGCTAAAACAAAGTAAATAAAGTACTGGAATTAAACAGCTTAAATATTTAAAGCATGTAAAATGAACTCAGTAAGGTGGCTGGTCCAAGTCTTCAGACTATTCCATGAAATCATCCTCAGCTTCTACTCCTCTTGCATCTCCAGTATCACCTTGAATTTGAGTATCAACTCCATCATGTGCTACTTCCTGCCCCTCCCGGGACATAGGACCGTCCTCGGGCCATGCTACTTGTGCAGCAAACTGAACTGGTGTAGGCCATCCAAATGAATTTTCCCCACCATGGTGAAGAGAGAACCTGTAAAAAGAATCATTTAAAGATGAAAGAGCTCTGTAAGTGGCGTCCAACTTTTGATCAAGTCTTTGTTGTGTGGTTTGGTTGGCTATCATCATTTTTCTTTGTTCATTCAGCAGGTTCATCAACATCTGGTATTGTTGTTCTTGTGGGTTAGGTTCTGGTGGTGGTGGTCCTGGCCTGTTGACTGGCCCCTGCATGTTCTCCAAAGGGTTCACACAATATTTCTTGATGTGACGTGCATTGATTGGAGGATTGAGAACTGAGATGGGGTGGGCCGGTATCTGAGCTCTCTGAAACTCACACAACCCTGTAATGAGTGCTGGATATGGTAAAACTCTTGGATTGTCGGATTGGACAACACTCAATATTTTATCTGAAATGATCTGTGCTATGTCAACCTCAAGATGCTTAACCATAATACTCCAAACCAAGTAAGATTTCTTCAATTTAAGATCTGACGTATGTATAGTTGGGTAAACATTGGAGCAAAAAAATATGAACCATATTTGTGCAAGTGTTTTCAGTGAGGGCCTTAAGAATGTCTTTGGTTTTCCTGGTTCATCTTGGTAAGTGTGACCTGCAATGCATAGATCCCTTGCCACCTCATCTTTATCAAACCGATTCTCTTTTAAGTACCGAGTGTACCCATCTAGCTGATTTTCACTGTAAGGTGGTAGGGGTTCATCAAGGTACATATTGATGGTGTCTCTGTCAAACAAGATCATCTTTCCTCTAACCCAAGTTTCCCTTTCACCTTGGGAACTGTCTCTAGAAGAGGCATTAGCATAAAATTCTCTGACAATTTGAGCACTGATTTTCTCTGGTGGATTAGCTAGTTTTATCCAGTTCCTCCTTTCCAATTCAGCCATGAAGGCATCTCCATCTCCATCTCCTGGCTTTAGATCCACTTTCCTTTCGAGCAGTAACTTACTAGTCTCAATTACCAAGAACCTATCAAATGCTTTTGTTGTTCGGAACTTGTCTCCCCTAAATCCATCTTCAATGTCATCATCAATCTGATTACGGTGTGAAGAGGAAGCCCTTTCCTTTCTTTTTCTTGGAGCAGGGTTGGCACGAGTACTTTTCTTTGGTGCTGGAACCGTGCTTCTCTTTGGTGGCATCTGCAAATTACTTCACGAACCTCACAACACAAGTTAGTATCTACTGCAATACTTTGTTCAATTTCATATTTCATGAACTTGCAACATTTTAACTTCAAAAAAATATGATATCAAATCAATGTTACACACATACAGTATAATTGCAATCCAAGAAACCATGATTGGTTATGGTTACAACCATAAGTTGATATCAAATGAGAATCAGAATCACAAGTTGCAAAACCACCTTCAAAAGAATGACTCTTCAATCAAAATCACAATTCAAAATCACTTATTCCTCATCCTTGATTTTTCCTTTTGTTTGTTCTTTTGCAAACTCTTTTGGTGAAACATTTGAAGACTCAATTTTATCCATGACTAAAGTACAACAATTATCACTAAATAGCTATACCATGTTAAAATTACAAATGGGATTGTCTAGGTCTAGAAAACCCTTTGTGGCATTCAACATATTCATCACATTGTATCACTTCATGAACCACAACCAAAAACTTTGAATATGGAAATCAACAATCATATAGGGTATAAAAATTAACATGGAATCTTTAAATCACCCTTTTTACATGGAAGTCATTCATTATCAATTGATTTCTAGGGATTTCAGAAGTTATGAACAACAACCAAGAACATGTAAATCTTTCATTTATGGCAATTTGCATCTTCTCCATGGATTTCGAAATTAGGGTTTTGGAATTTGGGGATTTCAATTTTTGAACACACTTGTTATATAATCTATCACCAATTCAATAACAACTAAAAAAACAAGATGAAATAGAGGATTAGAATGAAAATTACTTACTTGATTTGTGACTTGAATGAAGAAATTAGATGTTGCTACAGTGAGAAGAGAAGAAACGTAAAAGACTGAAAGTGAGAGAAAGAGAGTCGCATAGAGGAGTAGAAGGGTGGGATCTGTTTGTGCAATGTTTGGACTCATTTTTTTTAACGTTAACGTATGGCTCAGCCAAAATGGGTTGGGCTTAGCTGAAATCAAACAGAAACAAGTCCAATCTTTAGCTACGCCATATCAGGTTTGGCTCAGCCCAATTTGACAGCAAAATTTTTAAAAATGTTTCTGCATAATTTAGCTTAGCCGGTACAGGTTTGGCTCAGCCCAATTTGACAGCAAAATTTTTAGAAATGTTTCTGCATAATTTAGCTTAGCCGGTACAGGTTTGGCTCAGCCCAATTTGACAGCAAAATTTTTAAAAATTTGTCTGCATAATTTAGCTTAGCCCATTCAGGTGTGGCTCAGCTAAATAAGGACAGAATTGATCACTGTCTTTTCCCAGCTTTCATTGGCTCATCTGAACTCAAAACATTTTATTTTCACATGCTTTAAATCACAAACAAACATAATTACAATTCAAATAAAATGAAAAAAAAAAACACACATCTATGAAGATAATTAAAATTCAAGAGAAAGGTTAGAAAATTGGGTTGCCTCCCAATAAGCGCTTCTTTTACGTCACTAGCTTGACGCATTATTTAAACTCAAGGATTTTTAAGATGGATCACCATGGCATCCCTCTTAAAATCCTCTCCCAAATAAGGCTTCAATCTTTGTCCATTCACAATCCAAGTTCTTTTTGAGGAAGGCTCCTCCAATTCAATTGCCCCATAGGGCTTAACTTCTTTAATTGTGAATGGACCAGACCATTTGGATTTCAATTTACCAGGAAATAATTTCAATCTAGAATTAAACAATAGAACCTGTTGTCCTGGCTTGAATTCTCTTTTAAGAATCTTCTTGTCATGATATGCTTTGACCTTCTGCTTGTAAAGCTTTGAAGACTCATAGGCTTGCAACCTCATTTCTTCAAGTTCATGAAGTTGCAACTTCCTTTTCTCACCTGCATCTTTCAAATCAAAATTAAGCATTTTCAACGCCCAATATGCTTTATGTTCTAATTCAACTGGTAAATGGCATGATTTGCCATAAACCATTTGGAATGGAGTTAATCCTATTGGTGACTTGAAAGCTGTCCTGTAGGCCCATAGAGCTTCATCTAACTTCACTGACCAATCCTTTCTAGATGCTGAGACTGTTTTCTCCAAAATTCTTTTTATTTCTCTATTTGAAACCTCAGCTTGCCCATTGGTCTGAGGATGGTATGGTGAAGCTACTTTGTGTCTGACACCATAATGCTCCAATGCCCTTGCAAGTTGGGAATTGCAAAAATGAGATCCTCCATCACTTAACAACACCCTAGGTGATCCAAAACGAGTAAAAATGTTCTTTTTGAGGAACTTGATCACCGTCTTTCCATCAGCTTTGGGTGTAGCAATTGCTTCCACCCATTTTGACACGTAGTCAACTGCCACCAAGATGTATTCATTTGAATATGATGAAGGGAAAGGTCCAACAAAGTCTATTCCCCAACAGTCGAACACTTCAACCTCCAAGATGCTCTGTAGTGGCATTTCATGCCTTTTTGATATGCTACCAGATCTTTGGCAATTGTCACACTGCTGCACATGAACATACGCATCTCTAAATAAGGTAGGCCAGAAGAAACCTGCTTGAAGGACTTTAGCTGCTGTTCTTTCTCCATTGTAATGTCCTCCATATGGTGAATTGTGGCAATGCCACAAAATATTGGCAGCTTCTTCTTTTGTTACACACCTTCTCAGAAGGTTGTCAGCTCCAATTTTGAACAAGTGAGGATCATCCCAAACATACTGATTTGCATCCCTGAGGAACTTCTTCTTTTGATGCCAGTCTAGATCTTCAGGAATAACACCTGCAGCCTTAAAATTTGCCAAATCTGCAAACCAAGGTCTTTCCTGCACAACTAGCAACTTCTCATCAGGAAATTCATCAGTAATTTCTGTTTCTTTTATGGTTACTTCTTCATTTACCAGTCTAGATAAATGGTCTGCAACCAAATTCTCTCGACCGGCTTTATCTTTTATTTCCAAATCAAATTCTTGTAACAACAAAATCCATCTAATCAACCTAGGCTTAGAATCTGATTTGTTTAACAGATACTTGATAGCTGCATGATCAGTATAAATGATAACTTTGGAACCTATCAAGTATGATCTAAACTTTTCTAATGCATACACTATGGCTAGCAATTCTTTTTCAGTTGTTGCATAATTCATTTGTGCGTCATTTAAAACTTTGCTAGCATAGTGTATTGCATAGAAAATTTTCTCCTTCTTTTGACCCAAAACCGCTCCTACAGCATAATCACTTGCATCACACATAAGTACAAAATCAAGTTCCCAATTAGGTGCAGTGATTATGGGTGCAGAAACGAGTTTTTGTTTCAAAAGTTCAAAAGCAGAAAGGCAAGAATCATCAAACCGGAATGGAGTATCCTTATTGAGCAGATTGCTCAATGGTTTGGCTATCTTGGAGAAGTCTTGTATGAATCTTCTATAAAAACCTGCATGTCCAAGAAAGCTTCTCACACCCTTCACATTTGTAGGTGGAGGAAGCTTTTCAATTACCTCCACTTTTGCCTTATCTACCTCAATACCTCTGGAAGAAATTTTATGGCCTAATACAATCCCTTCTGTCACCATAAAATGGCATTTCTCCCAGTTGAGAACCAGATTTGTCTCCACACACCGCTTCAGTACGGTGTCCAAATTCTTAAGACATAGATCAAAGGATGCTCCAAAGATAGAAAAATCATCCATGAAGACTTCAATACATTTCTCTACCAGATCAGAGAAAATAGCAAACATACATCTTTGAAATGTTGCTGGTGCATTACACAGTCCAAATGGCATTTTTCTATATGCAAAGACACCAAAAGGACATGTGAATGCAGTTTTCTCCTGGTCTTCGGGATTGACTGCAATCTGATTATATCCGGAGTATCCGTCTAAGAAACAATAGAATGCCTGTCCAGATAGCCTTTCCAACATTTGATCCATGAAGGGTAATGGAAAATGGTCCTTCCGTGTTGCATTATTCAACTTCCGGTAGTCTATACACATCCTCCATCCAGTGACAGTGCGAGTAGGTATCAACTCATTCTTTTCATTCTTCACAACTGTCATGCCTCCTTTCTTTGGAACTACCTGCACAGGACTAACCCAAGAACTGTCAGAAATAGGATAAATCATACCTGCTTCAAGAAGCTTGACCACTTCTTTTCTGACAACTTCTTTCATTGTTGGATTTAACCGGCGTTGAGGTTGTGTCACCGGCTTGAAATCATCTTCCATCATTATTTTGTGCATGCAATAAGATGGGCTGATGCCTTTTAAATCTGATAAGGCCCATCCTATAGCTTCTTTGTTATCTTTTAGAACCTTGATCAACTGCTCCTCCTCCTTTGTGGATAATGAACTACTGATGATGACTGGCTTCTTGTCCCCTTCTTCTAGAAACACATATTTCAAATGAGATGGCAAGACTTTCAATTCCAGCTTGTGGTCATTGGATTTATTCTCCACCTGCAATTCTTCTAAGATTACTTTATAAGGAGGAATTTCCTTGAAATTATCAAGGTCCTTCAAGCATCTTTCTATTTCTTTTTCCTCTTCTTCATTCAATTCTTCAAAGGCATTTATCAATGCTTTCTCAAGAGGACTTGGAGAATGGACTTGCTTCTTTGCTTCATAACATAAGTCATCTATTGCATCAATCATGAAACAACTTCCTTTATCATTTGGGTGGTGCATTGCTTCAAATACATTAAAGTCTACCTCTTCATCTTGCACCCTAACCTTCAACTTGCCATTATCGACATCAATAATTACCTTGGCAGTTTTCATGAATGGTCTTCCCAAAATCAAAGGTACCTCCATATCTTCCTCCATCTCCATAACTACAAAATCCACTGGGAACATGAACTTATCAACTTTTACAAGAACATCTTCCACTACACCATGAGGATATTTCACAGATCTGTCAGCTAGCTGCAACTGCATTCTTGTTGGTCTAACCTCCAAATCCCCAATTCTTTTCAGCATAGAGAGAGGCATTAAGTTAATGCTAGCCCCAAGATCCATAAGAGCTTTACCTACTGAAAGATTGCCAATAGTGACTGGTAGTGTGAAACTCCCTGGATCCTTGGACTTTAGAGGTAAGGATTTTTGAATTATTGCACTGCAACCTGCTTCCAGTTCAATTGTCTCCTCTTCAATGAATCTCCTCTTCTTGGTGAGTAATTCCTTCATGAATTTTGCATATGTAGGCATCTGCTCTAAGGCTTCAGAAAATGGGATATTGATCTGCAATCTTTTGAATATCTCCATAAACCTTGCAAACTGCCTTTCCTTATCTTTTTTAGTCGGACCATGAGGGTAAGGTAGATTTTTCACTGGTGAGCTCTTCACTCCACTTTTCTCTCCTTCTACCTCATGCTTCTTTCTCTTTTCATCTTTCTTTTCTTTTTCTAATTTTTCTTTTTCTACTACATTTTCTTCTTTATTTACAATCTCTTTATTTTCTCCCTCAACTCTCTCTTTTTCTACTTCTTCCATAACACTCTCCTCAACAGCTAAGTTATCCCCAATACCTTTTCCAATTGTGATACCACTCCTGGTTGTTATAGACTTACAATGCTCCTTTGGATTGGTTTGGGTGTTTGCAGAGAAAGTTCCTCCTTGTTGATCAGATAACTGTTTTGCCAACTGCCCCAGCTGAATCTCTATGTTTTTGATAGATGCATCTGTGTTTTTCTGATTTGACACTGATACCTGAATGAATTGATTTAAAGAGTCCTCTAACTTTGAAGTTCTTTCATATATATTCGGTTGTTGGCTGTATTGTTGATAAGGAGGTTTAGAAGGTCCCGCATCTTGTCTCCACCCTTGATTTGAATTCTGGTTGTTGCCTCTGGAGTAGTTAAAATTTTGAAATTGCCCTGGCTCTGGACTGATTTCCCACATATTTAGCTTCCTCCTCCGGTTGACAATAACCTGTAGGATGATCAATTTCACATGTATCACACCTCATTGCTTTTTGATTTGATGTGCTCTCCTGCATACCCTTCAATTGTTGTGGTAAAGCGGCCATCTGCTTGGTAAGCTCTTCCAATTGCTGAGTCAATAATTTGTTTTGGGCCAAAATTGCATCATTGGTGCCCAATTCAATCACTCCTCTTCTAGCTTGAGAACTTCTATTATGTTGACTCTGGTGATCATTTGTGGCCATTGATTCAATAATTTGAATTGCTTCTGCAGCAGTTTTTGCCATCAAGGAACCTCCAGCAGTAGCATCCAACAATAGTTTGGGTTGTTGTTGCACTCCATTGCGGAAGATGTGCACTTGAGTTTGATCATCGAATCCATGATTTGGACATCTCCTCAACAATGATTTGTACCTTTCCCAAGCTTCACACAGAGTCTCATTGATTCCCTGTGAAAAAACTGAAATGGTAGTCTTAGCATCCATTAATTTAGATTGAGGAAAATACCTGGCCATGAATTTTTCTTCCAATTGGTTCCAGTTAGATGTCATTGCTTTTGGTTGATCAAGGAACCAGTCTTTTGCTTTCCCAATCAAAGAGAAAGGGAATAGCCTCAGAAACACAGATTCTTCTTCATCTTCAGTGGCTCCTACCGTGCCACACAACTCATAGAATTTGATCAGATGACCATAAGGATCTTCATGATCAAGACCTGCAAAAGGATTAGCATATAGAAGCTGCAAAAGACCTGTTTTCATTTCAGTGGCTTTGGCTCCTTCTGGTGCTCTAGCTACTCTAGCAAGGTGCCTTGGACTTTGATGTGCAAAGTTTCCTGCCATTGTTGATGTGTTGGTTGAAGTTGTTGTAGTTGAGCTAGAGGCTTCCTCTTGTTGCTTCCTTAGTTTTTCTTGTTGCTTCTTTCTTCTTCTTCTTCTACTATTGAGTTTCCTAGCTGTCTTTTCTATCTCAGGATCAAATAGTAATTGATCAGCCGAAACCTTTCCTCGCATAAACACCAAGTAGCAACTAAACACAAGGATTAGCAACACAAGGATTTATAAAACAAGGAATTATATTCACAAAGTATATATACAAATTCACTAAGAGCATATGATATGTTGCGATGCTCTTAACATTCACTCAAATCCCCGGCAACGGCGCCAAATTTTGATAAGACTTTTTCGTGAATTCGTCTTATAGTCGTCCTAATACAGTGTATCGTATTAGAGTCGTATCCACAGGGATTTGGTAATATTAATAAGCCATTCAACTACTCTTATGCTAAAGTGAAGTGAAATGATAGATTGATTGTTGTTTGCATAAAAACATAAATTAGGAAAGTAAAAGGGTTGTGATTCAAATACTTAAAAGCATTGGGATTAGATTTCATCAACTCTATCTAGAGGTATGTATATGATCCTTCATTAATCCAATTCAAATCCTAGTATTGATTTATCTTACCATTTCATCCTACAATATTAATTCCTTAATCAAAGTAGAAAAGTTCTATTGGATTAAACAAATGATGATTCCTCACTCACTTGAATAAACAATAGCATTAAGCTTAGGTAACAAGACTATAGCATCAATTCTATTCCTAGATATTGAATTATGTAGGTGATTTCAACTAGATCAAACACAATACATAGTTTTCCAACTTTGAATCATATCATAAAATCATTCAATAGGTGATCAAGCTATCAAAAGCATTAAGCATGAGAAGAAATCACTAAATCAATACATAGATTCCATATAGAATAACTCAAGATCAGTTTACATATATAGATGAGAGATTGACTACATCTAATCCCAATAAAAGAGGTTTAGCTATCCATTTCCATGGAAGCTTTACAAAGATTCATGAAAGAGTTGAAGAAAATGATCTAGTTACCACTTTTCCAAGCTTCCCTAGAGCTAATCTTCACTTCTTTTAAGCTTTGGGTTATGTCCTTGTGTTCTCCTCCCTCTAAGATATCAGAATTCCTAAAAAAAACTGAAGAGAAACCTTTTATAGTTGTGCAGGAAAAAGCAAGTCGGCTAACTTTGGCTCAGCCACACAACTTCTGGCTAAGCCAGACTGTGTATTTGGAGATTACCCTGTCTGAAAGAAAGCTATTCTGGCTTAGCCAAATCCTGAAAGGCTTAGCCCATTTCGTAGCAACATTCTGTTTCTATTTAGCTCGGCCAGAACACATTTGGCTTAGCCAGATTTCCCAGTATTTACTTCTTTCTCTATGCATCAATGTGGCTTAGCCGTAGTACATTTGGCTTAGCCAGAATACCCAGAAATTCTTCTTTCTCTTCCTTCTTCAATCTTTTTGCTTGAACTCTTTATCCAATCTTACTCTTTCATTCTTTCACTTGTTTCAAGCTACAAAAAAGGGATAAAAATGTACAAAACTCACAATCACATATATTACCTAATTAAATAAAAACTAAATCAAACTAACACTTTTGGGGGTTAAATAATACCAAATTCATTTCAATAAATTCAATAAGTGCCATTGATTTCAAACCAAATTCAAGTATATTTGGCACTTATCAGGGGGCAAGAAAGTCAGGGCCACTTAGAATTTGCAGAAGGGGGCAACAAGTTCGACCCCGGGCCTGACACCCCCTCCTCACCAAAGAAAAGATAAGAAGCAAACTAAAGAATAGTGAAGAGTTGAATACCTGGAATTGGAGATAGGTTGGTCGCCCTAGCAATCACGAGGCGATCCTGGGTAGAATCACGCCGGAGTTTCAAGTCGCTCACCGGGGAACACCTTGCCAGAGTATCACCGGAAACCTGGTCGCTCGTCGAAGAATGCAAAATCGTGAGTAGAATCACGCCGGAGTGTTAAGTCGCTCACCAGAGAACACCTTGCCAGAGTATCACCGGAAACCTGGTCGCTCGTCGGAGAATGCAAGTCGTTCTCAGAGCATCTAATGCAGAGGTAAAACACAAAATGAAGACATAAGAGCCTTATATATAAGAAGACCAGGCAAAAAGTTGAAGCGACACGACCATTCGTCTTCAGCTTTAAGTGCGTTCCTTGGAAATTGAACCAACATCATTACACGCCCCATTGGAAAACGTGAAATGTTTTGTCCATCACATCGAAAGCAAAACGTCATATCAGTCAAATTTTGCCTGCCACATCATCAAAGGAAGAGACACGTCATTCCAACATAAAATAATCATAAACAATCACCTCAGCGCAGGTGACCGCCCAGAAAATAGACCGCTATACTTGGGGCAATCGATCTCAAGCCTAAACCCGTCTTGCGAACGACTTTGGCTTGAGGGGAAAGTGTTCTGGACTGGGCCTTTGGCCCAATCCAATGCAGTACTGGCCAAGACCGGCTCATTATCAAAATGGAGAAATTGTGACTGGGCCTTCGGTCCACCAAGATCAATGGCCCAGATCTATCCTCGCTGAGGATCACTTGATCAACGGTCGAGATCGACCTTGCAGATCCAACGACCATCATTGCCCCTATGATACTATATAAAGAGGCACTGCTCCCACTAATAGAGGTAATCTTAACCCATATAATTACTCTGCTTAAACTTTTATTCCACTGACTTGGGCGTCGGAGTGTCCTTGCAGGTACAACCCGGGCAGAGCTCTGCGCGCGACCAGATATTATCAATCCAATCAACTCACACACTCGGGCTGAAGACTCGTTCACTTGTGCCCGCTCTAAGGACGAGCATCTCAGTTCACTAAATATTACACACCACACCACAAAAAAAGGCTCATTAGCGATGAAATTTTTCCTCGCTAATGCATATTTGCGACGGAATTAGCGACGGCCTATTTCCGTCACTAAAACGCTCATCGCTTATGCGTAGCGACAAAATTTTGAATCTGTCGCTAATATTGAATGACATGTGTCCTAATTAGCGAGGGAATTTTTCGTCACTAAATCCCTCGCTATTGGCCGGCCACTGATTTAATTTTTTTAAAAAACCCGCTTTTTTATATTTAATATATTAATAAACACTAAAATTTAAAATAAATAAAACAATTCAAAGTAAATATTCCAAGAATATTCAAATAAAATCCAAATCAACATAACTAGTCTGAAATGTTATAACATAATCCAAATCACCATAAACATAATCCAACTCCAGATCAGCATAAACATAATCCAAATCCTAATCAACATAATACCAATAGGGCTCATCGGGATCATTAGACTACTCAGACCCAGACGACCTAGACCCATCTGGCTTCAAGCTCCTATAGTACCTTAACATCCTCTCCCGCTGATGGGTCACCCTCAAGAAGTCTTCCTGCATACTTCTGATAGTCTGAGTCTGTTGTTGCTGAGTCTGCATCTGCTGCTGTTGAGCCTGCAGCTTCTGCGCCTGAGCCTCTACCTGCTGCTTGAGTTTCTCTGTTACCTTAGCTGAAAGAGGAGGAGGTCGACTACTAGAAACTCTGTTGGTGTCAAAGTGATCAACCCCAAACTCCATAAATGGAGCCAAGGGCCTCGTACCATACATGCGATTGTCATTCTTCCCACCTACCACCTTCTCCCAATTGCGGCTCACCAAAGCTATGATCTCAGGGGGGAAGTGGACCAAGTGAGTCAGGGTTTTAGCTCCCCTGAGTCGCCCCAGACATTGTCTCAGTATATTTTTCATGTTTCGCATAACAACAAAACATAGCATAATTAGCGCTCCATTTTAAGAAAACATTATATAATACAAATCAATTTGTATATTTACCTGAGCCTTACTCGAGCGCTCATCAACATAAGCCTTGGTATCCTTCCTCACACATTTTCAACAATTGCTAACTAATCGCCCTAACTAAACTAAAATAACACACAGATTTTTAAAACAATTTACCAATCTGACAGCATGCTGAGCCTGGTTGATGGAGTCGTAATAGTAAAACGCGCCATCCTTTTCTGAATTTCTATTCTGCTTTGCTTTTTCAGCGTTGTCTTTGTATTTTTTTACTTGCCCAATGTTCCTTGAATTGATTCCAAATAAAGCCACCTATATACTTTGGCTTTTCATCTTGACACCGCGATTTATAGAGCAAATCCGACAATTGCTTGCCCATTCTATGGAAAAAAATTTCTGCACAAATGCATCATCTTCGGGAAGCCAATTCACTCTGGACTGTATTAAACAAAATCAAAATATGTATTAGTAATTATATTAAACATTAAACAATATATTAAAATTAACAATATAGGTGATGACATAATTGATACTTACCTTAAACAAGTCCAAAAAATCTTTCTTTTTCTTTGCATCGACATTTGACCACTTTGGATGGAACTCTTAAAAATAGAGTTTCTGAATAACAAATCGCTGATGAAGCGGTCTTCGAAGGAAGAAACCTGCAAAATGAAACATATATAAGTCGTTGCATAATTAACTTAAATTAAGAAAAAGTCAAACAATACTTACGCGTCGCCATAGGGTCTAATGATTCTGCGACGTCGACCATTAGCGTCGACAACCACACTTCCTCTGGCTCGTATGGTGAATTTGAATCAATATCACCATGATCAGTATGATAATCATGGGGCTCAGTATGATCGTTCTGCAGGGGCTGAGTATGTACCTAGGGTGTAGCCATAGATAACCCAACTGATGTACCCATATACCCAATTGGTGTACCCATATATATACCCAACAGGTGTAGGCATATACCCTGTCTGTCACTAATTCCCTCGCTAATACAGTTTTTTTGTAGTGTCACTTGCAAATAGTAAAATATTGAATTTTTTTTATGGAAAAAAATATTGAGTTCTGACTTATAAGCCTCAATTAAAACTCAAACAAGGCCACATTTTTTTTGTTTCTTCAATTTCAAATGTGCCCTAAAAGTCTAAAGATAGAATAGTAAAAAAATACCTTTTATTTTAGTATTTTATGATATTAAAAGTTGTAAATATTTCTATATATATCACTTTTTTTGACATATATGTACTATCAACATGTTTTTATTTACTTTTCTCAAATTTTGTAATTTTATTTTATTTAAAAAAATTCATTTTGAAATTTGCTTTTAAAGTACGTTTGGATCGGCCCTAGTCAGTGTCATTACATAAAATCATAGTTTAATGAGATTCTAAGTAAAGTAACCACTTATGGGAATCTTCTTTTTTCTTTTTTCTTACTATTTTTATTTTATTTTATTTATATTGCTTTTCTTTTTCATTTACTTCCAAGGACCGGAGCAGAAAGTGTATAAATTATTGGTATGGCGGGTGGACCTGGTTTGGTAAGCATAAAGATAGAAGGGGATAAATTCTCATTGTAAAAAAGAATTTGTGATCAAGAAGTTTTTTCTTTATATAGAGGTGATAATATTTTTATTAATTATATGAATACTGAAAACGTGGGTTCGAACCAAGAATTCCCAATAATCTTTGACATTATGTTGGGCAACCTCTACATATATATATAGTTTTGTGTCCGGAGATAATAAAACAAATTAAGGATATTAGTGCAAACTTAAAATTTTAAAGAGTTCAAAAGAAAAATTATATAGGAGAAGTTCAAAATTATATAAAATTGTAACACATGCATTACAAATTGTGTATCACCTTTAGAAACTTGATTACTTCATTGAGCAAGAGTTATTAAGAATGATAACACTCAAATCACAATAAATCAGTATCCTTACTCTCTTTTACGAGAACTAGAACGCAGTTTCTGACTCACGTTTTTTATCTGGTGCTTGACTGCTTGTGTTGCACCGCTGGATCTGGCTATCTCTCCTTGAGTACCTTAGCACCTGGCACTTTTGTACCTATTGGAAAATATGGCGACAAACTTGGCAAATCATAAAGAAAGTCACAAACACGAACCAACAGAGACAAGGTAGGCACAAACATCAAGCATTAACCCACTAATTCATGTACTCAGGGGCGGTTGGTAGTGTATGGGGTAGTCTTGACTATTGCAAGAAAAAAATATGTATTTGAATAAGTAGGTATATTTTATAATTAGCTACCCGAATATATATTATTTAGCTACAACTAAGTTTATTTGTTTAAAGAAATAAAAGAACAACAACAAGTCTATGAGTTTAAGTTCATTAGTCTGTTATTATCCCAAAAAATATGGTGATTTGGTGTCTCTATTTTACTTTTGACAATTTTGGTCCTCAGTTTTCTTATATTCGCAATTTTTGTTTTCAAAATCATGGACTATTTGTACTTTTAGTTCTCAAAATATCTTAGATTTTGGGAAATGGGTAATCTATGATTTTTGAGGACCTAGAGTGCAATGAAAAAATCACATGGACCAAAATTACCAAATTAGAATAGCAAAATTGCCAAAAGTAGACAATAATGACTAAAGTGGCCATCTAAAGAAACTTAGGAGAAAAAAAAAGCAAGTAAACTGTTATAGTTAACCCCCTCATAAAATTTATACTAGCTCCACCACTATGCGTAACACAAGCACAACAACATAAACTGAGCTATGTGGAGGTATGCCATCCTGAATTTGTTCTCCTAGACAAAAATCCTCAAGAATTCAATAGTCTCTTCCAAAAAATTCTTGGAAAATGGAACTAAGGAGAATAATATCATTGCAAATCCAAACACTACAAAAAAACGATGATTACCTACAGACAAAAGTCGTCGATACGATCAAAATTCTGTCGGTACCGCCTGTTTTTGACGAATTACCGACAAGCATGGTTGCACCTAAGGTCGGAAATGGTTACCAATGGGAATAGAAAATATTTGTCGCTAATTACCAACAGACATTTATGTCGGTAGTTAGCAAAGGCTTTATTCGTCGCTAACTATCAACTGTTAATCTATCGTTATCGCCCACACGAGTATTTGTTACGGACAAGCTAGTCCATTGGTACTGAGTAGTGTAGTAGAATTTTTTCAAAAACTTTCCTAGCAACCTGCTTACCAAAAGCAATGTGAAACTAATTAATTTTATTTTTTTGGTATAGGAAACTAATTAAATTAACCTCCTACATATATGCTTATCAAAAAAAAATCCTCCTACATATTTGTATTTTGTTTTAAAAAAATGAAGTTTTGGAAAGGTAGTCACTCTTATCATCGTGACATAAACAAGGCACCATCTGCCCCTTCTGTATATTATTAGTGATAGTGATTTGCTGATATTTCTGTTAAATCTATTTCACTTTCATTGCCATTAAAGCCCAATCAAGTGCAAAAGAGGATGAAACGTTTTTATCATCATTATATTTGGAGTTAACGGCAAAACCTTGAAAATTGAGTGAGCAAATGCCAAACTAGGTGGGGACCACCAAACGCTGAGACTTACGATGAGAGAGGCCAGTCGTTTCCAAACTCACCACACTTGCAAGGATAAAATTTTGGAAAAGTAATAAATAGTAATTTGGACAATTGTGATATTGATTTGTTTTTTTTTTTTGAAATATTGTGATATTGATTGATAACGACTCTGGAAATGAAGTACTTAAACCGATAATAGTGTAAAATCAAGGAAGAAATGTGAAAATTTGATTGTAAAGCCATATAAATAAGGCTCTTGAGCACACATCATTAGGAGATAAAAACCTATAATCAAATTGAAACAATGTAAGTAATATGGAAATTGAAGCTTTTGCCGGCCTTTTCTTTTTATTTTCTTAGTACACATTGCCCGTGGCCCATGGCCTATGACCGAGGCGCCGGGGCGGGGGTGGCAAATATATCACCAATCGTGAAACAAATAAAGTTCGTTTCATGGTTTTGGTTTATTGGTGGTGCGAGTAAAAAAATTAGTTATGTATTTTTTGATTAGTTGTGTAATCAGTTATCACTTACTGTGCTAAAAAAACATATGATTTTTAGTTTGAAAGAGTTGGAATACCCAATATTGTACGTAATATATTTTCCTTATAAAAAATATGTTTACACAATTACACAAGAGATACTTAGTTATTGAGTTTTCTATAAACTTCTAATTTCTAGT
The DNA here is from genome assembly GCA_039519185.1 of Astragalus membranaceus. Taxonomy (NCBI): domain Eukaryota; kingdom Viridiplantae; phylum Streptophyta; class Magnoliopsida; order Fabales; family Fabaceae; genus Astragalus; species Astragalus membranaceus. The sequence continues at coordinate 17,312,227 of CM076850.1, forward strand.
GATTCGTTTCCAAACATCAAAATAGATTTTAGGCTAAATATATATTTTGGCCCTTTATCTTTGGGGTTGTGGTCACTTTGGCCCTTTATCTTTTTTTTTCTCATTTTAGACCCTCATGTTTTTTGTGTGTGTCATTTTGGCCCCTGCCGTTATCATTTTGGTCCCTTATGTTTTTAATTGATTTCATTTTAGTCCCTTAGGTTTTTAATTGATTTCATTTTGGGCCCTTATGTTTTTAATTGATTTCATTTTCGTCCTTAAAAATTTGCCTAAAAAAACATAAACATAACGGCAGGGGCCAAAATGACACACACAAAAAACATGAGGGTCTAAAATGAGAAAAAAAAAAGATAAAGGGCAAAAGTGACCACAACCCCAAAGATAAAGGGCCAAAATATATATTTAGCCTAGATTTTATTAGGAGAGAAGCTGATGTGGTTGGTGATACAGTTGGAGTTGTGACATCTTCCACTAGTTTACACATTTTTGGGACGGTATGTATCAATTTGTGTGATATTTGTTATCTAATCTTATCCATACTTTTGAATGGTATCTATTTGGGATAACTGAAGTCAAAATCAAAGAGTCCTGGGACGAGTAATCCATATTTGAGTCTTTAAGGACCCGTTAGATGGTCATGATAGAACAGAGACATGATAATTGTTTTCCAATATTTTTTGTTATGTCTGTGTCAAACAAATAAATTCGAGAAGTGTGAGAGAAAATGACTCGAATTTAGATACTGAGTTCACCAGTTGATAGGTTTACACTGCAAGCCCCAATCTGTGCTTAAAAGACATTGGTGGGGCGAGTAAAAAAAACTAGTTATGTATTTTTTGATTAGTTGTGTAATCACTTACTGTGCTTAAAAGACATGTGATTTTTAGTTTGAAAGAGTTGGAATACCCATTGTACATAATATATTTTCCTTATCAAAAATATGTTTACACAATTACACAAGAGATACTTAGTTATTGAGTTTTCTATAAACTTCTAATTTCTAATGATTCGTTTCCAAACATCAAAATAGATTTTATTAGGAGAGAAGCTGATGTGGTTGGTGATAACATAATTAGAGTTGTGACATCTTCCACTAGTTTACACATTTTTGTGATGATATGTATCTATTTGTGTGATATTCGTTATCTAATCTTATCCATACTTTAGAATGGTATCTGTTATGGTGATTATACTGTTTTCTATTTGCACCCCCTCTCCATAAGCCCAATTGATGAGAAGCCCAATTATACTTAAGAGAGTCCAATCTTCAATGGCCAAGATCAGCCCGCAAGATCGGACGGCCCAAAAACGCCAACACAAACACATCCAAACTCTATAAATACCCCATTCAATGCTCATTAATGGTAAGCACTTTTTAACCAAACACTCATTTTCTAAAATACTGACTTGAGCGTCGGAGTATCATTGCAGGTACAACGCCGCCTCTCAAGATCGAACAGTTCAAGATCGAACCCCTCAACATCGCCTCTCAAGGTCGGACAAAACCTTCCTCTCAAAGCCTGAAGACAAAGATAGAATCAAGGACAAAATATCTACTGACTGCATAATATCGATCCTCAGGATCGGAAGCACGGTACAGAACATTGGCGACCACAGTGGGAGAAACCAGTACCCGATTTTTCTCACCATCTCCTTGAACTTATTGAATGGCACCAACGCGCCGCTCAATACCGACTCGTCTCATGGCCGAACCTGACCTCGGCCCTCAGCGAACTCCTGAAGGCCACGTCCAGGAACTCACGAATTCGTCACAAACACGAAGCCGACATCCCAACACAGGACCTTCCCGAGCACAATCGGGCGCAGATGAGACGAGCTTACCACCTCCCCCCCAATTACTCCCGGCCTTGACAGACGCGGTTCAACAGCTCGTTCAGCTATTGGCTCGGCAAGAAGCGGTAAGTGAAGAAAGAAACAATCGTTTCGCCAACCTCGAATCCGAAGTAGCGAGACTGCAAAATCGAAACGTCCCGGGTCAACAATCACCCGGGCAGAGCTCACTGGAAGAACGACGCCCAACTCGAAGGAGACTTTTTCATCGATCACCCCCTCGGAGAAAGCTCACTCATCGCTCCCCGCCACGCCGCCACCGAGGGAATGGTTCCCGTTCTCCTCCGGCTCGCCAATATGACGATCTTGATGATCCTCATTCTCCGCCACGCCGCCACCAAGGGAGTGATTCCCGTTCTCCATCAGCTCGACAATACGACGATCTTGATGATCCTCATTCTCCTCCACGCCGCCACCGAGGGAATGGTTCCCGTTCTCCTCCGGCTCGCCAAATTGAAGGCTCGACCTCGTCGAGGAGACGATCGAGAAGCCATGACAGCGTTCAAAACAATCAAACACAACGATACGGACGTCCTGAACCCCATCACCGACGCCAACCACTGTCACGGGCTAATCGACCGGGGCGAAAAGGTCCTTTCACAAGATCGATTGACAACTTCCGGGTTCCCCGGTATCTCGAGAAACCACCTGGAGGTTTGAAAACTTACGACGGAACGGGCGACCCCGACAGGCATCTAGACCAATTTGACACGACCATGCAGTATCGAAATGTACCCATGGAAATGAAATGCCGAATATTCCCTTTAACCCTAGACAAAATGGCTTCCGAATGGTTTCGGACGTTAAGGTCGAACACCATCTCCTCATGGGACCAGTTAGCAAAACACTTCTCGGGGCACTTTACCCATTCCAAGAGCAAACCCAAAAACAAAAATGTTCTAGCGTCTATTGTCCAGAAAGTTAATGAACCCCTGAGGGAATATATAGAGCGATTCAACGTTGAAGCTCTTCAGGTTCGGCAGTTAGACGACGCTTTTCGAATTTTCTTCATGGCCCAAGGTCTGCTACCTGGAAGCTCGTTCCGAAAGCACATCAACACCTGGGAACCTAACACCCTTCAGGAATTCCTCGAACTATCCCAGTGTTTTATTAACGAAGAAGAAAATTCCAAGGTCGATAAAACGTCGTCACATGCAGAACCATCAAAACGCCACATCGAGGTCGACCCTCGTAAGAACTCGTGGAACATCGGTAAGAAAAATCGTCACCAGGTATACACCGAACTCAACGTCTCCAACGCCCAGTTACTAGGGGAATGTTGGAACGTCGAATTCAGGGACGTCAAGCCTCCCAGGTCCTTGCCTAGCCGACCTGGGCAGAAGGCCAACAAATACTGCCGATACCACAGAAGCAATGGCCATGACACAAACCATTGCAACGCCCTAAAGGATGACATAGAAGATTTAATAAAACGGGGAAAACTATCTTCTTATGTCAAAAGGGAGGGAGGAGAACGATTTGACAACCTCGGAAGAGAAAGAAATGAAAACCTCAGGGCAAAAGGAAAAGAAGTGATCGACCCAGACCACGAGGAACTGGATAAAAAACGCTCGGTTATCATGATGATAACTGGGGGATTCGATCATGAAGGATCGGGAAAATCCATGAAAAGAAAATGGAAAGAATTGTTGTGCGTGGCTTCAACGTCAACAACCCCGGTCAAGACTAACCGACCTCCATTATCTTTTAGTGACAACGACCTTATTGACGGAAAAGCTAACAAACACGTACCTCTCTTGATATCGGCAATCATAGCCAACAAAGAGATACGTAGAATCTTGGTCGATCAGGGGAGCTCATCAGACATCATCTTTATCGATCTTCTGAGCAAAATGGGGATCAGTAAAGAGGAACTCACCCCTTATAGAGGGACGGCTTTGTCCGGCTTTAACGGATCTCGAACGAAACCCCTTGGGCATCTGGAGCTAATGGTTACCTACGGAACCGAACCAATGGTCCGAACCGTCAGAACCAAATTCCTCGTCTTGCCCTGTGAATCCATATACAACGGCATTATAGGAAGACCGACCCTCGGCAGGCTTGGGGCGGTTACATCCACCACGCACTTAAAGATGAATTTCCACTCTCTTTGCGACAGAGTTATCACTTTAAACTCTGACTTAGAGTCGGCCTCCAGGTGTTTTTTCCTATGGACTAAGAACGAACGAAAAGCTTCGGAACATGAAGGGGTTCCCCCTTCGGAAGAACTGTCAACTCCCAAAATGCCAAAAGGAAGATCGACTGAAGTTAACACCGCCACTAACGTAGAAACCAACTGCGGTCCGGAGGTCGAAAAACAGATAGATATCGACGAGCTAACAAAAGAACTCAAACGAAAAATCAAAAGACCAGAGCCTGATGGAAAGTTCGTCGAAATACAGCTCGGTACAGACCCCTCCCAAAAAGTCAGAATAGGGATCGACCTTCCAGAAAAGATCAAGATCGGTTTAACCCAATGTCTTAAAGATTTCAGAGACATCTTTGCTTGGTCGGCCGAAGACATGCCTGGGATCCCGCCAGAGGTTGCCTGCCATCAACTCGCAATAAACCCAGAAGCAAAATGGATCGCCCAAAGAAAGCGGGCCCAAAGCAAAGAGAAAGCCGTTGCTGCCGCCTTAGCAGTAGACGACCTCATCCGAGCCAACTTTATCTCTGAGGTTAAATACACAACTTGGTTATCAAACCCAGTCCTGGTGAAGAAGTCTAACGGAAAATGGCGTATGTGTGTCGACTACACCGATCTTAATAAAGCTTGCCCAAAAGACGCTTTTCCGGTCCCCAGCATCGATCGTTTGGTCGACAGCGCTTTCGGTTTCCGGTTATTATCTTTCATGGACGCATACTCCGGATACAACCAAATCGCCATGTTCCCACCAGATCAAGCAAAAACCGCCTTCATCACTGACCGAGGAAACTTCGCGTACCGTGTTATGCCCTTTGGTTTAAAAAATGCTGGAGCGACTTATCAAAGAATGATGAACAAAGTTTTCCAAAACCAGATCGGTAAAAGCGTAGAGGTTTACCTCGACGATATGATCGCCAAAAGCAAAAGTGATGACAACCATATAAGCGATCTAAAAGAAATTTTCTTTGAGGTACGAAAGAACAGAATGAGATTGAACCCAGAGAAATGCACTTTCGGAGTTCGAGCTGGGAAATTCTTAGGTTTCTTCTTAACAGAACGAGGTATCGAGGCGAACCCGGATAAATGTCGATCCGTCACAGAAATGCGAACTCCGACGTCCAAAAGAGAAGTGCAAAAACTCAATGGAATGATAGCTGCTCTATCTCGTTTCATATCGAATGCAGCATTCAAATCTCTTCCACTTTTCAAAATCCTCAAAAAAGAAGAAAGAGATTTCGAATGGACGCCCGAGCAAGACGAAGCTTTGAAGCAACTGAAAAAATCTCTCTCCGAGCCTCCAATTTTAACTCGCCCAAATGAAGGGGAAACATTATACTTATATCTAGCGGTCTCGGAAGAGGCGTTAGCTGCCGTTCTAGTACGCGAACTCGAAACCGGGCAAAGTCCCATCTACTTCGCAAGCAAGGCTCTGCACGGGGCTGAAAGTCGTTATCAGAAAATCGAGAAAATCGCCCTAGCCCTCGTTATTGCAGCTCGACGTTTTCGAGCCTACTTTGTAGCCCACCAGGTAGTCGTCCGGACCAACTACCCAATCAGACAGATACTCCACAGACCCGATCTAGCTGGGAGAATGATCAAATGGGCCGTGGAACTCTCGGAGTTCGGTATCAAATATGAAGCTCGAGCTGCACTTAAAGCGCAAGTTTTGGTGGACTTCATCGCCGAGATGACACCTGCTAACACCGAATCTGACATATGGATCCTATACGTCGATGGGTCCTCAAATCCAAAAGGGAGTGGCGCTGGGATTATGCTAGAAAGCCCGACTGGGGTCATCATCGAAGTTTCCCTTACATTCGGCTTTCCCACCTCGAACAACCAAGCAGAGTACGAAGCTTGCATCGCCGGACTTCGCCTGGCAATTGACCTCCAAATCCAAAAAATTAAACTCCATACCGACTCTCTCTTGGTGGTCTCCCAGATCGGAAGCAAATACGAGACCAAAGAACCGATCCTGCAAAAATACCTACTTCAGGTACAGTCACTAATAGCTAAATTTGAAACAAGCGAGATAGTTCATGTCCCAAGAACGGAAAACCAACGAGCTGATATCCTCGCCAAACTCGCAAGCACAAAAACCCCAGGCAACCAGAGGACGACCATCCAAGAAACACTACACAAACCCAGTGTATCTCTCGAGCCTCTGTTTAACCCGACCATCTGCATGCTCGAAGAAACAGACAGCTGGATAACCCCAATTTTAGAGTACATCGTCTCTGGAACGGAACCCCCAGACAGAAACAACGCCAAATATATCAGGAGAAGAGCCTCGGCTTTTTCAGCCATCAACGGAACGCTCTATAAAAGAAGCCTCTCTTCCCCGTTAATAAAATGCATCGAGGGAGAGGAAGCGGCCTATGTATTAACAGAAATTCATGAAGGAATCTGCGGCCAGCACATGGGAGCTCGATCTTTAGCACGTAAAACCCTTCGAGCCGGCTACTACTGGCCGAGCATGATCGGCGATGCTAGTAATCACGTGAAGAAATGCAAAAAATGTCAAATCCACGCCAACGTGCACATAGCTCCCCCCACAGACCTCACGAGTTTATCCTCCACATGGCCCTTCGCATGGTGGGGAATGGACTTACTCGGACCTTTCGCAAAGGCACCAGGACAAGTCAAATTCTTGATCGTCGCCGTAGACTACTTCAGCAAATGGATAGAAGCGGAACCCCTGGCGACCATCACTGCAAAAAACTGCATAAAATTCTTCAAAAAAAGCATTATGAGCAGATTCGGGATCCCCGAGGTAGTAGTAACGGACAACGGGACGCAATTCACAGACACGGGATTTCGCAAACTAATGTTCGAGCTTAAAATTAAGCACCATTTCACTTCAGTAGAGCACCCTCAAACCAACGGTCAAGCAGAGGCTGCAAACAAAGTAATACTGAACGGGCTGAAACGACGTTTGGACGATGCTAAAGGAAATTGGGTAGAAGAATTGCCTTACGTCCTCTGGGGATACCGGACGACCCCCCAAAGCTCCACTGGGGAAACACCTTTTAGGCTCTCCTACGGCAGCGAGGCGGTCATCCCCGTCGAGATCGGCGAACTTAGTTGGAGAACGGGAAATCCCAAAACACAAAGCAATAACGATCAAGCCTTAAGAGAAGAACTCGACCTCATCGATGAAATCCGAGGTCGAGCCTCGCTCCGAGAAGCGATCATCAAACAAAAGGTGGCAACCAGATACAACACCAAGGTCGTTCACAGAGATTTCGATCCTGGCGATCTGGTACTCAGAAGAGCTGACGTCGGTCAGAAAAACGCCTCCCAAGGAAAGCTCGCCCCAAACTGGGAAGGCCCCTACCGAATTTTATCTAAAACCGGCACGGGAGCCTTTAAATTGGAGACCCTCCAAGGAAGAAAGATTGAAAGAACTTGGAACGCAACAAAACTGAAAAGTTATTATCCTTAGAAAGAAATCACTCACACCGATCTTATGTAAACTCGAAACAAGCTATCAATAAAGAAACTTGACATTTCTTTCAAACGCTTTCAATACTTCTCAAAAGTTTTTTCAAGTCTCCACACATTCTTGATTTTCATCAAACAGAATGAAGGGACCTAATTCCCCCAACAGGAATCAACTGGGACCGATCTTAAATGATCTCCCCAAAAGCGACCACCCAAGGTCAAATACTCTTTGAGAAAACAGTTAAATCCGAGCCGAGTCTTGGCAAACTATCTCAAAGAGACCGGGTCTTCAAGGATCGAAACGTCCTAAGAACGACCATCGGCCACAGCTGCCGATACCCCTATGGGGCGAGTTAAATCTGGGCCGAGTCCTAGTAAACTGTCCTATAGGTTTCAACCGGTAAATCGAGTTCCTCGTTTACCGACGTTTTTTTATCATACGCGACGTGCAGAATTAAAAAAGCACTCGTTAAAACTCGCAAAAACGACATACATGACATGCGAAATTCAAAAAGCATTCATTAAAGCTCGTAAAGGCCTGATAGGCATATTCCAAAAGAGGTTACAAAATTTCTCCAGCTAGACCAACAGAAGTTCCGGATCTATACGAAAAACACATAAGTAAAAGCATACACCAGGAACTTCTGCAAAAGAAACGCTTTTAAAACATCAGGCAGTGGAGGTCGGAAAAATCACAGTCTTCGTCTCCGTCTGAGCATCAATCTTAACGATCTTACCCCCTTCAACCTCATGATCGGCATCAATAATCGACCGATCCAAAATTACAGAAGGATTGACCAAAACAATTTGCTCCTGGGCACACTCAAAACCCTCCTTATACAGCTCAATTGCAGAGTTAGCAGCTTCCCGAGCCTCCCTCCTAGCCTCGTTTGCAAGCTTCGTAGCCTCTTTAGCATTTCTTCTGCTCTGCTGAAGGGCTGCCTCAAGCTCTGCAATTCGAGCCTCCGCATCGCCGCTTGTACCGACCCGTGCCTCAGATGCTCTCTTCAAATCATCCTCCAAACCAGCTACACGAAACTCCAAACCTTTGATCTTCTCATTAGCCTCGACAAGTTGCCCCTCCAAAACTTTTTCCCTTTCTTCAAGCTCCTTTACGCGATTCTCCGCAAACTCCGCCCGACGTACAACCTCCCCTTGGCTTTCCTTCAGAACCTGAAGTTCTTGCTTTGTTCGAGCGAGCTCTTTCGATTTTAAAGCCACATCTTCCACGAGCTTCACTTTTTTTGACTTCTCGAGCTCCAACGAAGCTGCAAGCACGAAAATAAGAAAAATCAGTTTATGAAGAAAGAGATGTTTTTATGAATGTAAGAAAACGATGTTCTTTACCCTTAGCCCGTTGCTCGTATTTCTCTCTTTCGATCCTATGAACGTCGGCCAAATTCGCCAACAATTTAACAGACGCCCCGACAGGATCCTCCCGCCATTGGGCATAGTTTTGCTCCAAAAAACCCTCCTCTAAAGGTACGGCCTTGTTCTTATGCTTCGGTCTCCTCGAGGTCTTACTCCTTTTTTCCGGCCTTTGCTCGCCACTTGCCTCGGTGCGCACCCTTTTTGCCGAGGGCCCTGCACCAGCATCGGGAGCAGCCGGGGGAGGAGAATTGGAGACAAGATCGACCAGAGCCTCATAGGCAAGGTCCTCCTGGGTAACAGTGTTGATCGGGGAAGCAGCAATAACCGTCCCAACAACAGTCTCAACCTGGGGAGACGTCGGAAGCGGAACACCCACCTCCTCAGCATCTCCAGATATGTCGACACTCCTCATCGCCAGCGCCTTCATTACGGCAAGTTTCTTTGGGGCCATGGTATCTGGAAAAGAAACATAAAACGGTCATACAAACTACGGTCAAAGATGTGCAAAAATCAAAAGCAAGAAAAACGAACTACCTAAGACAAGTTGCACTCGTCTTCGCTTCCCAGCCTGAACTATCTTAGCCGAAGGGATACCCCGATACTTATGTTTTGAAAACGGAATATTCTCAGAAATAAACATCAGGATCCTCTTGGTAAGAAGATCGGCAGCGTTCAATCGATCCTGACTAACAGAAAAGGAATTGGTGGATCGTTCAAAATGGGCCTGACTCCAACCAATGGGAAACTTGGTGGACACCAAAGTCCGACCATCCTCTGAAAACTTTCCCACTCTCTCGATCGCTTCGTCGGTCACCGGTTCGACCCAGTAAAATAACTCCTTCCAATTCCCCTTCAACGAGTCCGCATAGGCTTTGAAAATCTTGGCCCCTCGCCTCGAACGAAGACTGACATGCTCGCGACCAGACTTATTTTCACTGCTGTTCCGATTGATCTCAAACAAATGGAAAAAGAGCAACGGCGAGACCGGCCTCTCCAGATGAAGACACATGAGCTCGTAGGCTCGAACAAAAGCCCACGCGTTTGGGTGCAACTGAGAAGGCGCAACATCCAAAGTCGCCAAAACCGTCTGCTCGAACCAAGTGAAAGGAGGCCGGATATTCATCTCGTTTATCAGCATATGATACAAAGTGAACTTGAGCTCTCCAGGCCACAAAGCCGCGTGCTCTCCCTTTTTCATTCCCTCAACTCTCCAAATCCGCTTCGAGTGACCCGAAGCTTTCCTCCCGACCCTCTCCAAGTTAAACCCGTGCTGGTACAACGATTCGATCTCCAAAATATTCCTGGAAACCCAATCATATTGAGAGACCTCTCGCACCGGTACGTCAAGGTCCCCACAACCAGTACTAGAATACTCGTCCAGAGAAACAGCAGAAGCTCGGCTGGACCCCGGTTGGCTCTTAGGGCGAGATTCAACTGGTTTTTCAACACCCTCTCTATCGAACTCGTCGGCAGAGTCGGAACTCGACCCAAGATCGACCTCGGAATCCTCTGATTCCTCCACTGGGATTTCCTCATCGGACCCGGAAGTGATAGCCATCACATCCACCAAGCAATCATCCTCCGCATCTTCAGGAGTATCGTCATTCGGCTCATTAGCATCGGTCGCAGGAGAAGAACTTTCGCTCTCAAAATTATCTTCCGCCTTATCACTCACAGGGGCGGAAGCAGAGTGCTCTTGCACGTCCGGGGCGGCGACTTCAAGAGGCTCGGTACGGACCTCAGGTATTTCACCACCAGAAGCCATCGCGTTAACAAACTCTTTCCGGTACTGAGTGACGTCTCTCCGAGTTTGTTTCGTCCTCGCCAGATCGAATCTACAGGAATGGGGGACGAAATGTCAGGATTAAAGATCGAAAATGGGTTCGCGAGCAAGTCGGAACCTGACCTGACGACCCCCATTCTGAGATCAAAGGGGACGGGGGGAGGTCCAGGCACAAATGAAAAGAAAAGTAAAGAAAAAACCAAAAGCAGACTAACCTCGGAACTATGTCGCAAGCTGATTATATCTGGAAATAAACGGTTGTCGATCCTCAGAAACCGACCTTAAAAGTACTTCGAAATTTCTTCAAACTCGTTCGCTTTAAAGAAGCTCGGGAGCTCTCGAAGATCGGCAAATCAAAAACAAATGAACAACAAGCAACAAATGAGGTGGTGAGACCCTTTATTTATAGCAAGGCAAATCCAATGGGCCTGGGCCTGGAAGTCGAAGCGTCACGCCCAAACCATGGTCCATTAAAATCCGCACGCTGAAGAATAAACGTCACCATCATGCGCCGCCACTACGAAGAGACACCTTGTCAGAAACAGTAAAAATGGCACTGATTCCAAGAATACACTGATTCCAAAGCAGCACTGACTCCGGAAAAATCATCCACCTCGCTCGAAAACCCCAGCCCCGACATAAGCTCGGTACCGAATAAAATCTCCACTCAAAGTCAAGATCGCTCCTCATAGAGACCAGACTTGGGGGACCACTGTTATGGTGATTATACTGTTTTCTATTTGCACCCCCTCTCCATAAGCCCAATTGATGAGAAGCCCAATTATACTTAAGAGAGTCCAATCTTCAATGGCCAAGATCAGCCCGCAAGATCGGACGGCCCAAAAACGCCAACACAAACACATCCAAACTCTATAAATACCCCATTCAATGCTCATTAATGGTAAGCACTTTTTAACCAAACACTCATTTTCTAAAATACTGACTTGAGCGTCGGAGTATCATTGCAGGTACAACGCCGCCTCTCAAGATCGAACAGTTCAAGATCGAACCCCTCAACATCGCCTCTCAAGGTCGGACAAAACCTTCCTCTCAAAGCCTGAAGACAAAGATAGAATCAAGGACAAAATATCTACCAACTGCATAATATCGATCCTCAGGATCGGAAGCACGGTACAGAACAGTATCTATTTGGGATAATTGAAGTCAAAATCAAAGAGTCTTGGGACGAGTAATCATGAGTATTTAAGGACCCGTTAGATGGTCATGATAGAATATAGACATGATTGATATTGTTTTCCAATATTTTTGGTTAGGTCTCTATCAAACAAATAAATTCGAGAAGTGTGAGAAAAAAGGACTCGAATTTAGATACTAAGTTCACCAATTGATAGGTTTACACTGCAAGCCCCAATCAGCGTGCTCTTTTGGAGACGGGTAATTGCATTGAATTGAAAAGAGACAAGAGTGTTGCACTCGATTGTCGAAAAGTAATTGCATTGAATTGAAAAGAGTTTGGCTCATACATACATTGTTCACCGTTGTAGCCACATGATGATACTTTTCTTACTCTTAAAAAAGAAATTAGATGATATATTATTCTTTTTTAGGTACAAATATAACATATGTTATTCTATTATATATTTTAAATAAGTTAATAAATAATTATATGATTATATATTATATATTAATGACAAAACTACTCTTGTGAGAACTATATTTTATTTTAAAAAAAATAAAATTAATTTCTTATTTTTATATTTTTTAATAATAACTTTCATGAAATCACATCAATGAGAACACTTTAGATTATTTCCTTCAATCATTCCTCCCCCATCACTAAATATAAATAAGAGGAGAGGGGAATGATGATTAAAAAATGAAGAGATAAAGACGAGGGAGAGAGTGAAATTAAGAGATAAAGATAAACATGACAGATAAATGCTATTGTAATTCAAGTCAAATACTTGTCTTGGGGGTTAGTTTGATTCTAGGAGGGGTAGAAAGACACATTACTCTTATGTTGATTGGCTAAATTATCCGTTAAAATGTTTTGAAGTAGTATAGCATAATTTTAATAGGTTGAAGTACCCTCTATACTCCCTAAACTAATATTGATTGCTTATAAAAAAAAGAGAGAGATATAGATTAGAGAAAGAGACTGAAGGAGATGATCCAAGTTTGAATTAGAATTGGTTGTCTTATGTGAACTTTCCGGTTATTGTTGTAGCTGGCCAATTTAAATCCTAAAAAACATTGACATTATCAAGATTGGGCCAAGCCCAATCTAAAGTGGGTCTCGCGCTAAGAATCCCATTAAGTGACCTATAGCGAGCTTCCATGCGCACCCTTAAACTCAACAGTTGAGGTTAGTTTCAACAGATCACACCTCAGCTTGGACGTAACAACCTAATGGTTCTTTCCACGTCAGCACCACACAGGTCTAGTGACTCCGCGTGTCAATCCCCACTATTCACCTATAAATAAGTGACCTCATTCTAATATCAAACACACTTTTGCTCTTTATTGCCTCTCACTCTCTTGCTCATTTTGGTATTAGAGTGTTTGCAAGTACACTCCCCGCTATTGTGCTCCACCGCAGCACATAGGAATTCTGCCGTAGCAATCAGATCGGCCTTGCCAGACAGATCATTGTCCAATATCATATTGGTACGGTTTCATTCAGGTTTTGGAGAGAAAAGAAACATAAAATCCGAATCAACCCAATCTAAAAAATTATAATTGATTCGAGCAACAAATTTGGACAAATTCAATCCAAACCTACCCTGAACATCCCTTAGGGGTGTTTGTGGTACGGTTTGGTTCAGTTTTGATCACAAACATTACCAGAACCGCAAGGTAAAAACAAATGCGGTTCGGATCGGTTTTGATCAAAAACATTACGAATCTGAAAATATAATTTGATTTAAAGTTAAATTAATTCGTTTAATTCTAAAAAGCCAAATATAAGAAAACAATGTGATTATTGTTTTATTCACATATGAACTACAAACATAAAATCTAGTAAAATTAAAATAGATACTTCATGTGGCTAAGCAAGTCGTAAAGATGTTTGAGATTAAGGCGGTGTGTGTGTTGTGTGATTAGATTAAGTAGATATTTTTATTTTTTTAATACTATATAATAATAATACGTGCGGTTTGGTTTGGTTTTGGAAAAGCAGACCGACATCATAACTAAACCGATCAGTTGATTGAAAAAGTAACTCGAACACACCCAAACCAATCAATTTTTGTAGTTTTCAGTTTGATTTGGTTCAATTTATGATTTTCTATTAATTTCGTTTGGTTTTGAACACCCCTGCACACCGTTTGTCGGGGACTAAATGTGTATTCACTATTCACTCTACCTCTTTCTTTTTCTATATATAAAAAAAGTGAATCTGAAATAATGGAAATAATCCAAAAAAAAAAACGGAAAATGGCAAAAGACAAGCACTATTATCCGATAGGAATCATAGGATGCTTTGCACGCCATTCAACACACGTTACGTCAGTGTCTCCAGGCAGGGTTTAACAAAGTTTATAATTCTCTGCTGCCGTGCTCACCGGAACCACGAGTAGCTCACCCTTAGATCCTCCAATCAAAAGCATCACCGTGCTTATCAAAAAAAAAAGCATCACCGACAGGCCGACACCGTCCAACGATTTCTTCAATCCCGGGTCCCACTTACTGCCTAACGGAACATAGAATATTCGTCGATGCGAATCAGCGTCTAATGCACGCTCAAGTTTTCTAGGCATGGGTAACAAATTAAGATCCCGTTATTTCATGTTTTTTATTTATTTATTTATAAAAAATCACTATTTTAACTTAGAAAAATACTCTCTACCGTTCGTGACTCGTCTCTAGTAATAATAATCTACTTTATTTTTTTTTAAAAAGCAGTACTTCATTAAATGGAGTACTAAGGGTGCTCAAACCCAAACAAGATAGAGAATTTATACATTGTTTAGGCACACAAGTAGTTGTTAGGCCCAAGATGAGAAATCAACTGAATCAGAGGATGATGGGTCTAATCATGAAGAGGAAGAACTTCCAATACCTCAAGTGAGAGCTAAAAGAAATCGCACCAAGCCCAAGTGGACAAGAGACTATGCTATGACACTCAAATAGGCCCATTAGTAAAGATGACTCTAGAATATGTATTTCGATTTTAATTTCCTTTCAATTCTGTCTTTTATTTTGTTTTAGCATTGGATAAGAATGACAGCTGTCCCTAGCTAGTCACAGCTGTCCTTACTCTACTATTTATGTTGCATTGAATAAAGGGAATACACTATCAGAATATTTTATGAGAAATGAGTTGTTTGTTTTATCCTTTTGTAGCATAGAATCGAATTTTCTCTCTCAATTTCAGTACTGACTTTGCCTTTCCCAAACTAAGAAACCCTAAAATTCCCAATTTCAGTACTGACTTAATTTTTAGTGTACAGCAGGACCATGGAAGAGCATTTACAACATTTAAAGACTGTTTTTGATTGTCTATTAAAGCATCAATTTTTACTCAAACAGTCTAAATGTATCTTTGCTCAACCCACCATCAATTACTTGGGTCATGTGGTATCTTCTCATGGCGTTGCACTTGAGGCCGAGAAAATTTCTGCTATGACAACTTGGCCGATCCCTACTACAGTCAAGCAACTTCGTGGTTTCTTGGGACTGACTGGTTTCTATAGGAAGTTCATTCATCATTATGCCTCCATTGCTCAACCTTTAACTAAACTTCTCAAGAAAGACCGTTTCCAATGGACAGATGAAGCCACTGCTGCCTTTGAGAAGCTCAAGTTAGCTATGACTCAAGCACCAGCTCTGGCACTTCCGGACTTCACTCAAGACTTTGTGATTGAAACAGATGCTTCCAGTATCGGCATGGGTGCAGTATTAATTCAGAATGGTCATCCAATTTCATATTTTAGTAAGAAATTTTGCCCCAAGCTCTTGAACTCTTCTACTTATGTGAGGGAGCTATGTGCAATCACTTCAGCTGTGAAGAAATGGCGTGCTTATCTTCTAGGACGCAAGTTTGTTATCTACACGGATCAGAGAAGCCTTCGTGAACTAATGACTCAGATAATTCAAACTCCGGAGCAGCAATTCTATTTGTCCAAGCTTTTGGGGTACTCTTATGACATAGTTTACAAACCGGGTGCACAAAATCGTGTGGCAGATGCTCTCTCTAGGGTCCATGATACACCAGAATCTTGTTTGGCCTTTACAATACCTCACTGCACTTTTCTGGATAGATTAAAGAAGCTTGTAGCTTCTGATCCTGCTTCTCAGCAGCTAATCCACAACATCCAGAGACTCATCCAGATTATAAGGTACAAGATAATCTCATTTTTTGCAATGCCAAACTGTTTGTCCCTGAATCCGCTGAAATTAGAAACATGTTACTTGAAGAATTTCGTGCTTCTCAAATAGGGGGTCATAGTGGTATTCATAAAACTTATGGTCCTTTGAAGGAAAATGTGTTTTGGGTAGGAATGAAAAAAGATGTTACTCTGTTTGTCAATGCTTGCTCTGTTTGTCAACAAACCAAATCACCTACTCATCTTCCATATGGTCTCTTACAACCATTGCCCATTCCTACTAATGTGTGGGAAGATGTCTCTTTAGACTTTATCACTGGACTCCCTTCATTCCAAACTTTTACCACTATTCTAGTTGTTGTTGATAGATTCTCTTAGGCTGCCCACTTTGGTAAAGTTTCCACTAACTTCACAGCTGTATCTGTTGCTGAGTTATTTGCTAATATGATTTGTAAGTTACATGGCATGCCTAAGAGTATTGTGTCCGATAGAGATCCTGTTTTTCTGAGCCATTTTTGGCAAGAGTTGTTTCGTTTAAGTGGTACTAAGTTACGTATGTCTTCGGCTTACCACCCACAAAGTGATGGTCAAACTGAAATTGTTAACAAAGCCTTGCAACAATATCTTCGCTGTTTTGTATTTGAGCAACCAAGCAAATGGGGAAAATTATTGCATTGGGTAGAGTGGCATTATAAGACTACTACTCACTCATCCACGGGTTTCACTCCCTTTGAGATTGTCTATGGAAAAAAACCCCCAACTTTGGCTAACTATGTTTCTGGTTCTACCAATATTGAGGCTGTGGAAGCTACACTGACTGATAGAGAGTCTGTTCTTACTGTTTTACGCAACAAACTGCTGAAAGCTCAACAGACAATGAAAGAGTATGCTGATAAAAAACGGGTTCCTCACCCTTTTCAAGTTGGAGACTTAGTGTTTGTGAAATTGAGACCACACAGGCAGTGTTCTTTAGGTGTGCAAAGGACTCATAAGCTCAGTAAAAGATACTATGGACCATTTAAATTGCTCAAATCTGTGGGTGAAGTTGCATTTGAGGTTGATCTCCCAGCTCAAAGTAAAATTCATAGAGTGCTTCATGTGTCACAACTAAAACCCTGCAAGGACATGGCTGCCAAACCCTTAAAACTACCTCCTACTGCTGTCAACAACTCACCAGTTATTGTCCCAGCTGCTGTGCTGAATAGCAGGAACCGTAATGACATTACTGAGGTATTAATTCAGTGGGAAGGACTATTTCCAGAAGATGCAACTTGGGAGAATTTTGAGGAGCTGAAATTGAACTATCCATCTCTACACCTTGAGGACAAGGTGTCTGTGCAGGGAGGGCCAGTTGTTACGGCTCAAGATGAGAAATCAACTGAATCAGAGGAAGATGAGTCTAATCATGAAGAGGAAGAACTTCCAATACCTCAAGTGAGAGCTAAAAGAAATCGCACCAAGCCCAAGTGGACAAGAGACTATGCTATGACACTCAAATAGGCCCATTAGTAAAGATGACTCTAGAATATGTATTCCGATTTTAATTTCCTTTCAATTCTGTCTTTTATTTTGTTTTAGCATTGGATAAGAATGACAGCTGTCCCTAGCTAGTCACAGCTGTCCTTACTCTACTATTTATGTTGCATTGAATGAAGGGAATACACTATCAGAATATTTTATGAGAAATGAGTTGTTTGTTTTATCCTTTTGTAACATAGAATCGAATTTTCTCTCTCAATTTCAGTACCGACTTTGCCTTTCCCAAACTAAGAAACCCTAAAATTCCCAATTCAGCTCACTCACACTCATAGACCTGACAAGTGGATTATTCCACCAAGATGTCACTGAAAAATTATAACTATTACCCACTCTATAAATAAACCAACTCCACGATAGGCTCTTGATATGAGTAACAACCAATGCGATATTAGCCTCCTCATTTCTAAAAACTAAGCCGTTCCAATACAACCGGATACACCAACAAGTGGACAGCCAAACCAAATAATTAAATTTCTTCAACTTTTGACCCTTGCACGCCTCCCCAATCCAAAGAAAATGATTGACACAATTATATAATTCTTCAGCCGGTAGATCCGGCCACAATAAAACCCGCTTCCACACCTCGCTAGCAAAGCTACTCTTGTATCTATCTATATCATTAACTTACTATCAAAATACCAATCTTATCATTTTTCTAATTAAATAATTTTAGGATATTTATGTAATTTCACTTTTTTCACAATTTCAAACTTTTACACTCTCTCACATACTTTTTGAAACTTTTTCACTTTCTCTCTCCCACTTTTTTTTCAAACTTTTTCACTTTTTCACTCTCTCATCCTCTTTCTTCATCTAACTCTATCTCATTTTTCTATTTTTCACAATATATCTACTTTAATTTCATCTACATGTTTTCTTCATTTTTTTAATATTTTATTTTTTCTTTGTCAGTAAGTTTTATTTAGTCTCTACAGGAAATATTGCAATTTGGAAAATTTGAAATTTTAATACAATTTTGTTTTCTAATCTCTACAGGAAATATTACATATTGCTGGTAAATATTCATGGGGTAATGTTCGGACTAACTCAATTACAATTTGAAACATTTTGTTTATCTACTTTAAATTTGTCTTGATTTTCACAGAGGTAATGTTCGGACTAATTAAATTATGTCTAAATATATTAATAAAAATAACACGAGTATAATGCTAGTTAAAATAATTGTTAAGTGTTTGGCTTTAAAAAAATTAGTTAAGTGTTATTAGTTATTTAGTTTTCATTCAAAAAATTAACCAAATTTACAAAATTAATTATTATTAATATTTAATGAAAAGAATAATTTATTTCATTTTATTGCGAACCACTTAATTAAATGAAAGAATAATTTATTTCATGTTATTGCGAACCACAAAATATAACAAAAGTAGTTATTTTTATTTATAAAATAAAAGACACCAATAATTTTTTTTGGGTAAGTTAAAAGACACTAAGAATTTGGGCTCCTTAACCATTTGGTCAAGGGTTAGATCAATGGCCGGTGCGTATCGAAAAATACCTGGTGGGAGAGGTCAACCCCTTAAATGGATCTCGGTACCTCGAGGGATTAGTCTCTGAAGTTGCGCACGTAGAGGATACATTGGTTTACAAAAAAAAAGACACTAAGAATTAAACTATTTTCATGAAATAAGTAAGTGCGTATTCAAAATTTTGAAAATAACGCAAATAAAAAAAATTACTCATAATGAAAAGTTACTATGAATCACACTGGTGCTAGTTTGTATTTGGGGTGGGTAGAAATTCTAGTTTGTTACCGCCCCTGTGATGGAACAACACACTTAACTGTATCCACAACTTTTGAATCCACCTGTATTTGTTGTTTTGAGCATCCCTAATGCTCTAATCAATGAAACATTGTTTATCAAAAAAAAGTTACTTTGAATTAGTCTTTAGAAATAGGAAGAATAATAGACGAGATAAAATGTTAAAATGAAAAGATTGTTGGTGTATAATATGAAATTGTATGGTGTAGATAGAAGAAAAAATAGAATGTAAAAACTGACCCAATTTCTTATTTCAGGTATTGTGCACTTATAGGCTTTGGGCTTTTTACCCGGTCCAGTGCAAAAAACAAACAAAGGGTTAATGAAATAAACCCTAACAGCAATTTGCCTCTCAGATGTAAATCTTCTTCCTCTCTCTACTCTTCGTTCCTTTTCTTCTTCTTTGACTTCTCTCTTCTACTATGCACCCTAATCTCGGTTCTTTGATTCTGCAGGTAACAATCGCACAATCGGTTGCACGTTAGTGAACAGAACGAAGATGATGATGATCTGCTGGTGATCGTTGCGAGAACCAGCGTTGCTGTTTGGTAGATTGAGTACGAGAAGGTTGAAGAATAAGGGATTTGCGATGGAGAAGATGAGCAAAAATGAGAACTGAAAGAAAATGTAACGCACAAGGGAACTGATTGTAATCTCTTTTATTTCAGTGTTATTTCACTCACACTTTCTGTGAACATACATGTATATATTTATAGCTTCTGTTGTTAATCTGGGTTAGTTACACTAACAACCCAACTAATCTTCTAAACAGCTTTTCTAACTAACTAGAAACAGATTCTGTTTTTTCTTTCAAATGGTCATTTTGACCTAGATTTGCGAAACCCTAATTTTTTACAACAGGTACTATTACAAAAAAATAAAGTATGGGCTTTTTAGGGTTTCTGTCAACTCAGAATTACTAAAACAACATCCTTCCTTAATTCTGAGTCTCGAAGGAAACCAGTCCCAGGTTCCTTCGCAGCTTCACAAACTGTTCCCATTTGACTGCCTTAGTGAGTATGTCTGCTTGTTGCTCCTTTGTAGGATAGTAGTCTAGTTGTAGCTTCTGTTTGTTCACCTGGTCTCTTAGGTAGTGAAAGCGAGTCTCTATATGTTTGCTTTTCCCATGAGAGATGAGATTTTTAGTTAAGTTGATTGCTGACTTGTTATCAATCAGTAGCCTGATTGGTTGTTTTCCCCTTAGCAGTAGTTATTCCATTAGAGAATCAAGCCAGTTAGCTTGGCAAGCAGCAGCTGAGCCTGCTACATATTCAGCCTCACAACTAGATAATGCCACTACACTCTGTTTCTTGGAGCTCCATGAGATTGGGGCTCCATTAAACTTGAACAAATACCCACTTGTGCTTCTCCTGTCAGCCTTATCCCCACACCAATCTGAATCAGAATAGCCTACTAATTCTGAACCTCTGCTTCGCTCTCCCTTAGGAAATAGTATGCCATAGTGTAGAGTACCTTTAATGTACCTTAGAACTCTCTTTGCAGCAAGCAAATGAGGCTTCAAAGGTTTGTTCATGTGTCTGCTCACTAAACCAGTAGCATAACAGATATCTGGCCTAGTGTGACATAGGTACCTTAGTGAGCCAATAATGCCTCTATACATTGTAGGATCAACTTCCTCATGCTCTTCTTCAATGATATGCACACTGCCATCTGCAGGAGTGCTTGCTGGGTTGCAATCCAGCATATTGAACCTCTTTAGGATGTCTTTAGCATACTTAGATTGATGTAGTGTCAGCCCTTGTTCTGTATAAGTAAGTTCGAGCCCTAGGAAGTAGGATAATCTGCCCAGATCAGTCATCTCAAACTCTGACTGCATCTGTTGCTTGAATTCTAAGATTTCAGCCTTGTTGCTTCCTATAACAAGCAAATCATCAACATATAGGCTCACAATAAGCAGATCAGGATCTTTCTTCTGCCTTATATAGAGCCCATATTCAACTATGCACCTTTTAAAGCCTAGGTCTAAGAAAAATTTGTCAATTCTCTTATTCCAAGCCCTAGGTGCTTGCTTCAGCCCATATAGTGCCTTATTCAACTTGTATACCCTGTCCTCCTTGCCCTTGGCTTCAAAACTAGGTGGCTGGTCCACATAGACTGTTTCTTCTAATGGCCCATTAAGAAAAGCAGATTCACATCTAGGTGAAACAATGGCCAATTAAGCTCTACTGCAAGCAAGAGCAATCACAAATCTGATTGTTTCATCTCTAGAAACAGGAGAGAAAACTTCTGTGAAATCAAAGCCTTCCCTTTGTTGGAAGCCTTTGGCCACTAACCTGGCCTTGTGCTTCACTATCTTGCCTTCTGGATTGAGTTTCAACCTGAATACCCACTTCACAGCTATAGATTTTTGGCCTTGAGGTAACTTGGTCAGCTTCCAAGTATCATTAATTTCAATGGACTTTAGTTCCTCTACCATTGCACCCTTCCAAGCCTTGTCATCTAAGGCCTCTTTGACACCAACTGGCTCTGCATCAGCCAGCATAGCAAACTGTACTAAATCACCTTCACTAGTGATTTCAGCATCATTATTCACCTCATAGTCATCAAATCTTCTAGGCATCTGTCTATGCCTTTGAGGTCTAGGTTCTGCCACCTCCTCAGCTTGTTCCTCTTCATTGTCATCACCATTAGGAACAATTACAGGTTCTGTCCCCTCCTCAGTAGGTTCCAGATTTACTGTCACAGAGGGTTGAGAGCTGGTATGGTTTAATTTTTGCCAATCCCAGCTTTCATCCTTCAAGACAACAACATCTCTATTAATTTCAGCCTTATCATTAGTAGGATTATACAACCTATAGGCACCAGTAGGATGATAACCAACTAAGATAAGAGGTTTACTCTTGTCTTCAAGTTTCTTTCTAGTAGCATCAGGAATGTTGTTAGGACTTTGGCAAGTGTACCAAATGTCGTCGCAAGTAATAAAATACGGTAAGTAACCGGTCGTATCCACAGGGATTGCGTTTTATTATCAATTAGGCAAGTTTACTAATTCTTAGCGGTAGAAACGAAAAGATAATCTTTTTGGGATTTTGTAAATTAAATGCAAGATAGTGTTTGAAAATAAAGCAAGATACAAGCGATTAAGGATTGATTCATCTTCCCTACGCTATCCTATGACCTTCAGCTAATTACAGATTAGTTGTTCGAACTACCAGATTCAATTCACTATGACAGGTTAAGAACAATTCCTTGCCTCAGAACCCCTTTTACATAATTGAGTTACCCTAATTCCTTAGGTGAATCATGCCAATCAGTAAAGCAATAAACTCAAGAAATAAAGAATTCATGCATCCAACCCCATATTCCTATGGTGATCACAAGTACATGATCTAATACCCCATATCCAGCATGCAACCCATATTCCTATGCAATCACATAACCTAGATCATTATAATTATCATATGTAACTATAAAGCATTAAACTCAGAGGCGTAGACGTATGATAATTCAAACTACTAATCGTATTAACCATAACAAAGCATTCATAGGATAGTTTTGGGAAGAGTCATCTCTCCCTAATCAAAAGAAACTAAGTAGACAACATCATAAGAGTAGAAATCAAGAGTAGGAGAAGATTACACAAGTAAGGATCCATTAGAACCTTCAAACCCTTGTTCCCAAGGTGAAGGAAGGCCTCCAAATTCGCCCCCAGCTGCTGCTCCAAACCCTAGCACTGCTCTCCAGACGAAGTCCCTGAACAATTCGCTGAAAACTGATATTTAACCTAACTTTCTGAAGTCCATCGCGACGCGGCCCGTAGCCATCGCGACGCGATATTTCACAGAATCAACAATCCTCCTGTTTTATGCTTCCGTCGCGACGCGAACCCTCCTGGTCGCGACGCGAAATTGCTCAGAAACTCAAATCTTCCCAATTGTGCTGCATCTCCGGGCAAGTGTCTGGTTCGCCGAATGATAACACACAAATTGGAGGTCTTCAAGTACAATTTAGCTCCAAAAGTGAAGGAATTGCTTACAACGGGACTTCCTACTACAATTATCTAAAACTATGCCAAATCCCTTAACGATTGACTGAAATAAACTTAAATGACTAACAAATTGGTTGCAAACTGAATAAAAATATACATATGATGAGGACTCATCAAATGTGACCATAGCACAAATAACCAAACACCCTTAGAAGAGATACACTAGGCTTTTTTCCTAGCCAAACTTCCTCAGGCACCTTCCCATTCAGTTTCTTAGTAGGGAATTTATTCAACAAGTAAGTGGCCGTCATCACAGCTTCTCCCCATAGCTTATGAGGCAACTGCTTCTGTTTTAGCATACTCCTGGCCATATCCAATATGCTTCTGTTTCTCCTTTCTGCCAAGCCATTGTGCTGTGGTGTATAAGGAGATGTCGCTTCATGAATGATTCCTTCCTTAGAGCAGAATTCCTCAAACTCATTTGAGGTATATTCACCTCCACCATCAGTCCTTAGGATCTTAATTGCCTTGCCACTCTGTTTTTCAGCCATTGCCTTGAATCTCTTAAAAACTTCAAGAGCTTCACTCTTGGCCTTGATTAGTTACATCCAAAGCATCCTTGAGTACTCATCCACAAAAGTGATGAAGTACTTGTTTCCCCCAACAGATTGTACCTCAAAAGGACCACAAATATCAGAATGTAAGACACCTAGCATATCCTTAGCTCTTCCTTTTAGGTCTGATTTAAACTTTAACCTAGGTTGTTTACCAACTTCACATACAGTACAAGTTTTTTCTGGCAAAACAGTCCTAGGCATGCCACAAACTAGTTCCTTAGCATTCAATAGAGATAGACTTCTAAAATTTAGATGTCCATACCTTTGATGCCATAGGAAACTTTCTGAATCAGCTGCTGTTGCATTGAGGCATTCTGCTTCTGCAACTTCTAGGCTGGTTCTGAATGTTCTGTTCTTAGATAGTGGTGAGGATATGACCAATTTCTCCTTTGTGTCGTAGAGCTTCAGCTTGTTGTCCTAGATTGTCACTGAAAAGCCCTTTTCAACTAGCTGTCCAACACTAATGAGATTGCTTCTCATGTTGGGAATATACCACACATTCTCAATCAACACAGTCTTGCCATCTGCCCTTTGAACGACAATATCACCCATTCCCTCAGCCACCATACTCTTGTTATTAGCACACTTAATGGAGGTTTTCTTGGTTGGATCAAAATTGATCAACCAATCTCTGTTGCCAGTCGTGTGATTTGAACAGTGTCCAAATACCATATGTCCACCACTGTCTTGCCATCACCTGTGGTGATCATGAATGCCACCCATTCGGAATCATTATTAACAGCTGTGAATGCCACAGGATCAGAATCTGAATTAGATTCCTGCGCCACATTGGCTTCCTCTTCCTTGTCTTTGTTCTTCTTTGCCTTTGACCAACAGTCACTGGCATAGTGCCCAAATTTCTCACAGTTCCAGCACTCAATCTTCTTCTTATCAGTAGGTTCTTTCTTACCTTTAGAGCTACTAGTGTAACACCCCATTTTCTACCCGGTATTTAAATAAAAATTATCAGAGTTCAAAAATTTTATTTTTCAACTAATCCAAACGGGATGCTACATTTCTTCGAAACAAACATCAACAACATAATAAAATTCCTTTTATAAATCAAAGAAAATACGTAACACGTAACAATGGAATGGGGTTCCCAAAAACATATTATTCAGTCCACATGACAGAAATTACAACGTCTCGCAGCGGAATAAAAAGATAAAACTCAGCACACAAAACGCAGCCTCAACATAAAAATCTCAATAAAAATATTTAACAACTCAAATAAACAAACGAAGGAAAACTAGCGCCCATCCCCTGAGTGTTACGTATCAGAGCACTAGACCGACGCAGGAATGAAGAATAACCGCTTTCACTCATGGTTACCTGTAGTAATAAACAACGAAAGGGGTGAGTCTAAACCGCATAATAAGGCTTATAATAAGCGGTATGCTAGAGTATAAGGACTACACCAATCACAGCAATACATTTATATTTTATACATATACAGCAACATTTCCAACTGATAAATAAACATCAACATCAGCAATATATAATTGTCACACAGTCATATTGTACACCAAACAAAGTAATTATCAATAAAGAGCATGTGTGTATGCGGTGCAGAATGCATGTGGTACCATTATCACTTCTCATTAGCCAATTGGGCACGTCGCGACCGCAGCCGAAAAATAACGTCAAGACCGCAGCCTAAAAAAAATGCATCGTCAAGACTGCAGCCTAATGTATGCATGTGACTCCATGAACAATCAATAAGCATAATTTTTCACAAACCCAAGTCACACACATCATCATTATAAAATAACAACATCAAGACCGCAGCCTAAAATCATCACCAACATTTTTGGTCCGTAGACCCACCGTCACTTTACCACAGCGCTAGCAAAATACAAGTGTCCAGAAAATTTCAGCCAAATTAATTATTTTTCACATTACATTAGCACACACAGACAGAGGACTGAACGATCTTCGAAACGCACTTTGAAGCACTTAAAACGGACACCCGAGTCAAAAGATATGTCAAAAACAAATTTGGGACAAAACCGAGGCACGTGCTGAAAATGGCTCCCAGGCGCTGGGCGCCTAGAAGGGAACAACAGCACACAAAAACTGGCGCAGGGGGATCCTGGCGCCCACAGAAAACTGGCGCAGGGCGCCTAGCGCCCAGACACAGAAACTGGCGCAGGGCACCTAGCGCCTAGACACAGAATTGGCAACACAGCGCACATAAGCAACACCCACCGAGACAACTCCAAAATGACACATGCAAAAATAAAACCACTCGAGCCAAAACGTTTAAAATTGAATTTGGGCACGCAAATACAAAAGATGGCACGGTAAAATTGTTGTGCGAAAAGGTGATGTGCAAGTATACACAATCTCAACAAGTAATATATTGATAAGTAAAGTTCGTTCCCACAGGGATTGGAATTAATCTAAGAAGTTTAAGTGATTAGAAGCTTAGTGAAAAGAATTAAGTAACAAGTAAAGGTGAAGAGTTGTAAACATTATAAATTGTGATAAAACAGTATTAAGTTTGCAGTAATTAAAAGTGAGTTGGATAGCTCAATAGTATGTAAGTTCCCAAGAGTAATGTTCATATAATATTAGACGATGTAGCGTTAAGCGCTGTAGCGCTTAAGAATCCGTAGACGCTGTAGCGCCTTGGTGGCGTGCCTTTCAGTCACTTTCGTCAGGGCTATGTTACAAGACTCCTATGTCTAGGCTCTAAATAAGTTTTACCGCTGTATATTAAGATCTTACAACATTTGCCTTATGAACTATTACTCCCCTATGTCTAGAGTTAAGTAGTGCTTCCTTTAAATGTCTTTAAAGGGTTTTCATTCATATTATTCCTTGAGTTCTCTTTGTGAACCATGTCTGTACCCACAAAGTTACCTTGTTTTAGTTGATCATTCCCAAACCAAGATTGAAAGTATTATGACACAAGGAATAAAACACAAACATCATAATATTATACAAAAGTTACTCAAGGTTCATTACATACCAAGAACAATCCAACTACAACAAAGTTAGCTCATCACAAGTTCCATCAACATAATACAACTAGAGAGTATGTATTACCGTATGAAGACAAGAGAAGAGTGGTTGCAAAAGATGCACTCCAATGATCCCAAGTAGCATACAAGAGATGAAGTTGAGGCGTGAGCAAAACCTTGGATAAAAAACTTGAAGAACTATTCTAAAAATAAAAGCTTAAAAGTAGTGTGTCAATGGAGAATGGCTACTACGTATGTGTGTAGTTCTTCTTCCAAGTTACAACAATTTGTCTACGTATGTTACCTCCTCTAGAAGCAATCTTAATTAATACAATTAATATCTAAGTCTTAATAGAATAATAATATTACATGATGATTATTAGACTTAGATATTATCCTTAAAGCACTTTACAAAAAGTGGTAATGATGGAATACAACAACTATCACATGGGTTCCATTTAGGAGGCGCCAAGTGTAATTTAGCATCCACTTGAAAGTCAACAAATCCAGCTGAGAGGAAGAGATAAGGGTGGTGACTCATCATGTCCTCAAGTGGCCACACAAATATCTCAATGGTCAGCCGTCATATAACGCTGTAGCGTCTCCTTGATAGCACACGCTGCAGCGCTAAAGCAAAACATCAAACATATTCACAAAGGCATTGACTATGCCCAAGTTTCAGGGAATTAACTTATAACCTATATTTATCCTAATATTCATATATTCACATATTTAAGTACTAAGCTTACTTGAGAAGTAAGCTTAATTTAAGTATTAGGAGCATAAATAACCTATATAAAATAAGGTTATCAAAAATATGCCCAGAATTCGAAGTTCACCCAAAACACCCTATATACGCACACGAGCAACACCCACCGAGACAACTCCAGAAAGACACGTGCAAAAATAAAACCACTCGAGCCAAAACGTTTAAAATTGAATTTGGGCACGCAAATACAAAAGATTGCATGGTAAAATATGCCCAGAATTCGAAGTTCACCCAAAACACCCCATATACGCACACAACACACACGCACACACAATGGAACATGTACATGGGCGCCCAGGGCGCCTTCCCAAACAGTACTGAAACAACGTGGAGCCACACTAGAACATCTTAGTATATTTTGGCAAGGCATTTCACACTAAGGAAGCAGCTGAAACATTAAGCAAAACACAATTGGCTCAGGGCCTTGGCATAGGGACCCAAAAACTACAACAGGAAACAAGGCAGGCAACAAGGCTCCCGGGGGAGGGGATCCCAGTAACTTTTCAGTACACACAGTCTAATAACTCAAATTCGACCCCAATGATATCCAAATAACATGACTACTCAGAAACACAACTCGGGAACACAACACGGGCAGCCAAAATTAGGCGCCCTTGGCCCCCAGGCACAGGGAACCGGCGCCCCTGGCACCCAGAACAGCAACACTGAACAGGCACAGGCGCCCATGGCGCCCAGACAGCAGTAACAACGTGGGACAATGGCAGCAACAATGGCGCCTAAGGCACCTAGGTCCTTCAAACTCAAATTTTTCCAAACTTACCTATGTTCAATTATTCAACAATTATTTCTAACATCTCCAATTTCACTTCACATCTTCAAATACTCAATTCATTCATCAATTGGCATGCACTATGACTATCACATACATCTCATAATTCATGCAATTTTCCATAAAACACATAGGGACAATCAATCTTCACGCAATTCAATCATGTATCAATTCAACAATAGAATTATGGAACAAATAGTATAAACCCTAAACCCTCACATATAACCCATTCTAAGTCCTATTATAAGGTAAGACCCACCCTTACCTTGATTTCACCGAAGACGAGGTCCTTCCTACGGAGTCACCAACAAAACCACAGCAACAGCTCTTCTTTTCCTCTTCCCTTTGCGCGAATCTCCTTCTTCTCTTTCTCTTTCTCTCTTCGCGACCTCTCTTCTCTCTTCTCCTTTCTTTTCTTTTTTACGTTTTCTTTCTTTTTCCTTTCTTTGCACAAATGATGCGAATGCATCATACCCCCAAGCGCCTAAGAGCCTTAGCTAACGGGCTTGGGCTTCTTGGGCCAAATTTGCCATTCCGAAATTATTTATACCACTCCCTTCAATTATAAAAATAAAATAACATATTAATAATTTTAATATATTAATAAATATGCAACACTTAAATAATTTAATCAAATAATTAATTAAATTATTTTGGGTGTTACAACTCTCCCCCACTTAGGAAATTTCGTCCTCGAAATTCTTACCTGATTCAAACAACTCTGGATAAGACTCCCGCATCTTACTCTCCAGCTCCCAAGTCATACTCTCACCAGCAGCTCCTAACCAAACCTCTTTCACCAAAGAAATCTCCTTCCCTCTCAGAACCTTCACTTCTCTATCTTCAATTCGCACAGGCATAGTCTCCACAGTGAGATTATCCCGTACCTCTACTCCATCCATCTGAATCACATGAGACGGGTCCGGAACATACTTTCGAAGTTGTGACATGTGAAACACGTCATGCAAGTTCGAAAGATTAGGCGGCAAAGCCACCCTATAGGCAACACTTCCCACCCTCTCCGTAATCTGATACGGACCAATGAAACGGGGAGTTAACTTCTTTGATTTCAAGGCACGCCCAACACCAGTCACCGAAGTGACTCTCAAAAATACATGATCACCGGCCTGAAACTCTAAGTCCTTCCTTCTCTTATCATGATAGCTCTTTTGTCGACTCTGCGACGCATTCATCTTCTCACGAATTAATTTCACCTTCTCAGTGGTTTCTCGCACAATCTCAGGCCCTAACACTGCACTCTCTCCAGATTCATACCAACATAACGGAGTCCTACATCTCCGACCATACAGCGCCTCAAACGGTGCCATCCCAATACTAGAATGATGACTATTATTATAGGTGAACTCAATCAATGGAAGATGAGAATCCCACGAACCTCCTTGCTCAAGAACACATGCCCTCAACAAGTCCTCTAACGACTGAATAGTTCTCTCGGTCTGACCATCTGTCTGCGGATGATACGCGGAGCTCAACCTCAACTTAGAACCCAAAGCTTCTTGCAAACTTTTCCAAAATTCAGAAGTGAATCTTTGATCTCTATCAGATACAATACTAAGCGGAACGCCATGAAACTTCACAATTGTTTGATATAAATCTCTGCCAACTTTGGAACTGGATAAGTGATACTAATCGGCAAGAAGTGAGCAGACTTCGTCAACCTATCCACAATCACCCATATAGCATCAAACCCCCTTACGGTATTTGGCAAGCCAGTCACAAAATCCATGGAAATGCTATCCCATTTCCATTCCGGAACTTCTAATGGTTGCATCAACCCCGCAGGCTTCTGATGCTCAACCTTTGACTTCTGACAAGTCAAACAGGCATACACAAACTGTGCCACATCCTTCTTCATACCAGGCCACCAGAACAACTTCTTCAAATCTTGGTACATTTTTGTAGCCCCTGGATGAATACTCAACTTGCTCCTATGGCTCTCCTCAAGAATCATTCTTTTCATCTCAGCATCATCAGGAATATAGATTCTACCCCTGAATCTCAACACACCTTGGGAATCTAACTTGAAATCCCCATTCACAGCTTGATCATTCGCAACTAACAAGTCCACCAACTTTACATCTGATTTTTCGGCTTCTCGAATACTAACCAAAAATTCATTGCCAATCTTCAACATTCCCAATCTGACACTCCGCGGTGTCACTTCACAAACTAGACTCATATCCCAGAACTGCTCAATCAACTCTAACTCTTTAACCATCATAGCCGACATATGTAGGGTCTTCCGACTTAAAGCATCAGCCACGACATTAGCCTTGCCTGGATGATAGTTCAAGCCGAAATCATAGTCCTTCAGCAATTCTAACCAACGTCTCTGTCTCATATTTAGCTCCTTCTGATCAAACAAGTATTTCAAGCTCTTATGGTCACTAAACACTTCAAATCTAGTACCATACAAATAGTGCCTCCAAATCTTCAGCACAAACACAATCGCAGCTAGCTCCAAATCATGAGTAGGGTAGTTCTTCTCATGGGTCCTCAACTGTCTAGACGCATAAGCTACTACCTTACCTTCTTGCATAAGTACACCTCCCAAACCCATCTTGGAAGCATCGCAATACACCACAAATGGATGATCCGGAACAGGCAAAGTCAAAACGGGCGATGTTGTCAACCTCTTCTTCAACTCATTGAAGCTCTCCTCACATCGAGCATCCCACACAAATGCTTTTCCTTTACACGTCAATTGAGTCAACGGAAGGGCTAACTTCGAGAAACCTTCAATAAACCTCCTGTAATAACCAGCTAACCCCAAGAAGCTTCTAATCTCAGTAACTGACTTCAGGCTCTCCCATTGCAACACAGCATCAACCTTGGCTGGATCCACAGCTATACCCTTACCAGAGATAATATGACCAAGGAAACCTACTTCATTCAGCCAGAACTCACACTTAGAAAACTTCGCATACAACTTCTTTTCTTTCAACACTTCTAGTACTAACCTCAAATGTTCTGCGTGCTCCTCTTCCGTCTTAGAATACACCAGAATGTCGTCAATAAACACAACTACAAAACGATCCAAGTAACTATAGAAGGTACGGTTCATGTACTCCATAAATACTCCCGGCGCGTTGGTAACACCAAACGGCATCACAGAATACTCAGAGTGCCCATATCTCGTTCTAAAAGCTGTCTTCTGAATGTCCTCATCCTTTACCTTGATCTGGTGATAACCCGACCTCAAATCGATCTTGCTAAACACTTTAGCACCCACCAACTGGTCCATCAAATCATCAATTCTCGGGAGCGGATACTTGTTCTTTATTGTCACCTTGTTCAATTGCCTATAATCGACACAAAGTCTCATACTCCCATCCTTCTTTTTCACCAATAACACCGGAGCTCCCCATGGCGACACACTTGGCCTTACAAATTTCTTCTCAAGTAGATCTTCTAGTTGCTTCTTCAATTCAGACAACTCTGAGGCTGACATCCGGTACGGTGCCATAGACACAGGCCTAGTACCCGGTACAAGATCAATAGCAAACTCAACCTCCCTCTCTGGCGGGACACTCGGGATTTCATCAGGGAACACTTCAGGAAACTCACACACTACTTGTAACCCTTCAATGATCGCCTGATTCTCAGCAGACAATGACGCCATCAAAGCAACTAGATGAACTCCCTCTTTCATTACCTTATGCAATTGACCAGCAGGCAACAAAACGGATTCTTCTTCTTCGGGAGGAAGGAAACTCACAGATTTACGAAAACAATTAATATGCACATGGTTAACTACTAACCAGTCCATACCAAGGATGACATCCAACCCTCCCAACGGCAAACAAATAAGGTCAACAAGGAAATCTCTGCCGAAGATTGACAGATGGCACTTAGCACACACAAGAGAGGTAGTTACTGAACCCTTAGCTGGAGTGTCAATAACCATCTCCCTCATCATAGAAGACAAAGCAAGGCCCAGTTTCTTAACACATAAAGCAGCAATAAATGAATGTGTAGCATCGGTATCAACAATAGCAATCAAAGGAATACCATTAATAAAACATGTACCTCTAATCTCATTAGTATCCTCTGATCCTGCGAGAGCAAACACTTTTCCACTGAACTTCTCTTTCTTCGGCTTAGTACACTTGGTACTAATATGACCTACCTCACCACAGTTGTAACAAGTCACATCCTTGCGTTCACAGTCAGACGCCATATGCCCCTCTTTGCCACAACGGAAACATACTCTCGTCCCCACCTTGCAATCGAAACTCTTGTGACCAGGCTTTCCACACTTAAAACATACAATATTAGCGGGAGAATCTCCCCCACTTGGCTTCTTACCCTCAGCAAACCTCTTATTATCAGCATACCTCTGCTTACCCCTACCAGCCGAAACCTCATATGGCTTACCCCGGTTCTGAAACTTACCCCTCTGATCTCTCATGACCTTGGAGTGAGCAGTACTATCTTCTTCGAATATCCTGCAACTGTCGATCAAATCGGCAAATACCCGAATCTTCTGGTACCCTATAGCTTTCTTTATATCAGCCCTCAGTCCATTCTCAAACTTAATGCATTTTGAGAATTCAGAATCAGCATCAGCATAATGGGGATAAAACTTAGCCAATTCAGTGAACTTGGCAGCATACTCTGTCACCGACATGTTTCCTTGCTTCAGCTCAAGGAATTCTATTTCTTTCTTCCCCCTCACATCCTCTGGAAAATACTTCCGTAAGAACTCTCTACGGAAAACAGCCCAAGTTATCTCCTCATTAGCAGTTTCTAACCTCTGCCTAACCTCCATCCACCAATCATCAGCTTCTTCTGCCAGCGTATGGGTACCATACCTAACCTTCTGCGCATCATTGTAGTCCATGACACGAAATATCCTTTCAATCTCTTTCAGCCATGCTAGAGCACCATCTGGATTATACTTGCCCTTAAAAATGGGCGGATTCTCCCTCTGGAACGTGGCTAAACTGCGAGTCCCAGCATTTTCAGCACCATTTTGCTGGTTCCCAACAGCCTGAGCCATAGCCTGCAGAGCAGCAGCAAGAGCAGCATCGTTTCTCCAAGCCATTTCAAATTATCACTGCAGCACAAACAAAAATTTAGAACTAATCTAACAACTCTTAATTGTCATATGACACTATGACAGGACAACTTGGCCGGACAGACCGAACTGCTCTGATACCACTAATGTAACACCCCATTTTCTACCCGGTATTTAAATAAAAATTATCAGAGTTCAAAAATTTTATATTTCAACTAATCCAAATGCTACATTTCTTCGAAACAAACATCAACAACATAATAAAATTCCTTTTATAAATCAAAGAAAATACGTAACACGTAACAATGGAATGGGGTTCCCAAAAACATATTATTCAGTCCACATGACAGAAATTACAACGTCTCGCAGCGGAATAAAAAGATAAAACTCAGCACACAAAACGCAGCCTCAACATAAAAATCTCAATAAAAATATTTAACAACTCAAATAAACAAACGAAGGAAAACTAGCGCCCATCCCCTGAGTGTTACGTATCAGAGCACTAGACCAACGCAGGAATGAAGAATAACCGCTTTCACTCATGGTTACCTGTAGTAATAAACAACGAAAGGGGTGAGTCTAAACCGCATAATAAGGCTTATAATAAGTGGTATGCTAGAGTATAAGGACTACACCAATCACAGCAATACATTTATATTTTATACATATACAGCAACATTTCCAACTGATAAATAAACATCAACATCAGCAATATATAATTGTCACACAGTCATATTGTACACCAAACAAAGTAATTATCAATAATGAGAATGTGTGTATGCGGTGCAGAATGCATGTGGTACCATTATCACTTCTCAATAGCCAATTGGGCACGTCGCGACCGCAGCCGAAAAATAACGTCAAGACCGCAGCCTAAAAAAAATGCATCATCAAGACCGCAGCCTAATGTATGCATGTGACTCCATGAACAATCAATAAGCATAATTTTTCACAATCCCAAGTCACACACATCATCATTATAAATTACAACGTCAAGACCGCAGCCTAAAATCATCACCAACATTTTTGGTCCGTAGACCCACCGTCACTTTACCACACCGCTAGCAAAATACAAGTGTCCAGAAACTTTCAGCCAAATTAATTATTTTTCACATTACACTAGCATACACAGACAGAGGACTGAATGAGCTTCGAAACGCACTTTGAAGCACTTAAAACGGACACCCGAGTCAAAAGATATGTCAAAAACAAATTTGGGACAAAACCGAGGCACGTGCTAAAAATGGCTCCCAGGCGCTGGGCGCCTAGCAGGGAACAACAGCACACAAAAACTGGC
Organism: Astragalus membranaceus; assembly: GCA_039519185.1. Taxonomy (NCBI): domain Eukaryota; kingdom Viridiplantae; phylum Streptophyta; class Magnoliopsida; order Fabales; family Fabaceae; genus Astragalus; species Astragalus membranaceus. The sequence continues at coordinate 17,346,862 of CM076850.1, forward strand.
GCAGGGGGATCCTGGCGCCCACAGAAAACTGGCGTAGGGCGCCTGGCGCCTAGACACAGAATTGGCAACACAGCGCACATAAGCAACACCCACCGAGACAACTCCAAAATGACACATGCAAAAATAAAACCACTCGAGCCAAAATGTTTAAAATTGAATTTGGGCACGCAAATACAAAATATGGCACGGTAAAATATGCCCAGAATTCGAAGTTCACCCAAAACACCCTATATACGCACACGAGCAACACCCACCGAGACAACTCCAGAAAGACACGTGCAAAAATAAAACCACTCGAGCCAAAACGTTTAAAATTGAATTTGGGCACGCAAATACAAAAGATGGCACGGTAAAATATGCCCAGAATTCGAAGTTCACCCAAAACACCCCATATACGCACACAACACACACGCACACACAATGGAACATATACATGGGCGCCCAGGGCGCCTTCCCAAACAGTACTGAAACAACGTGGAGCCACACTAGAACATCTTAGTATATTTTGGCAAGGCATTTCACACTAAGGCTGTAACATCCTCAAAATAATTAGGCGAATTATTTGGATGTTAACCCAGTAAGAATAATTTAGTACTTGACTGGTAAATTTATTGAGTGCTAAAATCATTTAATGGATGTCATTAGATCGTTAACCGGATAATACGGATCAATGAAGTTTTGGATTCGAAATAAGGGATCAAGATCAATATGGTAATTGGACCACGCTACCACTTAATTATTAATTAATTATGTGTGTGTGTGTGTGTGTGTGTGTGTGTGTTAAAATAAAGGAAAGAATAAAAGAAAAGAGAGAAAGAAACGAAGCAGAGAAGAAAGAAGAGAAGGAAAGAAAGAAGAGAAGGGAAAAGGGAGAAGAAGGAAGAAGAGGAAGAGGAATCACCACACTCAAGCCCAACCTCTCAAATTTCATCACCATCATCCCCTCATCTTCCTCTACAAAACCCTATAGCTTGGTAAGTTTCCCCTCAATTTTCCCCCTTCTCATGGCCTACGAATTTCTAGGGCTTTTGGAATTGATTTGTTGAAATCTCAAGTTGTAAGCTGGAATTGATGGTTGATTTATGTTTAAGATCGAAGCTAGGAGCGGATTGAACGCGATTGGAAATTCGGAACGAAGTTAGGAGCGGTTCGGTGTTGTTTGGGTTCGATTCGGTGATTTCGGCAACGACTCTCGCTACAAGGGTGAGTTTTACTCACGTTTAGGCTTATTCCGTTTTGAAATGAATTGTGTGACTTGTTTTCGAAAGATTTTGAGTCGAAAACGTTATTTTGAAATATATCGCGTTTTAACGAAATTCGTAAACGTTGAGTCTTTGATTGAATTGCTTGATCGTTTGATGTTGATTGGACTGGTATATTGTCTGGCATTGTCTGTTTTTGAGTTAGGAATCGATCGGGGCGAGTTTCGGATCAATCGGGAAGTAAAATTTCATAAAACAGGGCATTTTGGCAATGCTGTCAAATGTGCACGATCCGTGCGTCCAGGGCGCACGATCCGTGCGTCCAGGGCGCACGACCCGTGCGCCTGGTTCTGTTTCCGTGTTTTTAAAATGTTCAACAGGGCGCACGATCCGTGCGTCCAGGGGCACGACCCGTGCGCCTAGTTCTGCCCAAAATTTTCAAGGTACCCTAAATGATTCCGTTTCGATCCTAATCCGTTCCTAATCCTTTCCTAACCCTTCTATAATGATATTAGGCTTATAATGCCATGATTATGAGTATGTTTTAAAAAAGGGTTTTACCAAATACTTTTGACGTCCAAATCATTTCGAAAAAGCCGAATAATAGTATGCGTGTGCGGGTATGTTTTATTGATAACAAACGGACTACGAGTCCTATGTGGTAAAGTATAAACTGATGAACTAAATGTTCATACGATTGTAGATATATATATTATATCGAGTTGGGTGACGACCCATGTTGACATACTAGGCGGGGAAGTCATGAACCCTTACCCTAGGCTCTATGCCCTTAGGAAACACTATTGGTATTGGGGTTCGCCGGGAGACGCAAGTGGATTGCAGCCGGTGTTATGTTAAAAAGTTATTGTACTATATTCACCAGAAGATGCAGGCGGACTGCGGCTGGTGGTACGTAGAAAGGCCTAAGATGCTAGTTCATCAGGAGACGCAAGCGGATTGCAGCCGGTGTCTTACTAGATCGAAGCCTTGTTATATGGTTCACCGGGATTAGCAAGCGGATTGCGGTCGGTGTTGTAACAAATCTTAAAAATGTTTTAAATGGACCGAGAGTGTTAGTAGGGGTCTCGGTAGAACTCACTGAGATTGTATCTCACTGTTTAAATGTTGTTGTTTTACAGATAAACAGGGACAGAAGAAACCTCAGAGGCACGAGTAGGTGGCCCCGGGTGATGGAGGATGACTTAGTTTTATGTTTAAGTTTATTTTCCTTCTGTTGTCCATGTATCACAGCACTACGGCATTAGTGTTATGCTTATCTTTCTTTCCGCTTTCTTGTATGACTCTGATTACCATAGTTGCTGACAGTTTATGGTACAAGTACCGTATGGTCTTATTTGTGTATAAGACAGTTATGTTATATTTCAGCAAAAATTTTATAGTGGTATTCAATGTCTGAGCAGGAAATTTTATCTCTGATGTTTATTGAAGTGCACTCGGGTGTTTTTATCAAATAAATATACCGGGGTGTTACAAAGGCAGCAGCTGAAACATTAAGCAAAACACAATTGGCTCGGGGCCTTGGCATAGGGACCGAAAAACTGCAACAGGAAACAAGGCAGGAAACAAGGCTCCCAGTAACTTTTCAGTACACACAGTCTAATAACTCAAATTCGACCCCAATGATATCCAAATAACATGACTACTCAGAAACACAACTCGGGAACACAACACGGGCAGCCAAAATTAGGCGCCCTTGGCGCTCAGGCACAGGGAACCGGCGCCCCTGGCGCCCAGAACAGCAACACTGAACAGGCACAGGCGCCCATGGCGCCCAGACAGCAGTAACAACGTGGGACAGTGGCAGCAACAATGGCGCCTAAGGCGCCTAGGTCCTTCAAACTCAAATTTTTCCAAACTTACCTATGTTCAATTATTCAACAATTATTTCTAACATCTCCAATTTCACTTCACATCTTCAAATACTCAATTCATTCATCAATTGGCATGCACTATGACTATCACATACATCTCATAATTCATGCAATTTTCCATAAAACACATAGGGACAATCAATCTTCACGCAATTCAATCATGTATCAATTCAACAATAGAATTATGGAACAAATAGTATAAACCCTAAACCCTCACATATAACCCATTCTAAGTCCTATTATAAGGTAAGACCCACCCTTACCTTGATTTCACCGAAGACGAGGTCCTTCCTACGGAGTCACCAACAAAACCACAGCAACAGCTCTTCTTTTCCTCTTCCCTTTGCGCGAATCTCCTTCTTCTCTTTCTCTTTCTCTCTTCGCGACCTCTCTTCTCTCTTCTCCTTTCTTTTCTTTTTTACGTTTTCTTTCTTTTTCCTTTCTTTGCACAAATGATGCGAATGCATCATACCCCCAAGCGCCTAAGAGCCTTAGCTAACGGGCTTGGGCTTCTTGGGCCAAATTTGCCATTCCGAAATTATTTATACCACTCCCTTCAATTATAAAAATAAAATAACATATTAATAATTTTAATATATTAATAAATATGCAACACTTAAATAATTTAATCAAATAATTAATTAAATTATTTTGGGTGTTACAACTAGACCCTCCTCCTTTAGAGGATTCAGAATCTTTGCCCTTTCCCTTGTTAGAGTTCCAATTTCCTTTGCCATTAGACTTCTTCTTACCCTTAGACCAGTTTGACTTAGAGGATTTGGATTGGAAGGTTGTCTCCTTCCCTCTATCACCTTCTTCCATCTCATTTAGATGAATTTCCTTGGCCTCTAAGGTGCTTTGAAGTTGTTCAATGGTCACTGCTGCTAGATCCATAGTTTCCTTAATAGAGTTGACTATATAGCCAAATCTTTGAGTTAAAGAACGTATGATCTTTTCACAAATTTGCTGATTTGTGAGTTGTTCACCATTCAATCCCATTGCTTTTGTGATAACTCTAAGTCTAGCAATGTAATCTTCTCTTGATCCTTCATCTTATTGTTCTCATATTGCTTTCTTAAAGCATTCAACTTAACCTTTTTTACTTGAGTATCACCCAAAAAACTGGTTTTCAGGATATCACAGGCTTCTTTAGAAGTCTTGGCATTTCTGATTTTGTCAAAATTTGGTTAATCACAACCTTGATCAATGAGATACTTACCCTTGAAATCTTTCCTCTTGTTCTCAATGTAGGTGGCTCTTTCAGCCTCTGTAGGTTCTGCAGGCAGCTCTGCAAATCCTTCTGTCACAATTTCAAAGAGGTCTTGGAAGCCCAAAATTGCCTCCATTTGAATACACCATCTGTCATAGCTTTTGCTATCTAGTTTAGGTATGTTTGTGGGTAGACTTCCTGCCATGGTTATTTCAGGTATTGTGCACTTATAGGCTTTGGGATTTCTACCCGGTCCAGTGCAAAAAACAAACAAAGGGTTAATGAAATAAACCCTAACAGCAATTTGCCTCTCAGATGTAAATCTTCTCTCTCTACTCTTTGTTCCTTTTCTTCTTCTCTGACTTCTCTCTTCTACTATGCACCCTAATCTCTGTTCTTTGATTCTGCAGGTAACAATCGCACAATCGGTTGCACGTTAATGAAGGGAACGAAGATGATGATGATCTGCTGGTGATCGTTGCGAGAACCAGCGTTGCTGTTTGGTAGATTGAGTACGAGAAGGTTGAAGAATAAGGGATTTGCGATGGAGAAAATGAGCAAAAATGAGAACCGCACAAGGGAACTGAATGTAATCTCTTTTATTTCAGTGTTATTTCACTCACACTTTCTGTGAACATACATGTATATATTTATAGCTTCTGATTTTGGTTGTTAATCTGGGTTAGTTACACTAACAACCCAACTAATCTTCTAAACAGCTTTTCTAACTAACTAGAAACAGATTCTGTTTTTTCTTTCAAATGGTCATTTTGACCTAGATTTGCGAAACCCTAATTTTTTACAACAGGTACTATTACAAAAAAATAAAGTCAAAGCTTTTTAGGGTTTCTGTCAACTCAGAATTACTAAAACAACAAAGATGAGTTAGCTTCTTAAGATAGTATTTGTATAATTCATTTATCTAGTTAATTTTTTTCATTAATAATATCGTAAGTCCTTTTTTTACGTGAATATTATCATAAGTCAGTTAAATATGTATTTCAATTTAGGCTTAAATATATTTTTTTCCCCTGTAAATACAGGATAATTTGGTTTTAGTCCCTACAATTTTTTCAATTAACTCCCTACAAATATCAATGTTTATTTTTTAGTCCCTCTATTAACTTCTCCACTAAAAAATGTTGATGTGTCAACTTTTTTGTCTTCCATAACCTTTGTATGTCATATTTTTCCATTTCTATTATTTTTTGAAAAGTGAATCACTATTATCTTCAATATCCTACCTCCACCACATTTCCTTCTCAACTCTCTCAAACCATTTAAATGAGAAAATTGGGTATTAATAGTTCCATTAAGTTAGCATTTGTATAACTCATTTACTTGGTCAAACTTTTCTAATTAGTTTTATCATAAGTCAAATAATTATTTATTACAGGTTTCCGCAATGTTTTGGAAAAATATTAGATTGAAGAAGAGCTTGTTGTGTCAAAAATCTAGAGCTAGATGGATTAGAGAAAGGGATTCCAACTCTAAATCTTTTCATTCTCTTTTGAAGTATAGAAGGAGGAGGAGTAATTTTTTACTTATGAATGACAACGGGGCGTATTGAAGATGTGGAGGAAGTGAAGTTGAGAGTTAAAAATCACTTTGAGAAATGCTTTGAGGAACCTCTCCAAGATCGCCCAATTCTTGGAGGATTCGACTTTAAGCAAATTTCTGGTGAGGATAACGCTCTCTTAGTGATGCCTTTCACGGAAGAGGAGATTAAGGGAGAAGTTTGGAAGTGTGACAGTGACAAGAGTCTGGGACCGGATGGCTTTAATATGAGATTCATAAAGGAGTGTTGTGATTTTTTGCCTGAAGATATAGTGGCCTTGCTTAATGAATTTTATAGGAAGGCTTCTTTACCAAAAGCGGTCTCGGCATCTTTAATCTCACTCATTCCCAAGAATGACCATCCCAAAGTTTGGGGGAGTTTAGACCCATTTGTTTGATTGGTTGTATTTACAAAATCATTGCAAAGGTGTTAACTAGCAGATTGAAGATAGTTCTTCCTAAGGTAATCTCTAAGTGTCAATCTACTTTTTTTGGAGGTCGCAACATTCTAGATGACGTGTTGGTGGTGAACGAAATTGTCGATTTGGCAAAGAGAAAGAAGGATGATTGTTTGATGTTTAAGGTGGATTTCGAAAAGGCCTATGATTCTATCTCATGTAAGTTTTTGGTGTATATGATAGAGAGAATGGGGGTTTAGTTCGGAGTGGACTAGGTGGGTGAAAGCTTGTGTGTTCTCTAGTTCTATGCTTGTGTTGGTTAACAGTAGTCCGACAAAAGATTTTCAAGTTGGTTGAGGTCTCCGGCGAGGAGATCCTCTTTTTCCCTTCCTTTTTTCGATTGTGGCCGAGGTCTTGTCAACTATGATAACCAAGGCGGTGGAGATTGACTCCTTTGTTGATTTTAAGGTTCACGATAATCTACATTTTTCTATCCTACAGTTCGCCGATGATACTATTATGATGGGAAAAGCTACATGGGGGAACCTTTGGAGTATCAAAGTGATCCTAAGAATTTTCGAACTTATGTCGGGATTGAAAGTCAATTTTTATTAGAGTAAACTTATTGGGATTAATGTTCCGGAGGATTTTATGCATTCGGCTTCAACGTTCCTTCATTGTCGCACAGAATCTACTACTTTCAAGTTCTTGGGTGTTCACGTAGGGTAAACCCAAGAAGGAGTTCAACTTGGGAACCAGTGATTGATAAGCTTCGTAAAAGGCTTACTTTCTGGCAAGGGAGACATCTGTCTATGGGTGGTCGGGTAACTCTTATCAACTCTGTTTTAAATAGCATTCCCCTATATTTTTTATCGTTTTATAAGGCGTGGATGACGGTGATTAAGAGTTTGATTAAGACTCAAAGAGATTTTTTGTGGGGTATTAAAGATGATGCTAGGGGTATGTATTGGGTGACTTGGGACAAGGTGTACAAGTTTAAGGAGAAGGGTGGCCTAGGTATGAAAAATATTGAGTTGTTTAATATTGCTCTATTAGCTAAGTGGAAGTGGCGTATCTTTTCGGATGAAGAAGCTTCTTGGAGGGATATTCTTACGTATAGATATGGTGAGCCAGGCTATATTTTCTTCAACGGGATATCATCCTCAGAGAGAAGGTTGGACTCTTCTTTGTGGCGACGTGACCTTAGGAGAGTGGGGGATGAGCGGTATTCGGAGGGGTTGTTTGAAGCAAATGTTAGAAAGGATTTGGGTGATGGTCGTAATGTGAATTTTTGGCACCACCATTGGATTGGGAAGCTCCCGTTGAAACTGGATTTCACTAATATATTTGCAGGTTGTTCTAATAAGAATGCGAAGATTGTGGAATTGGGAGCGTGGCACCAGAGTCGCTGGCATTGGAACTTGTCCTCGGTTTTAAACGATGTTCAACTTCATAGTGATGAAGGGAAAGTGCTGCTTGATATTTTAAGGGAGGTGAGCTTAAATTGTGATGGAGCGAATTTTTTGAGCTGGATCTTAGAGTCTTCAAAACGTTTTTCAGTGCGCTCTTGTTACCGATATCTACTGTCATCCGATCCAACTTTTCCGGTGGTTAGTGACAGCAATTTTTTAGATTATAAAGCCCTTTGAAAAAAAAAGACTTCATTCATTATCGGTTGGTGAGACTACATATCATCCATACAGAGGAAGGAGCAGTCTATGTGTTTTGTAACAACTTTAGAGAGGAATTCCAACATCTAATTCTAGATTGTGATTTTTCAACACTTTAACCTGTTTGGCAACTTTTGTAGAGAGAAAAAAGCTAAGAAGGTGCGGTATTTACTCTAGTTGAAAACTTGTTGGTGTCTCTGGTTAGCTCGTAATGAAGTTTATTTTAGAGGATAAGAAACCAAGATTGATTCGGTTGTGGCGCATATCAAGTACTTGTCTTGGTGTTGGTTTATTTTTGGGGTGGGAAGAGATTCTAGCTTGTCTCCACAACTATGGTGGAACAATGCTCTTACTTGTATCAGCAATTTCTGATTTTCTTTTGTATTTGTGGTTTTGAACATCCCTAATGCTCTGATCAATGAATCATTGGTTATCGAAAAAAAATGTATTACAATAAATTTACGTTGAATTCAATTTTTTTATTAATAATTTATGTAAATTTGTGTATTTTAAAACTTAAACTTTTAAGTTAGTATCTTAACTATTAAAATGTGTACAGATACATTTTTTTTGACAAGTGTACACAGATACATAAAAATGATTGAAAAATTCAATGACATTAACATTTTAATACTCAAAGGATTAACTCAAGGGGAAAAGAAAAATGTCTTATGTAAAATTTGAATATATTTTAATGAATATGACTCAAACATTAAATTATTATATATTAAGTAAATATATTAATTTAGGCAAATATAATATGATTAAATATGTTTTTAGTCCCTATAAAATTTCACAATTTTATTTTTAGTCCTTATAACATTTTTCCTCGACTTTTCGTCACTACAATATTTTCCATCAAGTTTTTTAGTCCCTATAAAATGTTTATTTATGTATAGCCTTCAAATTTTCTAATTATGTTTTTCATACATATTAAGAACATTATAAAACACCTCATCCGCAAAGACTTAAAATTTTTTAATAAGTAATAAATTAAATATGAATTTCTAAAACACCAAAAACGCAAGAAAGAAAATAAAGGAAACATGGATCTAGATATAGAATTTTGAGCTTATTTTTTGCACTTACTTCTATTTTAACACTTAGAGCGTATTCTCAAAGTTCAGCACCATTTGATAGTAACTCAATTTATTTTGATTTTATAGGAACTAAAATTGCTAATTAAAAATATTGTGGTGACTAAAAGTCAATGAAAAATTTTATAGAGACTAAAAACGAAATTGTTAAATTTTATAAGAATTAAGAACATATTTAACCCAATATAATATTTAAATATATAAAATTTAATTTAATAATTTAATGGTACTATATATAAAGTATATGTAATAATTTGGGGAGCAATAGGCTATGCTCCCCCCCCCCCCCGGGTCCATCATCCCCGCGCTGTTAGTATGATTCAATTATTTTGATAGTTCGACTTCCAATTCATTGGATTTTTTTGTTTTTAGTCCATCAAAACTTTGTCACCTAGTTCTGTTCTCTATATTTTATTTTTATTAGTTTTAGTCTATCATGACTTTAATAATGCTTCACGACATTTAATATCGCTTATAAAATGTCAAAAAAGCGCTAGCATTATTAAAAGTCATGAGAGACTAAAACTAATAAAAACATAAAACTTGGGAATAAAAGTAGGTGAAATTTTTTTGAAGAACTAACTAAAATCCAAAAACAAAATTTTATAGGGATTAAAAACGTATTTAACCAAACCGTTAATTCTTTGTGCTTTGGACAATATGATTACATTTCTATCAACTAAACAAACCTTCAATTTTTTATTAATTAAACTAACCTTCATTAATTGTATACAGAGATCCCTAAAATAAGCCATTAATTAAGATAAATATCCCTACTTTTATTTAGGTGGAGTTAGGATCCTCTCAAGTACTTGATGTGTCAAGCGGGAGTGAGAGTGACACATATAATAAAACAATAAATACCGCCATTCCATCGAAAGTTTTGATTTTTGGGTGGAGATTGATTAATAACTCTTTACCGGTGCATGACTTGTTGTTGAGGCGCCATATCATTCATACAGAGGAGGGGTCTATGTGTGCTTTCTGTAATACTTATAGGGAGGAGGCACAACACTTATTCTTGGAGTGCAACATCTCTCGGAGGGTTTGGAGTGAGGTAGGTCGATGGCTAGACATCAAGCTCCCTGTCTCTCGTGATATTCCTCAGCACTTCCTGTTGTTTGGCAAATTTTGCATTGGCAAAAAGGCAATGAAGGTAAAATACTTACTCTGGTTGACGACTTGTTGGTGCCTCTAGTTAGTTCGGAATGACGTTTGCTTTAGACAGGAAGTTGCCAAGATTGAATCGATTGTAGCTCATATAAAGTATTTATCTTGGTGCTGTTTTGTATTCAGGGTGAGTAGAAACTCTAGTTTGTCACCGCCGCTGTGGTGGAACAACGTACTTAACTGTATCAACAAATTTTTAATCCACACTGTATTTGTGGTTTTGAGCATCTCTAATGCTCTAATCAATGAAACATTGCTTAGGCTCTTTTGTTGATTATAAGGTTCGTGATAATCTCCATTTTTCTATGTTGCAATTTGCCGATGATACTATTATGTTGGGGAAAGCTAATTGGGGAAACCTTTGGAGCATCAAATCGATTCTTAGAAGTTTTGAGCTTGCATCGGGGTTGAAGGTCAATTTTCTCAAAAGCAAACTTATAGGGATTAATGTCTCAGAGGATTTCTTAAATTCAGCGTCCACCTTTCTTCATTGTCACACGAAATCTATTCCCTTCAAGTTCTTGGGCATCCCCATGGGAGCAAACCCAAGACGTTGCTCAACTTGGAAACCGGTGATTGATAAACTTCGTAAGAGATTATCGTTGTGGCAAGGGCGCTATCTCTCGATGGGTGGTCGGATAACTCTTATTAACTCTGTGGTAAATAGTATTCCTCTTTACTATTTATCGTTTTATAAGGCGCCAAAAACGGTGTTGAAGAGATTGATTAAGATACAATGAGACTTTCTGTGGGGTATTAAAGAAGATGTCCGGAGAACATATTGGGTGGCCAGGGAGAAGGTGTGTAAGTCTAAGAAGGAAGGTGGCCTAGGGTGTTAAAAATATTGAGTTGTTCAATATATCTCTTTTGGCTAAATGGAAGTGGCATTTTTTGACGGATGATGAGGCTTCTTGGAGGGGTATTCTTTCTTTAAGATATGGTGATTTGAGTTCTATTCTATTCAATGGTTCAACATCATCGAATAGAAGAAAAGATTCTTTGTGGTGGCGTGATCTTCGGAATGTGGGTAATGATAGATTCTCGGAGGGGTTGTTTGAGGCTAATATCAGAAGGGACTTGAGATGATGGTCGGAGTGTGGATTTTTGGCACCACCATTGGATTGGGCAGCGCCCTTTGATGCACGAGTTTGCTGATTTTTTTTTCAGGTTGCTCTAATCAGAACTTACACTTATCGGAGTTGGGATCGTGGCAACAAAACAACTGGCATTGGAACTTTAATGCTCTCTCGGTTGCAAATTAGCAGCTTTGCTTCGAAGGCAATGCGTAGAAGGACGTGTTCTGGTCTCATTCTTTGCAGCAACTTCAGGGCCTAATGACAGTGGTTTCTCCAATTATAAAGCTATTTGGAATACCGCCATTCCATCGAAAGTTTTGATTTTTGGGTGGAGATTGATTAATAACTCTTTATCGGTGCGTGACTTGTTGTTGAGGCGCCATGTCATTCATACGAAGGAGTGGTCTATGTGTGCTTTCTCTAATACTTATAGGGAGGATGCGCAACACTTATTCTTGGAGTGCAACATCTCTTAGAGGGTTTGGAGTGAGATAGGTCGATGGCTAGACATCCAATTGTGAATATATGCTTTGACAGGTTTTGATGATTGACAAAAGAAAGTCAAAAAGGGCTAGACTGCAAAAAGCGGAAAAATATAATCAAGATCAAGTCAAGAGTGGTTCTATTGTTGTGTGTGTATTAGGACAATTTGTAAGTGAAAATAAAGCTCTCTAAATATAAAATAAATCACACACTCACAATATGTTTCATAAAAATAATTTTGCATGACAATATTTTTAAAACAAAACCCATGCATGCATAATTGAATAGGACAAGCACATATGATATGAAAATGATTTTTGGAAAGCATATAATCGATTGTTGCAGGCATACAATCGATTCTTGTGGTATATGGGAGTGATCCACGTTTTTAGGAAGGCACACAATCGATTTTAGCATGCCATATTCAAGCAAGAAATCGATTTCCAACCTCTTCTCTAAAGCTAATAATCGATTTTGCATTTTCCCTATTTCAACTAAAATCGATTTCCTCCTTAGTCTAATCAAGCAAAGACTCGATTACAACACCTCCTTCATTCAAGCAAAGAATCGATTCTTTCCTTTTCCCTTTGAGGCACATAATCGATTCTTAGGATTTAACAGAGCACATAATCGATTCATTCATATTTTAACAAAGCACATAATCGATTCATCCATGTTTTAAGGAAAACATCTAATCGATTGTCATCTCCATGTTATTTAAGCACACAATCGATTACCTCATTTCCATAAATGTTTCAACGGTCACATTTTCTATACGCCTATAAATAGCAGCCTCACTCTTCACTCTCAACCCCACCTCACACTTGCATCTAAAATTCTATTACTCTTCTCATCACTCTCACTATTCTTACACTTGCTAAATATTTTATTTTGAGAGCTTTATATTTCATATAGTTTGAATTGTAAACTTGTGCTTCAATATGTTTTATCCACACTATTGAGTGTGTTATCAAAATCCTTTGTGTTTCTTATTTTTGGGTGTGATCCCAAGGTATTCAAGAGAGGTGATATCTCTTGGTTGGGTATGATCCAAAGTTATTCAAGAGAGGTGATATCTCTTGGTGTTTTCATAGAGAGGTGATATCTCTAGGTTTTTAAAGGTCTTTTACATAGGGAGGTGATATCCCAGGTTTTTGTAAAAAGGTCTTTGGTTGTAAAGGTTTCTAGATGAACCTGTTTTAAAAGCCAGTGATTGATTAAAATCCCTTGGAGTTTTCCTTGGGGACTGGACGTAGGACTCAGGAGTGTCTGAACCAGTATAAAACTCTGCGTGTCTTCTTCTTTCCCTTCATCTCTTTTATTTTCCTTGCAAGTTATATTTATTTCCTTATCACTCTTATTCAAATCAAAACATTTTCTTAAGCAATTTACTTTACTTGATCAACTTGCTTTTAAAGACTTTATTTTTAAGTGCTATTTTTAATTTCACAATTCACCCCCCCTCTTGTGTTTGAAGTCACTTGGTCAACAAGTGGTACCAGAGCTAGACTCTTGGTCAAGACTAACTGTCTCAAGAGGCAAGATGACTTCAAATGACTCCTTAAACGGACCCCCATCTTTCAATGGTGAAGGGTATGATTATTGAAAACAAGAATGAAATTTTTTATTGAAGGAGTAGATTGTGATATTTGGGATGCTGTCGTAAATGGTCCATTTGTTCCCACTCATCTTGTTAATGATGAAATGGTGAACAAACCTAGATCTCTTTGGACCAAAGATGAAAAAGAAAATGTTCAATACAATTTGAAAGCTAAGAACATCATCACAACTGCTTTAAGCATTGATGAGTTCTATCGCGTATCACATTGTAAAACCGCCAAGGAAATGTGGGACGCCCTTCAAGTGACCCATGAAGGTACTACCGAGGTCAAAAGGGCTAGAATGAACACATTAACTCATGAGTATGAACTATTTAAGATGAAACTGGGTGAAACGATCCAAGAACTAAACAAACGTTTCATCCATATAGTTAACCATCTTAGAGGCCTTGGAAAATCTTTCGAAAATGAGCATTTAACCAATAAAGTTCTGCGATGCCTAAATAGAAATTGGCAACCCAAAGTGACAGCTATCTCGGAATCTAAAAATTTATCTTCTATGGACTTAACCACCTTGTTTGGTAAATTGCAGGAACATGAGCTCGAATTAAATCGACTCATTGAAAGTGAGGAAGGTGAAAAGAAAAATAAAGGACTTGCGCTAAAAGCATGTATCAAAGAAAGTGACACGGAAGATTATGATAGCTCCAATGAAAGTGATGAAGACATGAGTGAAATGGTTCGAATGTTCAAAAAGTTCATGAGGTATAAAGGTAAACCAAATCCTCAAAGCAAAAATGAGGAAGGAACTTCCTTCAATCCAACATGTTATAAATGTGGTAAGAAGGGGCACATAAAGCCGGATTGTCCTCAAAGTCAAAAATATGAGAAACCGGATAGAGATCTTCGAAAGAAATCAAAAAGAAGAAGGGCGTATGCACTCGTTATTACTCTCGCTATACATGGACATTGTTTATTTCTCATAAAAATGATGCTTTTGATGCTTTTCGAAAACTTGCTAAGATCATTCAAAACGAAGAAGGTTTGACTATAGCATCTATCCGAAGTGATCACGGTGGTGAGTTTCAAAATGAGGCTTTTGAAAATTTTTGCAATGAAAATGGAATTGACCATACCTTTTCCTCCCCACGAACTCCTCAACAAAATGGAGTAGTAGAAAGGAAAAATAGGTCTCTTGAAGAGCTAGCGAGGACGATGCTCAATGAAACCAACCTTCCTAAGTATTTCTGGGCAGACGCGGTAAGCACCGCATGCTATGTAATGAATAGAGTCCTCATAAGGCCTATTCTAAAACAAACGCCCTATGAAATTTACAAAGGAAGAAAGCCAAATATCTCCCACTTTCACGTATTCGGATGTAAGTACTTTGTTTTGAATAATGGGAAGGACAATCTTGGTAAGTTTGATGCTAAGGCTGATGAGGGCATATTTCTTGGATATTCCAACTCTAGTAAATCTTTTAGAATCTATAATAAAAGAACCTTGTCTATAGAAGAATCAGTGCATGTTACCTTTGATGAAACTAACCCCAAAATTGTTGTAGAAAAGAATGTTGATGATCTTGCAGAAATTTTGGGAAACAGTCTTCTAAAAGAACAGGACAAAAGCAAGGAAGATGAAGATCAATCACCTCATCAAGATCTACCTAAAGAATGGAGAAGGTCAAAGGACCATCCTCTTGACAAAGTGATAGGTGATATCTCAAAAGGGGTAACTACTCGAAACTCTTTAAAGAATGCATGTAATCATATGGCTTTCGTCTCTCAAATTGAACCAAACAACATTGATGAAGCTATTTTTGACGAAAATTGGACCCTTGCCATGCAAGAGGAATTAAATCAATTTGAAAGAAACTGTGTTTGGGAACTTGTTCCTAAACCTAAAGACCATCTTGTGATTGGAACCAAATGGGTTTTTCGGAACAAGCTTGATGAAAACAGCATTATTATTAGAAATAAAGCAAGACTTGTTGCCAAAGGTTACAATCAACAAGAGGGCATAAATTTTGATGAAACCTATGCCCCTGTGGCTAGGCTAGAATCCATTCGCATGCTTCTTGCTTTCTCTTGCATCATGGATTTTAAACTTTTTCAAATAGACGTAAAAAGTGCATTTTTAAATGGTTATATTCAAGAAGAGGTATATGTTGATCAACCCCCGGGTTTCACAAACTTTGAGTTTCCCGAGCACGTTTTCAAATTGAAAAAGACATTATATGGGTTGAAACAAGCACCTCGAGCTTGGTATGATCGTTTAAGTAAATTTCTACTTGAAAAAGGTTTTGAAAGAGGTAAAGTTGATTCAACACTTTTCATCAAACATTCAAATCATGACATTTTACTTGTTCAAATTTATGTTGATGATATTATCTTTGGAGCTACTAATGAAACTCTTTGTGAAGAATTTTCTAACATCATGCAAAGTGAATTTGAAATGTCCATGATGGGTGAGCTTCGATACTTTCTTGGATTACAAATCCATCAAACAAAGGAAGGAATCTTTATAAACCAATCCAAGTACTGCAAAGAGCTCCTTAAGAAATTTGGAATGCACAATGCCAAAGAAATCTCAACTCCCATGAGTACATCATGCTCTCTTGACAAAGACGAGGAAGGTAAGTCGGTAGAGGTAAGCAAGTATAGAGGTATGATTGGCTCTCTTCTCTATCTCACTGATATTATGTTTAGTGTTTGTACGTGTGCACATTTTCAAGATAATCCAAAAGAATCACATCTCTGCGGTCAAACGCATTATGAGATACCTCATTGGCACACAAAACATGGGTTTATGGTATCCTAAAGGGACGGATTGCACTTTGGTTGGGTACTCTGATTCTGACTTTGCAGACTGTAAAATGGATAGAAAGAGTACTAGTGGAACGTGTCACTTGCTTGGAAATGCCTTAGTGTCTTGGCACAGTAAGAAACAAGCAAGTGTAGCGCTATCCACCGCCGAAGCGAAATACGTTGCTGCAGGTAGTTGTTGTGCGCAAATAATTTGGATGATACAACAATTAAATGATTTTGGTATGGATCTCAAAACAGTCCCAATTAAATGCGACAACACCAGTGCCATAAATCTCACAAAAAATCCGGTTTATCACTCACGGACTAAACACATTGAGATTAGGCACCATTTTATCAGAGATCATCTTCAAAAAGGTGCTTATCTAAAAAAAATCTTCAAAAAGGTGATTGCGTGATTGAGTTTGTGGAAACATCTAATCAACTTGCAGATATTTTTACTAAACCTTTGCCAAAAGAAAGTTTCTCTTTTATAAGAACCGAATTGAAATTCTAAATCAATCATGCATTGAGTGACTATGTGCAAATGCATCTATTTCAATTGCTCCATGTTGAATATATGCTTTAGACTGCTCCTTTTTCGATTATTTTTCGCTTTTTGATAATGCCAAAAGGGGGAGAGTTACTTGATTTGCTTGTCTCAGGGGGAGTATTCCTTAAATGTTTGCATATAGAAAGGGGGAGTACCATCTGCGCATATCTCTGACATATTCTTATCTAATGAAATATTCTTATCTAACCCCTTCGTTAAGCAAATCCCTCCAAATGATGTTTGTCATCATCAAAAAGGGGGAGAATGTGAATATATGCTTTGACAGGTTTTGATGATTGACAAAAGAAAGTCAAAAAGGACTAGACTGCAAAAAGCGGAAAAATGTAATCAAGATCAAGTCAAGAGTGGTTCTACTGTTGTGTGTGTATTAGGACAATTTGTAAGTGAAAATAAAGCTCTCTAAATATAAAATAAATCACACACTCACAATATGTTTCATAAAAATAATTTTGCAAGAAAATATTTTTAAAACAAAACTCATGCATGCATAATTGAATAGGACAAGCACATATGATATGAAAATGATTTTTCGAAAGCATATAATCGATTGTTGCATGCATACAATCGATTCTTATGGTATAAGGGAGTGATCCACGTTTTTAGGAAGGCACACAATCGATTTTAGCATGCCATATTCAAGCAAGAAATCGATTTCCAACCTTTTCTCTAAAGCTAATAATCGATTTTGCATCTTCCCTATTTCAACTAAAATCGATTTCTTCCTTAGTCTAATCAAGCAAAGAATCGATTACAACACCTCCTTCATTCAAGCAAAGAATCGATTCTTTCCTTTTCCCTTTGAGGCACATAATCGATTCTTAGGATTTAACAGAGCACATAATCGATTCATTCATATTTTAACAGAGCACATAATCGATTCTTCCATGTTTTAAGGAAAGCATCTAATCGATTGTCATCTCCAGGTTATTTAAGCACACAATCGATTACCTCATTTCCATAAATGTTTCAACAGTCACATTTTCTATACGCCTATAAATAGCAGCCTCACTCTTCACTCTCAACCACACCTCACACTTGCATCTGAAATTCATTACTCTTCTCATCACTCTCACTATTCTTACACTTTCTAAATATTTTATTTTGAGAGCTTTATATTTCATATAGTTTGAATTGTAAACTTGTGCTTCAACTTGTTTTATCCACACTATTGAGTGTTATCAAAATCCTTTGTGTTTCTTATTTTTGGGTGTGATCCCAAGGTATTCAAGAGAGGTGATATCTCTTGGTTGGGTGTGATCCCAAGTTATTCAAGAGAGGTGATATCTCTTGGTGTTTTCATAGAGAGGTGATATCTCTAGGTTTTTAAAGGTCTTTTACATAGGGAGGTGATATCCCAGGTTTTTGTAAAAAGGTCTTTGGTTGTAAAGGTTTCTAGCTGAACCTGTTTTAAAAGCGAGTGATTGATTAAAATCCCTTGGAGTTTTCCTTGGGGACTGGTCGTAGGACTCAGGAGTGTCTGAACCAGTATAAAACTCTGGGTGTCTTCTTCTTTCCCTTCATCTCTTTTATTTTCCTTGCAAGTTATATTTATTTCCTTATCGCTCTTATTCAAATCAAAACATTTTCTTAAGCAATTTACTTTACTTGATCAACTTGCTTTTAAAGATTTTATTTTTAAGTGCTATTTTTAATTTCACAATTCACCCCCCTCTTGTGTTTGAAGTCACTTGGTCAACACCAATTACCGGTCTCTCATGATATTCCTCGGCACTTCCCGTTGTTTCGCGAATTTTGCATTGACAAAAAGGCAAAGAAGGTAAAATACTTACTCTGGTTGACAACTTGTTGGTGCCGCCTCCACTACAAGAAAAACGCATTTTTCCGGCGGAAAAAATCCGTCGGTAAAACGCTCGCATGTAATGTTTTCCGGCGGATTTTTTCCGCCGGTAATGCACATTTCCGGCGGATTTTTTTTAAAAAAAAAATAATTTTGAAAAATCCGCCGGAAACGCGCGACTGATTTTTCAGCGGATTTTTCCGCTGGTAATGGGCGTTTCCGGTGGATTTTTTAAAAAAATGAAATATAAATTTTTTTTAAAAAATCGCCGGAAATGCACATTACCGACGGATTTTTTAATTTTTTTAAAAAAAAATTAATTTTTTTTAAATTTTTTCAAATTTTAAAATTTAGTATGTACTTTAATAAGAAGTAAGAAAAATGAAAATAATGTAGAATATGAAAAATATTATATAGAACAGAATGAGAAGGAATAAATGAATGAGAATGAAGAAGTAGGAATGAATAATAAGGAAAAATAGTATGAGAAGAAATAATATTGGAGAGAATAAAGATAATAAGTAAGAAGGAATAAGAATGAAGGAGAGTATGAGAAGTAATAATATAGGAGAGAATAAGAATGAAGAAGGAAGAAGTAAGAAGGAATAAGAATGAAGGAGTGAGAATGAATGAGAAGGAAGAAGAAAGAGGAAATATAGAAGAGATATATGTAGAGAAATTTATGGATATCGGAGAGTATAGGAAAGAAGAAGAAAGATAAGATAGGGAAAGTGTAGAAAAGAATGAGAAGGAAATAAAGAGTGAAATGAGAGAATGAGAAGTGTAACACCCCGATATTTTTATCGAGTAAAAATACCCAAGTGTACCATCATAAAATAATCAGAGATATTTTTCCTGTTTTAGATATTGAACATAAATAAAAACAGCTCATAACCTAGAGTCCAATATCCAAATACCAAGAAATAGCGGAAACGATTTTACAACTTTTACTGATACAAGTTATACAATCGGAAATACAAAAATCTCAAGGGAAAGACAATAACAATGAAAATTAAGTCTTCACCGTCTTCATAAGCACACCACCTAGCTGTGCTTCTTCACCTTTTCTTTTTCCCCTGCTTCTCTGTAAAAACCACAAAATATAAACAGTGAGATACAATCTTAGTGAGTTCTACCGAGACCCCTACTAACACTCGCGGTCCAGTTTTAAAACGTTTTTTAAGGTTTGACACAACACCGACCGCAATCCACTTGCTAATCCCGGTGAATCATACAATAAGGCTTCGATCTAATAGGACACCGACCGCAATCCACTTGCTAATCCCGATGAACTAATATCCTAGGCCTTTCTACGTACCATCGACCGCAATCCACTTGCTAATCCCGATGAACGTAGCACAAACTTTTGACACAACACCGACCGCAATCCACTTGCTAATCCCGGCGAACCCCATTACCAATAGTGTTTCCTAATGGCACAGAGCCTAGGGTAAGGGTTCATGACTTCCCCGCCTAGTATGTCAACATGGGTCGTCACCCAAACTCGATATAATATATATATCTACAATCAAATGAACATTTAGTTCATTTACATTCAGACCAATAATTGAACATAACACCCGCATCGGGCCGTTTCCCATAGTCGATATAATATATATATCGTGAATCGTAGACCGGTTTAGACAATAAATAATAATCATCTCGCGTCAGTTATACCGTACCACGTAGGACTCATAGTCCGCTTTATTATTAATAAACGTATCCGCACACGTGCACTATTAGTTGGTTTTTCGAAACAATCTATAACTTCAAACACAGTTCATTATACAATTTAAATCGTTTATTTGATTAGGCCTTTCAATAAGCTTTCAAACGCACCTGAGAACACCTCAATCGGGTTCCCGGATCAAAAGTTATCGCGAAAACAAAATCAGTGAAAAACTATTGAAAATCTGCAAAGCGTTGCGACGCGAACTGCTTCCGTCGCGAAGCGAAAAGTGACAGAAACTTTTTGCAGGACAAAACTGGGCTAGGTCGCGACGCGATGGTGACGGGTCGCGACGCGACCCTCTGCAGAAAAGTGCAGGTTTTCCGTTTTCTTGCGAAATTCGCTATTCCGCTAAATTCCGATTCTTGTTCCGATTGAAAACAGTTTTGACAACTATAAAAACAGTCTCAATCAAAGTCACACAATCAATCAAATCAATCAAAAACTCATTTTAAACGAATTGTATCAAAACGCGACATATTTTCCAATTAACGGTTTTTAAGTCAAAATCTTTCGAAATCGAATCACCAAAATTTCCATTTCAATACGACACAACTCGAGACTCGCTCCGATCGATTCCTAACCCGAAACAGACAATATCAAGTAATATTCCAGACCAGCGAAAGCGGTAAAACGATCAATTAATTAATTCAAAAACAAAAATCCTAAACGTGAGTAAAACTCACCCTCGAAGCGTGTGCCGACACCGAGACTTCGCCAAATCACCGAGACTTCGCCAAATCACCGAGACTTCGCCAAATCACCGAGACTTTCAGCGACACCACTTTTCTGACAAACCACACGAACGTTCCCCGAATCAACTACACGCTCCGGCGACGTCCGCAACCGCTCCCAAAGTTTCCCACTCGACTTCGAGGCATCCTTTTGACCGAATTACCGAATTCCCCGAAATCCTCCATGAATACTATTCATCATCTTCTCCAACTTCTAATCACTATTCACAAAACCCCAAATCACCCAACTCGCTTCCAATCTTTCAATCGAATCTCAATCAACGATCCATCATCCTTGGGTTCGCGCCAAAGTCCATCCCAAGCCATCCTTGAGCTTGAACCATCAACAAACCTCCATTTCCTTCAAAATTCGAAATGGCAAAGTGAGAGAGAGAGAGTTGATGATGTTGATGTTGGTACCAAATCGAAGAGGGAGTAACGCTGCGCGTTTTTCGTGTTGGAAGGAAGTCGTTTTGATGAACGCAAATCCTCCCTTTTTCCCCTTCTTCTTCCTTACCCTTTCTTCTTTCTTCTCTTTTCTTCTTTCTCTTTTCCTCTCTGTTTCTCTTCTCAGCTTCCTTTCCTTTCTTTCAATTCTTTTCTTTTCCTTTTTCTTTAACACACACACATACACGGATATACATATATTTATTTAATAAATATACGGCAACGTGGTCAGATTACCATATTGATCGAAATCTCTTATTTCGATTCCGAAACTTCCTTGATCCGTATTATCCGGTTAACGATCCGATGACAACCAAGAATTAATTTTAGCACTAATTTACCAGTCAAGTACTAAAATAATTCAATTGGGTTAACATCTAAATAATTCTATCAATTATTTTGCGGATGTTACATTCTCCCCAACTTAAAAGAATTTTGTCCTCAAAATTTCGTCAAGTCTTTCATTTGACTCTCCGAGAATCGGCATCCTCAGAAGGTCCAAATCTGCTGGAAAATATTCTTGAATTAACGAAATGAGTAGAAATCTTCACGAAGTTGGCACATCAATCTCCAAGTATGATCCACTACTGCCTTGATACGAACTCTCTGGTTTCGAATCAACACGAGAAACTCCTCTTTCGCCTACATAGGCTCGGCACCGCGTTCGAAAACACTTCTGAAGCTTCATTCCAGTTATCCTCGCTTACTCCCCAACTTTGATTAATCTAAATCAAAGGGTGTAATATAAGACACTTGATAGACATACCGATTGAAAATGAGATCCACAAACTGGTATTCCTCAGTAGAGGTAAAAACAAACACGATTTCCTCGAAGGGTGTAAACACGTTCTCAACAACTCTTCTAAAATCCATAACAGTTCTCGTACACATTGACAAATGTGACGGAAAAGTCACTTGTGAAACTTCCTGACTCACCCTTGGGATTTCGAGATAGAACTCTTCAAAAGATGGGATGAGGATTTACCAAAAACGTTTATCTTAAACGTAGAAACAAACCACGGGGACATCAAATAAATTGAACGTAATGAAAATCACCTCAGTTGTTCTCCAAACAACTATCAAACAGGACTCAGAGCTCCTTTCCGAATTAGTCAATAGCGTTGAGAGCTTCCCCTCAACCTAAGTAATCCTCCTAGGATTTTCCTCCTCAATCATATTCTATTAGCCTCTTAACTCGTTCCCAAAATTAACTTTAGCATGCGGGTTTTCACAAAAACGATTTTTCAAAACTATTACACCGCACGCCAAGCTTCACTTCGGAAATTTCTGCCACTTATAAGCAGATCCATCAATCAATCCTTTGATGGCTATTCGCAACGTGAAAACAGTCAGCAGTTACCCCACTTACATATTCGTATTCACGTTCGACTTGTCAAACGGAATCACATAATACTATCTCCTTGTTAACCTTCACAAAGGAGAGGTTAACAAACTAATACCTCGCCACTAATACATCTGATTTATATTCTGTACACCCTGGAACAGAATATAAACTTCGGTGTGCTTCCTCTAACACTTGCCTTCTATTTTTCTCATCATCGGGCGTACAGATCCTACCGTTGAAACAACTGACTCCATCACTATCCATGGAAAAATCTGGAAATACCTTTGTGATTGTAGCTTCACATCAACTTCCTGTGCTAAGCGTATAGAATCCCTTAGGGAACTAGAGATCCTCATATGACTCAACACTAACCGGTTTCTCCTTGATCTTGAATTCAGATTTAAGTCTCTGAAAGACTCTGATAATTCCATCTAATGCATCATAATTCTGCCGTGTGGAGCGATTTCCTACTACTCGCATCAGCTACAACATTGGAATTTCCTGGATGATACTTCAACCCGAAGTCATAATCCTTCAGAAATTCTACACACTTCTCTGCCTGCTATTCAGTTCTTTCTGATCAAACAGATACTTTAAACTTTTGTGATCACTAAAGACTTCGAAACGAGACCCATACAGGTAACGTCTCCAAATCTTCAGTGCATACACCATAGTTGCCAATTACAAATCATGAGTCGGATAATTCTCCTCATGAGTCTTCAATTGCCTGGACGCATAAGCTACCTCTTGATGATTCTGCACAAGAACACCCCCTAAACCCTTCCCAGAAACATCGCCGTAAATTTGGAATTTCAAAGACAGATCCGGAAGAATCAGGAATGGAGCAGAAGTCAACCAAACCTTCAATTCTTGAAAACATTCTTCACAATCAGCATCCCGCGTAAAAGGTTGACCCTTACGAGTTAACCGAGTAAATGGACAACTAACTGTGAGAACCCTTTAACAAATCTCTTATAGTAACCGGCTAGACCCAGAAACTTTTGATCTCTGCGACTGATGTTGGTCACTCCCATTCAACACCGCTTCCTTCTTACTGGGATCTACAGAAACTCCCGACTTGGGACATCACATGTCCCAAAGACTTTACCTCTGACACCCAAAAATCACATTCCGAAGTACAACTTATTTTCTCGGAGTACTTTCCGAACAATGCGGAGATGTTGGACATGCTCCTCAATGGTCTTCGAGCACATCTAGATACCATCAATAAAAACGACTACGAATTGATCTAGGTAATTGAGGAAAAACTCGGTTCAGGTAATCCATGAATACCGCTGGAGCATTGGTCAAACCGAAGGGCATCACTACCCACACATAATGTCCATACCTAGTACGGAAAGCTGTCTTCGGAATATCTAAGGCTCTAACTTTTACTGATGATGTCCTGACCTCAGATCAATTTTAGAAACACTGCAGCACCTCAAATTGCTCAAGCAAATCGTCTATCCTTGGTAGGGGATATTTATTCTTGTTCGTCACTTTATTAAGTTGTCGATAACCGATGTACAATCTCATGCTACTAACCTTTCTTTTGACTAATCACACCAGAGCACTCCTTGGGGAAGCACTCGGTCGAAAGAATTTCTTTAACATCGACTCTTCAAGTTGAGACTCCATTTCCTTTAATTCTCAAGAAACTTTCAAGAAGAAACAATAGATATTGATCCTGTACCGGAATCAATTCTATAGAAAACTCTACCTCTCGCTCTGGATGTACAGAAGAAACTTCATCCAGAAAAACATCCAGAGAACCTCCAAAAAGACATTCACAACTTGTACAGATGATAAATCTAATACTAGTTCCAGAGGATGCAGATAACATACTAACCTGTGCTTCCGCACTTTGGAATGAAGATTGACCGTCTAAGGTGAACTAGGTAACCGCTTCAGAATTTGTCCTAGACAATTCAACTGATTCTGAAGCGAAGCTGATAGCTAATTAACACGGACATTTGTCACATGATTCGTAGTCATCCAATTCATACCCAAAATGGTGTCCACCCTTCTCATAGGCAAGCAATAAATTCTACAACGAAATTCCTGCCTCCTATAACAAGTAGACAATTTTATACAAAGATTATGTCTGGACACGACCCTTAGCAGCAGTTAAAATAGTTATCGGCTCGGATAGCGATGATAAGGCTAATCCCAACCGATTCACATGCGATCGGGATATACAGCAATAGGTTGCACCCGAATCATATAATATACTGATCGAGTTATTGAATAGGACTCCCATCCTTCTAAGTATACCGTCAGCATTCGTAACTGTCTAAGCATTCAGAGTGTTGACTCGTCCTTGCCTTAGAGCTGCTCGTAACTCCTTGGAACTCTTCCTTACCGGACACCTATTTGTATGGTGACTGTGAACACCCAATTTTAACCGGTACATTTTTTACTTTTTCAA
The DNA here is from genome assembly GCA_039519185.1 of Astragalus membranaceus. Taxonomy (NCBI): domain Eukaryota; kingdom Viridiplantae; phylum Streptophyta; class Magnoliopsida; order Fabales; family Fabaceae; genus Astragalus; species Astragalus membranaceus. The sequence continues at coordinate 17,372,035 of CM076850.1, forward strand.
AAAATCACAAAAATACGTTTTTCGCGTATATTTGATTCCTAATCCCTCGAATAGGTCATTTTGCGCTAATTTACTAGTTTTGCGTTATTATTACTTTTTTTAGTGGTTAAACAAAAATTAAAAAAATATATGCTAATTCAAAAAATTACAAAGTAAATTTAATTTATTTTTCTTGTTTCAATATCTTTAATTAAAAAACGAAAATAAAAAAATAAAATAGATATGAAATAATACAAATTACAAAATAAAATAAAAAAAGGGAGGTGCAATAATAAAAATTATTATTACAAAAAAAGTAGTCATTTTTTGGGTATTTTCGGGGGTTGTTTTTTCTACTTTTGCGAAGGCAATTTCTCTCTCCTCAGACCTCGTTTCGACGATCCAAACGGTAAAAGTGAAGAGGGATGTCTCACGAACCTGGTGTCCGAAAAACAAAGATGATCCAACGGTTAACGAATCCGGAATCGCACCTTTACGGTGAGAGGTTTGAGAAAAACGGACCAAAAACTGCAGCTATTGCGAAGGAGATTTCTCTCTCCTCAGACCTCGTTTTGACAATCCGAACGGTGAAAGTGAAGATATATGTCTCACGAACCTACTGTCAAAAAACAAAGGTGATCCAACGGTTAACGAATCCAGAATCGCGCTTTTACGGTGACAGGTTTGAGAAAAACGGGAATTGTGTTCTCTAAGTGGGAATTGTTTTCTCTATCTTGTTTTAGTCCCACATTGCTTGCAAGAAACAACAACCCTATAGAAATTGATTATAAAAGAGGTTGAGAGGTGAAGGTTTGGAGGGGGGGAGTCATTGGCAGATTAAGTGATCTTTTGGGCTAGCCTTTGCGGTCCAGACACTAAAAGTCTGTCTTTGATTATTTTGTAATTTTTTTTTGAATCGGTTTTTCGGTTCTCAAAGCAGTCCGGTTCGCAGTTGACCTGGTCAGACTGCTCGGTCCGGTTCTGCGTTCATCGCGTTCATCAGCTTGAGGTTAGTATTTGTTTATTTATTTAGTTATTTATGTACATATTTATTGATTAGTTATTTATTTCTTTAGTTTCTTTTTGTATATCTTTATTTTATGCTTGATATAAACCCTAGGGTAGAAGACTATTATTTTCTGTATATGTGTTTGTTTCTTTTGCAGCTAAGGGGTATATTTAACATTTTACTCCTACACACACTCCACTATCACACTTCTGCACACATGTGAGAATAGTCCTATACCCGGACTAGAGAATAACCTAAGTTAGAATGAGACTGCGTAGTGATGGCCTACTGGATGTGCGTCCTGTTGGGTGGTCACGAAAGTCTCACCTAGAGTTTGGTCCCTCTTGAGAATGCTGACACTCCTAATAGCTTGCCTATTGTTGTTGATCAGTGTTCTTAATTGGGGTCGTTGGCTCTAGGAACCTTATTTAGGACTCTATAGAGCTACCTTTGAGAGGTTCACTTGATAGAAAAAGCCTTAGATCTATTCCCAAAGGGACCCATCTAGGACACAAAGGAGCTTAATACTTTTGCATTCAAGCAAACAATAATACAACTCCATTTTTGCAAACTGCACCCCATTTTACTATCGCACCCTCTCTTCTCGTTTTTATTAATTTTTTTTACAAAAAAAACCAATGAAATACATGAATAATTCACTTAATTCCCAAAAAATATAAATAGGGGACTAAGTCGACTGTACAGTCGGGTTAGTCTGCTTTTTAGGTCACTAATGAACCGTTACGGATCATGTCCTAAAATCCCTATTTAAAATGAACAATTTTTAAATTAAAATTAACACCAACACATTTCTTCCCACAAATCAAATTCTCAAAATAGGGGACTAAGTCGACTGTACGGATGGGTTAGTCAGCGTTCTAGGATGAATGAGCCGTACGGCTCAGGAATCCTAGAACCCCGATTCCGATAAAATCAAACCAACACACTTCAAATCATTTTCCAAACTCCAAAATCTCTATTTTCCGAAAATAGGGGACTAAGCCGACTGTACAGACGGGTTAGTCAGCATTCTAGGACGGATGAGCTGTACAGCTCAATAATCCTAAAACCCCTATATTAAAAAACATCAACCAACAAAATTTTCCAGGAAGAACTACGTGACTTTTGAGTTCCTCATTGCACCGGAGGATACGTAGGAGCGGGGCTTCCCCGTCAAGTCAAAATTAAACTTTTCTAAATTAGCCCTTATTATTCCCTACTATTTTATTTTTGGGTAAAACAAATAAATTCGTAATTTATATTTGCACAATCAGATTTAGGGTAACTGTCTTAGGACGGATGTACTAGGGGTGTAGTGGAATTAAGTTTTCGCCCTTCCCTATGCATAACCGACTCCCGAATCCAACCTAGTTTACGCAGACCATTAATTTTAAGATAGGTTTTTCTCAATTTTCCCTATTTAATAAATTGGGTGGCGACTCCCTGAAATATCGATTTTTGGGCCGTCTACGTCGGGATCCCGGTCACGACAGATGGCGACTCCACTGGGGACGGTGAGAGTCAAGCCTATTGAGTTTGTTTGTGCAAAATGATTATAAGGTACGCTTTGTTTACCCTTCTTAATTTATTATTTTTTCTTTGTATATATTTCATTTGATATTTATTTTATATTCTGCTTGATATAAACCCTAGGCTAGAGAACACTTGATATTATTTTGTTGGTTGTATTTTCTGGTTAATATGCAGGTTCAATATGGGTTTTTATTTTTAGGATTTGAGGTTTGTATGCTCCATTCACACACTACACCTACACCGTGAGCACACATTGAGAGTGGAGCTCACACCTAAGCCGCAAAAACACATAAGTTAGAACGAGGATAAGTGGGACTCATTTTGGATGTACATCCTGTGTGACTTCCATGAATTCCTCATCTAGAGTACGATTCTTCTATGCGAGTATCCACATTTTGGATGTACATCCTGGTGTGTTTAATCTTCTAGAAGAGTATTTGACTCTAGAGACCTTAAATCTCAATAGGTTAGAACAAGCCCACCTTGTGAGTACTCACAATAGAAGACCTTTGATCTGTAGGGCCCAATAGCATGGGCTAACCAATTTAGGTCACAAAGGGAGCTACTCTACCTCTTACCTTATTTTCCATAAATAAACAAGAATATCTTTTTCCCATAAAAAAACTTTTGGGTTTAGAAAATCACTCATTTTTTCCTACAAAATTAAAAACCATATTGCATTTCATGCATAAACAACATAAAAATTGCATTACATTTCATGCATAAAAAGCATAAGAAAAAACATGTTGCATTGTAAAATAAAAGTGCATTTCATGTAAAAAAAAATAGAATTTGCTTTTTTCTTTGCATAAGTCCTTAGGAAAATTTTCTTTTTTTTTGCGGGTAGTGCATTATCATTCTCATTTGCAAAAATCATTCATCATAAAATTTCTCCATATTTCATTTTTTTTCTCTCTTTGCATGTATATAAAAATCTTTGCTTGTTATGCATACTTTCGTGAGTGAATAAAACAAAGCACCTTATCATTTGTCAATCCTCATAGCATTTCCCTTCAAATGGGGCAAAAAAAAATTGCATTTCATTTCTTGCATGAAAAGGATTACAAAAAAAAAAAGCCATTACAAAACAACACATGTTGCATTTTAGGGTGAATGCTTGCATACATACCATGCATTTCATAACATATTGGTCTCTTTGACTCCTTCTCATAAATTTTTCTTTAAGAAAATAAATAAAAAGGAGTTTGAAATTTTTGTGCTTGTGTTCCAATCAAGCTTAGACTCGTGGAATTGGATCATTCGCTTGAGACTTGTTGGGGACATTAATCATTAGAGGTGTAGAGAAATAATGTGAGAGGAAAGATATCAGGGGGCACAATACTTGGGCATATTGGAAAAAAGGGGGACATAAGGTTGGTAATTATGTTTTGCTCAAAAGAGAAGGAAAAAGATGATTGTCATTAGCACTTCTTTAATCATGTAGTTCGAAACCAAGTTGACTTAGTTGAAGTTTTTTGCTAATGAATTTGCATGGATTTAAAAACCCATCTCCATCCTTTCTCCCCTTGTCCCCTTAAAACACCGACCCCTTTTGAGTTCTTGCCTCAAGTGATAATTCTTAAAGCCCTTTTAGTTGCGTCATTCAGGGATGAACCGGTGAGCGAATATCAGATATCTAATGTCCATTTCCAAAAAAAAAAAAGCAAAGAAAAAAAAACAAAAAAGAAATCAAAAGAAATGAAGAGCAAAGAATGTGTAAAATAGTAGATGTTATTTCAAAATTAAAATTTTGCAAACGTGGAATCATGATTTCAAATGAAGAGTGGTCGTCTTTCTCTATCCCAAACAAAATATATCCCTTACCATCCCCTTTGAGCCTGTAACGTCCCTTCACTAAACACTGGACAAGGATCGACACTACAATAGAATTTAGTGCATTCAGTTTTCCAAAGTTATAGAGATGGTGGAAAAAGTTCAAAAGAAAAGAAAAAGAGAAAAATGAATAAAGCTCGCAAGACTGAAAGCAAGTATTGTCAGTCTTGGCAAAAATTAGGGCACAAAAGAAAGAGTGATCAAAAAGCAGAGGGGGTGAAAAAAAAGTAATAAAAATAAAAAAAAAAGTGAATGATATGAGGTCTGGGGAACACAATAGAAAGCTGAATGCACTAAAGATCCTTGATCCATTCCCATAACCCATAACCTAAAACCTTTCTTTGAGTCCTCTATTCATTTGTCTCCCATAGCATGTAACCCATACTCGCAAAACATTTCTTTGAACCTTCTACTCATTTCCTTTCCATAACCCATAATCCATGCCTGTAAAGTATTCCTTTAAGCCTCCCAATCAATCCATCCCGATAACCTGTTACTCATGCCCGTTCTTTGAACCTTCTAACCATCTTTCTTCCATAGCCCATAACTCATGCCCGTAAGACGTTTCCTTGAGCATTCTAATCGTCTTTCTTTCATAACCCATAACCCATAGTCACATTACAAGCCTCCAAAAGCCCACTCTGATTGATGAATGATCGTTTTCATTTTCTTAATGTTAATTTTGAGATAAATCATTTGCTTCTTTTAAATTATTCTTTGCTCTAATAAAAAAGGAAGTGAAAAAAAAATCCCGCTAGATTGAAAACCCGAAAGGGCGGTCTAGACAAAATTAGGGAGAATAAAAGAAAAATAAAGCCCGCTAGACTGAAAACCTGCAAAGGCAGTCTAGGCAAAAATTAGGGCACAAAAGGGGAATGAGACATACAATGAGAAGCTTATGTAGTTCACTGGGAAATTTCTTCTACTTGGGCCACACAATAGTGTATATTTGGGCAACTTTGTGAAGGATAAGCTTGAGAGTCTCGAGAAAACCCCACACTAGGGCAAGTTTCGTAAGACCTTTAAGAGTCAAATGTTTCTTGTTACATCAGGTAGTATTCTCTCAGGGCAATGTCTTTCACCAGAATGAGGCAAAATTCTTACCATACCCTACATCCGTCAAGTTTGCCACACCAGTGCACTCTTGTGAGCAACAACTTTCACCAGTACTGGGGCAAAACCTGTGTAAGACCCGTCATGAGTCAAAACTTTATTTTCCACACCTGAGCTGTTTGAAGCAAAATCTTTGCAGGTCCTTTCATGAGTCAAACTTTGTTTGGTACACCCGTGTGGCCTTCTCTTGGGGCAATACCTTCTACTAACACCGAGGAAAAAGTGTTTGCATAACCGTTAGTTAGATTTTGCTTGCTACCTCTGGAAGTCTCCCCTATGGTAAAACTTGTTTCCAATACCCAGCCAATTCCCAGCAAGTCAGGCACCTCAAGTAAATGGAATCCCCAATAAACTCGAGGTTGCCATAATACCTTTTTTCCCTACCATCCTGTGTCGCCTTTGTCTTCCCTATGTTTTCCCTCCAAAATACCCCCCACTTTCAAACCAAAAATCCAAACCCAAAAAGTTCCAGCTCTTAAATACCTGTGAATCCATGCATGCTCATTAAGTAATGCTTCAAAAATAGTCAACTTGGAATCAGTAATGTGCTTTAGAGAGCTAATGACAATCAAAAAAGAAGAGAGAGAAGGTCAAATTTGAGGGTGATTTGCTTGAAAGGAGAGAAGTGGTCATAAAAAGAGAAAAAGGGCCTAAGCAAGTTAGTTGTGTTGAGGATAAACTTCCATATGAGGACAAGCTTGATTGGTTTCAAATAAAGCCTGCACAAAAAGAAAAAATTCTCAGTGAATCCAGCTTTCAAGACAAGTGCATCTTAATTTCAACTCAAGATCATGCATAATTCATGCATTTCATGTCATAGTTTGCATACATCCATGCATTCCACTTCATGATTAGAATCATACATTTGTGTTCAGTACTTTGTAAATAAAGTAATAAAAAAAGAGTCCTCCAAAGCAAGACGTGCATTGACACTGCTTTACTTCTCATGCCAACGGTTCAGCCCTGGCATTTCCCTTCTCATCCTCGTGCTAACGGTTCAGCCCTGGCACTGCTTTACTTTTCATGCCGACGGTTCAGCCCTGGCATTGTCTTTTAAATTTCGTGCTAACGGTTCAGCCCTGGCACTGCTTTACTTTTCATGCTAACGGTTCAGCCCTAGCATTGTCTTTTAAATTTCGTGCTAACGGTTCAGCCCTGGAACTGCTTTAACTTTTCATGCTAACGGTTCAGCCCTGGCATTGTCTTTTAAATTTCGTGCTAACGGTTCACCCCTGGCACTGCTTTAACTTTTCGTGCTAACGGTTCAACCCTGGGCCTGTCTTTTAACTTTTCATGCTAACGGTTCAGCCCTGGCATTGTCTTTTAAATTTCGTGCTAACGGTTCAGCCCTGGCACTGCTTTACTTTTCATGCTAACGGTTCAGCCCTGGCATTGTCTTTTAAATTTCGTGCTAACGGTTTAGCCCTGGCACAGCTTTACCTTTCATGCTAACGGTTCAGCCCTGGCATTGTCTTTTAGATTTCGTACTAACGGTTCAGCCCTGGCATTGCTTTACCTTTCATGCTAACGGTTCAGTCCTGGCATTTGTCTTTTTAAATTTCTTGCTAACGGTTCAGCCCTGGCATTGTCTTTTAAATTTCGTGCTAACGGTTCAGCCCTGGCACTGCTTTACTTTTCATGCTAACGGTTCAGCCCTGGCATTGTCTTTTAAATTTCGTGCTAACGGTTTAGCCCTGGCGCAGCTTTACCTTTCATGCTAACGGTTCAGCCCTGGCATTGTCTTTTAGATTTCGTGCTAACGGTTCAGCCCTGGCACTGCTTTACCTTTCATGCTAACGGTTCAGTCCTGGCATTTGTCTTTTTAAATTTCTTGCTAACGGTTCAGCCCTGGCATTGTCTTTTAAATTTCGTGCTAACGGTTCATCCCTGGCACTGTTTTACCTTTCATGCTAACGGTTCAGCCCTGGCATTTGTCTTTTTAAATTTCTTGCTAACGGTTCAGCCCTGGCATTGTCTTTTAAATTTCGTGCTAACGGTTCAGCCCTGGCACTGCTTTACTTTTCATGCTATCGGTCTCGCCCTGACATTGTCTTTAATTTTCATGCTATCGGTCTCGCCCTGACATTGTCTTTAATTTTGTGCTATCGGTCTCGCCCTGGCATTGTCTTTAATTTTCATGCTATCGGTCTCGCCCTGGCATTGTCTTTAATTTTGTGCTATCAGTCTCGCCCTGGCATTGTCTTTAATTTTGTGCTATCGGTCTCGCCCTGGCATTGTCTTTAATTTTCATGCTATCGGTCTCGCCCTGGCATTGTCTTTAATTTTATGCTATCGGTCTCGCCCTGACATTGTCTTTGATTTTCATGCTACTAGTTTCGCCCTGACATTGTTTTGAAACTTCGTGCTATCGATTCAGCTCTGGCACTGTTTGTATTTCTTGTTACCCATTTAACTTTAACAGTCAAAAGACAATTGTGCATATTTCACCGATTAAAATTGAGGTTCATATCTGTACTTATTCCTTACTTTGATTGTAACACCCCGGTATTTTTATCGAGTAAAAATACCCAAGTGTACCATCATAAAATAATCAGAGATATTTTTCCTGTTTTAGATATTGAACATAAATAAAAACAACTCATAACTTAGAGTCCAATATCCAAATACCAAGAAATAGCGGAAACTATTTTACAACTTTTACTGATACAAGTTATACAATCGAAAATACAAAAATCTCGAGGGAAAGACAATAACAATGAAAACTAAGTCTTCACCGTCTTCATATGCACACCACCTAGCTGTGCTTCTTCACCTTTTCTTTTTCCCCTGCTTCTCTGTAAAACCACAAAATATAAACAGTGAGATACAATCTCAGTGAGTTCTACCGAGACCCCTACTAACACTCTCGGTCCATTTAAAACATTTTTAAGATTTGACACAGCACCGACCGCAATCCACTTGCTAATCCCGGCGAATCATACAATAAGGCTTCGATCTAATAGGACACCGACTGCAATCCACTTGCTAATCCCGATGAACTAATATCCTAGGCCTTTCTACGTACCACCGACTGCAATCCACTTGCTAATCCCGATGAACGCAGCACAAACTTTTGACACAACACCGACTGCAATCCACTTGCTAATCCCGGCGAACCCCATAACCAATAGTGTTTCCTAATGGCCCAGAGCCTAGGGTAAGGGTTCATGACTTCCCCGCCTAGTATGTCAACATGGGTCGTCACCCAAACTCGATATAATATATATATATCCACAATCATGAACATTAAGTTCATTTACATTCAAACCAATAATCAAACATAACACCCGCATCGGGCCGTTTCCCGTAGTCGATATAATTTATATATCGTAAATCGTAGACCGGTTTAGACAATAAATAATATTCATCCCGCGTCGGTTATACCATATCACGTAGGACTCTTAGTTCGTTTTATTATTAATAAAACATATCCGCACACGTGTACTATTATTCGGTCTTTCAAAACAATTTGAACTTCAAAAACAGTTCTTATTACCTTTTTAAATTGTATATTTAGTTAGGCCTCGGAATAAGCTTTCAAACGCATCTTAGAACACCTCAATCGGGTTCCCGGATCAAAAGTTATTGCGAAAACAAAATCAGTGAAAAACTGTTGAAAATCTGCAAAGCGTCGCGACGCGAACTGCTACCGTCGCGACGCGAAAAACGACAGAAAGTTTTTGTGTGACAAAACTGGGCCAGGTCGCGACGCGAAAGGGACGGGTCGCGACGCGACCCTCTGCAGAAAAGTGCAGGTTTTCCGTTTTCTTGCGAAATTCGCTATTCTGCTCAATTCCGATTTTCGTTCCGACTGAAAACAGATTTGACAACCAATACAATAGACCCAATACAAACCACACAATCAATCAATCCAATCAAAACTCAATCAAAACGGATTGTATCAAAAACGACACATTTTCCAATTAACGGTTTTTAAGTCAAAATCTTTCGAAATCAAATCGCCAAAAATTCCATTTCAACTCAACGCAACTCGAGACTCGCTCCGATCCATTCCTAACCCGAAACAGACAATATCCATAAATATTCCAGTCCAGCGAAAGCGATAAAACATTAAATCAATTAATTCGAAACGTAAAATCCTAAACGTGAGTAGAACTCACCCTTGAAGCGTGAACCACGAGCGGGCCGAATCCACCGAGTAACCACACGAACATTCCCCGCTCCGGCGACACCCAATCCGCTTCCAAAGCTTTCCACTCGATCGTGAAACCTCATTTTGACCGAAATACCGATTTCCCCGAAATTCTCCACGGATACTATTCATCATCTTCCTCCTCTAACCTCCATGACACTATTCACACATAAACCCAATTTTGCACCCTATCCCCTTGATTCTTCACAAACTCCAAATCGGACTTCAATATTTGCGCTATCCACCTTGAGCTCGCTCCCAAACACCAACCAAAGCTTTCCTTTGAGCTTGAACAACAAAAACCTCTATTTCCTCTTAAATTCGAAAATGGTGGATTTGAGGAGAGTGAGTTGATGATGAAGATTTTGGGACCAAAACGAAGAGGAAGTAGCGCTGAACATTTTTCGTGTTGGACGGAAGTCGTTTCGGTGAAGTCTTCTCTCTCCCTCTTCTCTTCTCCCTCACGCCATTCTCTTCTTTTCTCCTCTCTTTTCTCTCTTTTTCTCCTCTGTTTCTCACCTCCTCTTTCCTTCTTTTCTTAATTCTTTTTCTTTCCTTTCTTTTTAACACACACACACACGGTTACACATATATATATTTAATATATAATTGGTAACGTGGTCCAATTACCATATTGATCTAAATCTCCTATTTCGATTCCGAAACTTCATTGGTCCGTATTATCCGGTTAACGATCCGATAACAACCAATAAATAATCTTAGCACTCAGTAAATTTACCAGTCAAGTACTAAATTAATTTAATTGGGTTAACACCCAAATAATTCCTACTAATTATTTTGCGGATGTTACATTGATAAAACAAGAAAACATAGTTTTATGTATTATCTCGTAAGAAAGTAAGCACAGAGGGGCAACTGTGAACACCCAATTTTAACCGGTACATTTTTTACTTTTTCAAAAAATCACAAAAATACGTTTTTCGCGTATATTTGATTCCTAATCCCTCGAATAGGTCATTTTGCGCTAATTTACTAGTTTTGCGTTATTATTACTTTTTTTAGTGGTTAAACAAAAATTAAAAAAATATATGCTAATTCAAAAAATTACAAAGTAAATTTAATTTAGTTTTCTTGTTGCAATATCTTTAATTAAAAAACGAAAATAAAAAAATAAAATAGATATGAAATAATACAAATTACAAAATAAAATAAAAAAGGGAGGTGCAATAATAAAAATTATTATTACAAAAAAAGTAGTCGTTTTTTGGGTATTTTCGGGGGTTGTTTTTTCTACTTTTGCGAAGGCAATTTCTCTCTCCTCAGACCTCGTTTCGACGATCCGAACGGTAAAAGTGAAGAGGGATGTCTCACGAACCTGGTGTCCAAAAAACGAAGATGATCCAACGGTTAACGAATCCAGAATCGCACCTTTACGGTGAGAGGTTTGAGAAAAACGGACCAAAAACTGCAGCTATTGCGAAGGCGATTTCTCTCTCCTCAGACCTCGTTTTGACAATCCGAACGGTGAAAGTGAAGATATATGTCTCACGAACCTACTGTCAAAAAACAAAGACGATCCAACGGTTAACGAATCCACAATCGCGCTTTTACGGTGACAGGTTTGAGAAAAACGGGAATTGTGTTCTCTAAGTGGGAATTGTTTTCTCTATCTTGTTTTAGTCCCACATTGCTTGCAAGAAACAACAACCCTATAGAAATTGTTATAAAAGAGGTTGAGAGGTGAAGGTTTGGAGGGGGGGAGTCATTGGCAGATTAAGTGATCTTTTGGGCTAGCCTTTGCGGTCCAGACACTAAAAGTCTGTCTTTGATTATTTTGTAATTTTTTTTTTGAATCGGTTTTTCGGTTCTCAAAGCAGTCCGCTTATGATGCACTAAGTATTAAGTTGATCAGGCTCAATGTCTCTTAGCATCACAAGTGTAATTACAAAAAGGACTAGCAAGGAATCGACTCAACCCTAAGCTAAGTCCGACTAGGTCGAACTGCTCTGATACCAACTGTAACACCCCGGTATTTTTATCGAGTAAAAATACCCAAGTGTACCATCATAAAATAATCAGAGATATTTTTCCTGTTTTAGATATTGAACATAAATAAAAACATCTCATAACCTAGAGTCCAATATCCAAATACCAAGAAATAGCGGAAACGATTTTACAACTTTTACTGATATAAGTTATACAATCGGAAATACAAAAATCTCAAGGGAAAGACAATAACAATGAAAATTAAGTCTTCACCGTCTTCATAAGCACACCACCTAGCTGTGCTTCTTCACCTTTTCTTTTTCCCCTGCTTCTCTGTAAAAACCACAAAATATAAACAGTGAGATACAATCTCAGTGAGTTCTACCGAGACCCCTACTAACACTCGCGGTCCAGTTTTAAAACGTTTTTTAAGGTTTGACACAACACCGACCGCAATCCACTTGCTAATCCCGGTGAATCATACAATAAGGCTTCGATCTAATAGGACACCGACCGCAATCCACTTGCTAATCCCGATGAACTAATATCCTAGGCCTTTCGACGTACCATCGACCGCAATCCACTTGCTAATCCCGATGAACGTAGCACAAACTTTTGACACAACACCGACCGCAATCCACTTGCTAATCCCGGCGAACCCCATTACCAATAGTGTTTCCTAATGGCACAGAGCCTAGGGTAAGGGTTCATGACTTCCCCGCCTAGTATGTCAACATGGGTCGTCACCCAAACTCGATATAATATATATATCTACAATCAAATGAACATTTAGTTCATTTACATTCAGACCAATAATTGAACATAACACCCGCATCGGGCCGTTTCCCATAGTCGATATAATATATATATCGTGAATCGTAGACCGGTTTAGACAATAAATAATAATCATCTCGCGTCAGTTATACCGTACCACGTAGGACTCATAGTCCGCTTTATTATTAATAAACGTATCCGCACACGTGCACTATTAGTTGGTTTTTCGAAACAATCTATAACTTCAAAAACAGTTCATTATACAATTTAAATCTTTTATTTGATTAGGCCTTTCAATAAGCTTTCAAACGCACCTGAGAACACCTCAATCGGGTTCCCGGATCAAAAGTTATCGCGAAAACAAAATCAGTGAAAAACTATTGTAAATCTGCAAAGCGCCGCGACGCGAACTGCTTCCGTCGCGACGCGAAAAGTGACAAACTTTTTGCGTGACAAAACTGGGCTAGGTCGCGACGCGATGGTGACAGGTCGCGACGCGACCCTCTGCAGAAAAGTGCAGGTTTTCCGTTTTCTTGCGAAATTCGCTATTCCGCTCAATTCCGATTCTTGTTCCGATTGAAAACAGTTTTGACAACTATAAAAACAGTCTCAATCAAAGTCACACAATCAATCAAATCAATCAAAAGCTCATTTTAAACGAATTGTATCAAAACGCGACATATTTTCCAATTAACGGTTTTTAAGTCAAAATCTTTCGAAATCGAATCACCAAATTTCCATTTCAATACGACACAACTCGAGACTCGCTCCGATCGATTCTTAACCCGAAACAGACAATATCAAGTAATATTCCAGACCAGCGAAAGCGGTAAAATGATCAATTAATTAATTCGAAAACAAAAATCCTAAACGTGAGTAAAACTCACCCTCGAAGCGTGTGCCGACACCGAGACTTCGCCAAATCACCGAGACTTTCCGCGACACCGCTTTTCTGACAAACCACACGAACGTTCCCCGAATCAACTACACGCTCCGGCGACGTCCGCAACCGCTCCCAAAGTTTCCCACTCGACTTCGAGGCATCCTTTTGACCGAATTACCGAATTCCCCGAAATCCTCCATGAATACTATTCATCATCTTCTCCAACTTCTAATCACTATTCACAAAACCCCAAATCACCCAACTCGCTTCCAATCTTTCAATCGAATCTCAATCAACGATCCATCATCCTTGGGTTCGCGCCAAAGTCCATCCCAAGCCATCCTTGAGCTTGAACCATCAACAAACCTCCATTTCCTTCAAAATTCGAAATGGCAAAGTGAGAGAGAGAGAGTTGATGATGTTGATGTTGGTACCAAATCGAAGAGGGAGTAACGCTGCGCGTTTTTCGTGTTGGAAGGAAGTCGTTTTGATGAACGCAAATCCTCCCTTAAACGTAGAAACAAACCACGGGGACATCAAATAAATTGAACGTAATGAAAATCACCTCAGTTGTTCTCCAAACAACTATCAAACAGGACTCAGAGCTCCTTTCCGAATTAGTCAATAGCGTTGAGAGCTTCCCCTCAACCTAAGTAATCCTCCTAGGATTTTCCTCCTCAATCATATTCTATTAGCCTCTTAACTCGTTCCCAAAATTAACTTTAGCATGCGGGTTTTCACAAAAACGATTTTTCAAAACTATTACACCGCACGCCAAGCTTCACTTCGGAAATTTCTGCCACTTATAAGCAGATCCATCAATCAATCCTTTGATGGCTATTCGCAACGTGAAAACGGTCAGCAGTTACCCCACTTACATATTCGTATTCACGTTCGACTTGTCAAACGGAATCACATAATACTATCTCCTTGTTAACCTTCACAAAGGAGAGGTTAACAAACTAATACCTCGCCACTAATACATCTGATTTATATTCTGTACACCCTGGAACAGAATATAAACTTCGGTGTGCTTCCTCTAACACTTGCCTTCTATTTTTCTCATCATCGGGCGTACAGATCCTACCGTTGAAACAAATGACTCCGTCACTATCCATGGAAAAATCTGGAAATACCTTTGTGATTGTAGCTTCACATCAACTTCCTGTGCTAAGCGTATAGAATCCCTTAGGGAACTAGAGATCCTCATATGACTCAACACTAACCGGTTTCTCCTTGATCTTGAATTCAGATTCAAGTCTCTGAAAGACTCTGATAATTCCATCTAATGCATCATAATTCTGCCGTGTGGAGCGATTTCCTACTACTCGCATCAGCTACAACATTGGGAGCACTTTAGCCAATAATAAATAAATAATTTTTTGAATAATCCGCCGGTAATGTACATTTCCGGCGGATTTTTAAAAACAAATAAATAATTTTTAGAAAAATCCACCGGAAATGTGCATTACCGGCGGATTTATTTTTTTAAAAAATTAAAATAATTTTAAAAATCCGCCGGAAACGCGCATTACCGGTAGATTTTTCCGCCAGTAATTTCTGGAGGATTTTTTAAAAAAAAAACTAATTTTTTTTTAAATAATCTGCCAGAGAGTCTATTTTTTTCGCCGGAAATTTATCGGTGGAAAAAATCCGCCGGAAATGCAAAATTATCCGCCGGAAAAAATCCGCTGGAAAAACACGTTTTTCTTGTAGTGCTCTGGTTAGCTCGGAATGACGTGTGCTTTAGACAGGAAGTTGCCAAGATTGAATCGATTGTAGCTCATATAAAGTATTTATCTAGGTGCTGGTTTGTATTCGGGGTGGGTAGAAACTCTAGTTTGTCACCGCCGCTGTGGTGGAACATCGCACTTAACTATATCAACAACTTTTGAATCCATCCTGTATTTGTGGTTTTGAGCATCCCTAATGCTCTAATCAATGAAACATTGCTTAACAAAAGAAAAAAATGAAACATTGCTTATCGGAAATAAAATACAATAAATATTATTATCTTTTTGGTGAAAGTTCCGATGAGATTGAGTTTTATTTATTGAATAAAAATATAAATTTGATAAATACTCCTTTATCCCGGAGAATAAGAACATTTCCACTTTTATCGGTCAATAAAGAACTTCCATTTAAGTTTGGCTAAATTATAGTTTTGATTCTTTATCTTTGCTCTAAGTTTCACTTTGGTCCTTTATTTTTCATTTTCGTTTCATTTTGGTCTCTACCGTTAGTTTTTTCTAACGGACGCCATGCTGTCAGTTAACTGCTGACGTGGCGACTTAAATTCATTAAATGACGTGGCATTCATTATTGAGGTGGCAAAAAAATAATTATTTAATTCAATATTATTTTACACATAATCAATTAGGTTTTTAAAATTATAAAAACATAAAACAAAATTAAACAAAAAACTAATAACATTCAAACTAATAACATCAAAACAAAAACATTCATTCAGATTCAATCTTCTTCAATCTTCTTACTTAAAAACACAAATTCCTCTTCCTCTTCTTCTTCTTCAATCTTCTTCTTCTCCAATCAGACACACAAATTCCCCTTCTTCTTCAATCTAGACACACAAATTCACCTTCAAAACCAAATTCATAAAAAACCCAGAATCAAACATAACCTTCACTGTATTTTGATGTTTTTAGCCTTCAAAAACATCAGAAACGCAAACATAACCTTGACTACCCAGATTTGTGTTGTGCGATGAAACTGACATAAAAAACGCAGATATCACTTATAGGCTAAAAACATCAAAACGGAAACAGATCTGGGTTCCCTTAAACTGAAACTGATTCATCAATTCGACTATAAAATCCCCAATTTTGTGTTGTGTGATGATGCCGTTGATGAAAATCCCCAATTTTGTGTTGAACGAACAACCCATTTGCGATGATGAACAGATCTGGGTTCACAAACGCGATTCTATTATTATGGCAACAACAACAATTGTGTTTGCCTTCTTTGCCTTTGGGTTAATTTTTGTTTTATGTTTTTAAAAATTAAAACCTAATTTTAGATCCATCAATAGTTTGTTTCGAAGAACCATCCAACTATTCACTTTATCAAAAACGACGTATTATTTACTGGCGACGTGGAGTTCTGAGGATGGAATAAGCAATTTTACTGGGCGGTGGATGATTATTCTGAAATTTTGATTCTGTTTCGTTAATTTGTTAATTTAATGTTGACGATGGACATAAGCAATTTTGTTAATTTGTTAATTTAATGTTGAGGTTGATGATTATTCCGAAATGTTGATTCTGTTTCGGGGGAGGGTGATGATGATTTTTGATAATTTGTTAATTTAATTTTTGTTAATTTGTTTTTTATTTTAAAAAAACAAAATGCTACGTCATTTAATCATAATCCACTTCAATCCTGACACTTAAGACGTCACGTCAGCAGTTAACTGCCATCGTGGTGTCCATTAGAAAAAACTAATGGTAGAGACTAAAATGAAACGAAAATAAAAGATAAAAGACCAAAACGAACAAAAAAAAAAATAAAAGACCAAAGTGAAACCTAGAGAAAAGATAAAAGACCAAAACTATAATTTTGCCTTTAAGTTTTAACTTCTTTTTTCTGCATTATTCCTCACTTTCCCCTTTTAACTTTGGAAGGTTCTCACGCATCCACCGTTGGATGAACAAATCTAGATGGACCCAATCCTACGGAGCTTTACTCGGGTACAACTTAATGTTTGTTACGTCGAGGGGCACCGTAATTCTCTCTCTCCCAATATAAATCTCCACAAGCTTCGCGGCACTCGAGTTCACCCACACACGTTCTCTGTGACTTCCCCCTTCTCCGGTTAACATTATTCTTCCGCTCATTTCACTTGCGGAGTTAGGTTTCCGGCGAGTATGGGTGCGACTCTACTATCGGAGTTCGCCACGGAGATAGTGGTTCCGGTGTGCGCTGTTATTGGGATCATCTTCTCATTAGTGCAGTGGTTCCTCGTTTCGCGCGTTAAGCTCACTCCGGAGAGGCACGGAACGTCGTCGTCTCCGCGTAATAACAAAAATGGTTACGGAGATTCACTGATTGAGGAAGAAGAAGGCATCAATGATCACAGCGTCATCGCAAAATGCGCTGAAATACAGAACGCCATCTCTGAAGGTAAGTTTTACGGAAGATCTACCTGAGATCTGTTTTTGTATCTCTGTTTATTCTACTCTCTGAAACTCCTAATTTCTGAACTCGTCGTTTTTGTAATAATGATTTTTTTTTCTCTCTCTCAGATTTCAAATGTGTTATGCGTCTCTGCTTATTCTACTCTCTGAAACTCCGAATTTCTGAACCCGTCGATTTTGTAATCATGTTCTTTAGATATTTTTTTCTCTCTCTCAGATTTCAAATGTGTTATGCTTTCTTAAGAAGTTCTTCTTTGGTCAAAAAAAAGAAGTTCTTCTTTGTTATTGCAATGAGGATTCGCGAATTTTTTTTTGACACAAGGTTTCGCGATTTGATAGTTCCATTAGTTGAAAGTTGAAACGAATTTATTTATTTTCTCGTTTATTTGTTACGATTTATGAATTTTGAATTTTTTGATTCTGTATTTGCTACTATTTTCCTTCCGATATTACGGGATGGTTTACTCTGTCGTTTGGTCGAGTAATTTATTATTATTAATTGTATTTATGAATTGTGAAGATCTATTAGCAGTAATAGTTATTATTTGTAATTATTCTATTTATCTCTATTAATGGTAAAGATCTATTAGTATTATATACTCCGGGAGTCCGGGGCCATTATGTACTTCTTTGCTGTTATACTTTGTTTTCATTATTTTTTTAACAGCAATAAAGTGCTACAGCTGTTTATAGTTCTAGTTGCAAATTTGTATTAAATGTTTAGACTATCCAGCTTATTATTATTCGTTTTTTTGACAAATATTATTATCCGGTGTTAAAACGTTCATTATAGTTATTTTTATTATTATTAGTAAATCTTATAATTATGACGTAATTAGTTTTTTTTTTTTATAAGCAAAATGTTAGTTCCCGGGGTTTGAACCGTGAACCTCCTTTTTGCAACTTTGCAACTCCTTCATGTCCCTTAGCTCGCCAACTGAGCTACATTCCTGGGACTATGACGCAATTAGTTCGGGTGAGAGTCACTAACCTCTTCACTCCGATTTTGATACACTAAGAGTGTGTTTGGGAGTTTGGAGGGGAGGGGAGGGGGAGGGGTTGAGACTAATAGTGTAAATTCTTTAATGATAGAGAAAAATTATCCCCTTAAACCCCCCCAAACCCCTCTTCTAGTTTATTTTTGGAGCCCCTCCAAAACCCTCCATATTTAGGGGAGTTTGGAGGGGCTCCAAAAATAAACCAGGAGAGGGGTTTGGGGGTTTAGGGAGATAATTTTTCTCCCAATTACTAAAGAATCTATACTATTAATCTCAACTCCTCCCTTCCCCTCTCCTCCAAACTCCCAAACACACCCAAAGGCTAATTGTTTTTGTTTTCAACAATTGTTGATCTTAAGTCCAAATTTGTATAGCGTATGTATATGTTTTTAATACAACAACATTGACTCTTTCTCATTCTTTTATCCAGAATGAAATGTACATCTTTTATAGCATTGCATGTGGTAGACTGGTAGTTCATATGGTACCATAATATTGTTAGTCATTGTGTGGGATGAGAATCTCTTGATGATACTTATAATATGCTGTTTTTGTAGTTTCTCTGTATTTAGAAGAATACATGCCCTTGCTTTGTTTTCTTGTTGTATGTTCTGGGAAATGTCCTTAGCTTGTGAGCTCTGGTCTCTGGCTGGTCATGATTTCAATAGAATAATGTTAATTTGTTATTTCTGTACTTACCATTTGTGCATGGGTTTACAGGTGCAACATCCTTTCTTTTCACTGAATACCAATATGTGGGAGTTTTCATGATTGCTTTTGCAATCCTGATCTTCCTTTTCTTGGGCTCTGTGGAAAGCTTTAGTACTAAGAGCCAAGCTTGCACATATGACAAGAGCAAGCTTTGCAAACCAGCCCTTGCAACTGCATTGTTCAGTACTGTGTCTTTTGTGCTTGGAGCTGTAACTTCAGTCCTATCTGGTTTTCTTGGGATGAAAATTGCAACTTATGCCAATGCAAGGACAACCTTGGAAGCCAGAAAGGGAGTTGGAAAGGCTTTTATCACTGCATTCAGGTCTGGTGCAGTGATGGGTTTCCTTCTTGCCGCAAATGGTCTTTTGGTGCTATACATTACCATCAATCTCTTCAAGATTTATTATGGAGATGATTGGGAAGGTCTTTTTGAGGCTATAACTGGTTATGGTTTGGGTGGATCTTCCATGGCTTTGTTTGGGCGTGTTGGTGGTGGTATCTATACAAAGGCTGCTGATGTTGGCGCTGATCTGGTTGGAAAAGTTGAAAGAAATATTCCCGAGGATGATCCAAGAAACCCAGCTGTAAGCCACGTTTGACCCTTTCAGCTTCTTCAGTAGCATCCTTTTGGAAAAAAATAATTGAAAAATAGATGCATTCTCATTACCATTTTAGCCTTTATTTTCTATGTTGTAATGGTATTCACTAATGATAATGATCCCTTTTCTTGGTCCCCCCAGGTAATTGCTGACAATGTTGGCGATAATGTTGGAGATATTGCTGGGATGGGTTCTGATCTTTTTGGCTCATATGCTGAAGCTTCTTGTGCTGCCCTAGTTGTTGCTTCCATTTCCTCATTTGGAATCAACCACGAGTTCACTGCAATGTTATATCCCCTACTTATTAGTTCTATGGGCATTCTTGTCTGTTTGATTACTACTCTCTTTGCAACTGATTTCCTTGAGATCAAGGCTGTCAAGGAAATTGAACCAGCATTGAAAAAGCAACTTATCATCTCTACAGTACTCATGACGGCTGGAATTGCAATCATTAGTTGGATTGCCTTGCCATCATCCTTCACAATTTTCAACTTTGGAGTTCAGAAGGAAGTAAAGAACTGGTAATAAGCTTTTAATGTTTGCCATATTTTTGGAATAACATCAATCCACGTGTCTTCATTTCATCATAGCCAACTAATAGTCTAATATTCCAGTGTTTTTTTAAAACTATCATGGATTACGATTCAATTCCAGCTATTAACATGTTTGTGATTCCAGGCAGCTGTTCCTCTGCGTGGGTGTTGGTCTCTGGGCTGGACTTATTATTGGGTTTGTTACTGAGTACTACACAAGCAATGCTTACAGGTAGGTAAACACGTACAATGGTGGGCAATTTTTCCTTTTCATGCTGTATTAATGGTCTTGACTCTTGACATGAATTCATTGTTTTCAGCCCTGTACAAGATGTAGCTGATTCATGCCGCACTGGAGCTGCAACCAATGTCATCTTCGGCCTTGCTCTGGGATACAAGTCTGTTATTATTCCTATTTTTGCCATAGCAATCAGCATTTTTGTGAGTTTTACTTTTGCTGCAATGTATGGTATTGCTATGGCTGCTCTCGGGATGTTGAGTACCATTGCAACTGGTTTGGCTATTGATGCCTATGGGCCAATCAGTGACAATGCTGGAGGTATTGCTGAGATGGCAGGTATGAGCCATCGTATCCGTGAGAGAACTGATGCCCTTGATGCTGCTGGCAACACTACTGCTGCCATTGGCAAGGTACTATGATGTTCTTGCTGTTAATGCAGACTATTGAATTTTCTTGCCCAAATAGTATGTTACATATATTGCTGTGCGAAAATATAAATGCTGAATAAAAAATCTATAATTGAAGTAATTTCAGTGTGGTAGGAGACTAGATGGATTTTCTCAAGCATGCATATTGCTGAAATCTACTTCTACAAAATCAGAGCATATGAAGCTAAAATTGTATCTGACTAGCTATGCTTTTTGAATATATTTATTACTGAATTAACTCTCTTGGACCAGGGATTTGCCATCGGGTCTGCTGCATTAGTGTCTTTGGCCCTATTTGGTGCTTTTGTCAGCAGGGCAGGAATTTCAACTGTTGATGTCTTGACTCCTAAGGTCTTCATTGGACTCCTAGTTGGTGCCATGCTTCCTTACTGGTTTTCTGCCATGACCATGAAGAGTGTAGGAAGTGCAGCTTTGAAGATGGTTGAAGAGGTTCGAAGGCAGTTCAACACCATCCCAGGACTTATGGAGGGAACTGCCAAGCCTGATTATGCTACCTGTGTCAAGATTTCTACTGATGCATCCATCAAGGAGATGATTCCTCCAGGTGCCCTCGTCATGCTCACACCACTCATTGTTGGTACCTTACTCGGTGTTGAAACACTTTCCGGTGTTCTTGCAGGTTCTCTAGTCTCTGGTGTGCAGGTAATACTTTTATTCCAATCTCATTATGTGAAATTTCATTGGAAATATCAAACTATAGAAGTTTGCTGAATCCTGTGTTTCTGCATTGGTTGTCATTAGATTGCAATATCAGCATCTAACACTGGTGGTGCTTGGGATAATGCTAAGAAGTACATTGAGGTAATAATTTATACTGGTGATTTCGAAAATTACTCTTATATGTTTTTTTTTTTGTTTTTATTAAATGATGAAATTATGTGGACTTCAAATTTCAGGCTGGTGCTTCTGAGCATGCAAGGACCTTGGGCCCAAAGGGATCTGACCCACACAAAGCAGCTGTTATTGGCGATACCATCGGTGACCCTCTAAAGGATACTTCAGGTCCATCACTCAACATTCTGATTAAGCTCATGGCGGTTGAGTCACTTGTTTTTGCGCCATTTTTCGCCACCCATGGCGGCCTGCTTTTCAAAATTTTCTCCTGAGGGATTGGACCCTTAATGGGTAGAGTTTTCTTTCAATTAATTTTGTTTTAGTCGGAGCTTTAGGGCAATTTTCTTTGTAACGATACCCTTTCTTTCCACCTTTAGGTAGCTCTTTATTTATGGGAACTGGAAATTGTTGTAAGAACTATTTTTTTTTGCTATAATGAATTTTCAATTAGCCAGCTTCCGAATTTTGCTTTCAAATGTTCTGGAAAACCGGGACCCATAAAATAAAACAGGCACTAAGCAGGTTAAAAAAAATGCTTCTAGTGCTAAAATAAGGTTAAAACTTGTTAGGTGCAAGGATGAGTTAGCATCAATTAAATTTCACGAAACTACAACTGTCTGTACGTGCAAATGGAAGTTTATGATTAGATAGCTCAGTTTGAACACTGTCTCTCAAGCGGTGATCCAGATTTCACAATTAGATAGTATGACATGGCTGGTATGTTAAATTTTGGCGTACCCACCTAACTAATTCTTGACATCACACACATTGTGTCGGTTTCTCATTCTCGGCATTAGAGAACAGTGTCTTGCACGTGTTCTGTTCTTCACTAATCACTAGCGGAATTGGTAGTATGACAAAGCGACAATCCATAACAGTAGTAATTATTTTGGTCTATCATTGGATTGGAATCTAAACAGTTGTGCCTTATCTTAAGTGGGTAGCTCACTTGACGAATACCGAAAGAGTGCACTAAAAAACAGGTCATGAGTTCAAACTCGAGAAACTAACATTCTCCCACCCCACTAATATTATTTATCCAAAAAAAAAACAGTTGTGCCTTACCTGTCTTACTAGCAGCCCGTTCGGTAAGAATACTGTTGCTTTTTTTGTCAAGAAAAAAGAAAAAAAATAGAATATGTTACTTCGTTCTGAGGTGAGCATTTATTGGAATGAGGTAGGGCGATAATGTCTTAATCTTATTAAATGTAGCGGTCCACACAAGCCAATCCAAAGGGATATAAAAACCCCCCAACGAACACGTCGGCCCAATGATTTGAGCTAAATTGGGACATGGGGTTGATCCGGCGGTGCTCTCGGGTTCGATTTCCACATTGGATAAAGTCAGTGTTTGTTAATACAAAATTTGATCCTAAGCACAATGGTAGATTAGTCTTTCGTTGAAAGCGTTGGGACACTCTGTAGGTAGCCAATAATAGTCCAAACAAAGAAAAAGATATTAAACCCTACATATTATCCAGACCACCGGCAAATGCAAGTGATGGACTATGTGGGCAATCGCCCCCACCATTCTAACATAAATTTGTAAACCTATACTTAGATAATATTTTTTTGCCCCCATAAAAATTAAGTGTTGCCCCCATAGAAAAGTGGTAAAATATAAAAGTGAGAATAAATTAGTACTAATTATTTCTTCTAATTTTACTATACAACTAACACTAAATATACACAGTGACATAAAATACATCAAGTTTTGTTAGTTTGATTTTTTGTCGAATGATTGTGTTTTTTTGGTATAAACCTGGGTATTCTCTACGTGTAACTGTAGAAACTAATCTCTCGAGCCGGGTAGAACCACAATGGGCGGCAAAACTCTCCCTCTAGATATTGTGTATTCGTAAAAACTTAAAAGAATATTAGAAAAACAAGGATAAATATGTTTTTGTTCTATATAAAATTTATGAATTTTATTTTTAGTCCGTATAAATTTTTTGACTCATCTTAGTCCCCATATTCCTTAGTCAATATCTTGTGCCCTTCACGGTTTTTAATAGCGCTTAGAAACACTATAAAAGACCCAAAAGAAAATATCATGAGGGACTAAAAGCATTGCCAGAAACATACAAACAAATTAGATTGAAAATCCACACACAAGGCCCAACACCCAACAAACATACAAAGGAACAAGCAAAAAGGAAAGGGAATCAGCCCAACAAGCAAACCCGCCCCCATTACAAGACCCACCTACCAACGCTAACCACTTACACAAAAAGCGGAAGCAAAGTTAAGGTTACAACATTAAAGGTTACAAAAAAACCTAAATTAGCAAAGGAGAGAACCCCCAAATCAATGCAAGAGAAGCGAATCTACCAACATCAAATCTTCTTCTTCGAATCGATTAACAATGCCAAGGCACGAGGAGGAGAAAAATCCTTGTTCCTAGGCAAGGAAGCGGAAGCAGCGAGCTTCGCGATGAGGTCAGCAACACCATTCCCCTTTCTGTTGATCCACGTAAATCCCACACATACTGTACGTGCAATCTCATTTCTGACTAAATTTTTTCTACTTACTTCCACGAGGTCCATGCACAGAATACCTTTTGAAGGCCCAAAGACCGAGCACAGGAAATCACTTCTCTCATTGCAAGGGCTTCAGCAACCAAGGGAGAAGAGGAAAAGATCCTAGAGGTAAAACCCGAAATAACCTCACCCTTCCAATTGCTGCATATAATACCTGAATTCCCCTTCTCAGAGCTCGAGTCAAATCACTACAAGAAAATCGACGATTTCCGACGGCAATTTTCGTCGCAAATGCAGCGATTTTCGTCGAAAATTGACGTTTCCGATGAACTTTCCGACGGACAAAAAGTCGTCGCAAAATCGCTCGTCGCAAATCGTTTCCGACGGATTTTTTCGTCGCAAATGTCTCCGTCGCAAAATCGTCGGAAACCCGTCGCAAATATCCGTGGCAAAGTCGTCGCAAACGCTGACACATTTTCGTCGCAAACGCTGACACATTTTCGTCGCAAATCCGTCGGAAATCCGTCGGAAATTTTTAAAAAAATTAAAAAAAATTAAATCCAACAGTCGTCCTTATACCCTCACTAAACCAAACTTCTATTGCAATTCCTTCTTTTATATGAGTAGCGGAAAATAACATACACGGATAATTATTACAATGAATAATGCTAGAATGAATACAGATAAGAAAAAAAGGTAGAAAGTTGCCTTCAAAGCTATGCATATATAAACCATCAGTTCCCATACCAGAAAACAATATATAAAGATTCAAGAATGTACAAACTACCAATCACTCCACAACACTTATAGTAGAGTAAACTGCAATTATTTGTTACATAAACCTAGTAAAGTAAGGTTCTCACTGACTTGTTTTCATTTTTATCTAGTACTAGTACATACACACTACAGGGGAAAAAAAGAAACAAAATACAATTGAGATATCTAGCTGAAGAACCACACTCATCTGATTTTTCACACAAATCAACATCATGGTTAATTGATTCATCACTGCATCATGGTTACAACCCGTGAAACTGTAAATACAAATTAATTTCACAACTGAAAACATCAAGTACCCATGTCTAAAGCCAAAATCTCACAACATTTATGGTTGTTATGTAATTGTTGGTACTCACTTGACACGAAGAAGATCAACAAGCAATTGTAAACCTCCAGAATCACCGCAAACCTCCCATATTGCTGATTGGACATCTATATCTGATGGTTGTCTCTCCCCTTAGGGTTTCGATTCCAAAATCTGATTCGAAAATTTGTAAGCAATGACAAGTAGAATACAAAACCATCAGCATTTTTACTACATATTGCATTGAAATTGATATTTATATTCTTCAAAAAAGGGAAAAAGTGTGGTATCACATGTACACTGTGTTACACTAATGAAATTGAGTATTTTGGTTACTTGTTGATCATAAAGTTAAGACTTAAGAGCCTGTCATCCATAGGCCCCTGAGGCAGACAAAATATTAATGTGCTTGGCATACAGATATTTGCACTGAACCAAGGAATAAAAAGGGAAACAAGATCATGTGTGTCATGGAATAAAAAGAAAACAACAAAGAAAAAAGATGACAATCATCTATCCTAGACAAAATATAGAAAACAGAAACAAATATGTGACAAAAATGCAACTAATTCAGAAGTTATGGCTACACAACTAAATTTCAAAAGCAGTTACATAGCATTATAAATACAATTGAAGCATACTTACATGAATTATGAGAATTGGACAATTAACAAGTGGAATTTTGTCAATATTCTGCATACCAGCACAAAGCAGCATCTCATTAGATTAAGGAATTCACGAATACGAACAGAAATAAAAACGATAAACTACCTTTATCTTATATATGTCGAACCAGTAGGTACGCTTTACTGGATACATGACCCTTTACTGGATATATGTCGAACGACAACCCTTAACATAAACAAGTTATTTATTAAAACACAAACCTTTCCTGATGATTGTTCGTACCCGGAATAATCATACCTGCACAAAATTATAGTATGTTATATCTATACATACTAGTTTCATATACAAAGGAACATATACTGGATCCAATCCATATGATTCCTACTATATTTAGTAAAACTAGCTTCTGAGACTCTAGAACTATGAGATGTGGGAGATGAAGCGTATTCATATCTGTCACTATCTTCGTCTCCAGATGAATAGTCAAGGCTTGAATTATCAGAATCCACAGAAAGTTCATGGATGAATTCGTTGAAAGAGGACACACCATGCACTAGAAAAAAAAAGAAACAAAATTCAAGGAAACGACAATAATGTAGCAGCATCAGTACGATATATAGACATCCATACTAGATAAGATAGAAAGCCTAGTATAAAGTCCAAAACTTCAAAGAATCATAAAAACAAAATATTAAGAAAAAAACAGACAGTGAGGTATACAAATGTAAAAACTTAGAATAAGAATGATAAAATATGTAGTCTACTTACAATTTTATTAAGAATAGCTATGCTATACTCAATTCTCTAACTGAAAAAGTATCTTAAACAAAGTTATACTATAGTGATGTTACCAATCATCTGAGTTTAGCAACAAATATGGCTATATAAAATCAACTAATGCGAAGAAATTAAACAAAGTTTCACACAACAAGTACGAATTGCCATAATAAATATAAACTTACTTCTCCATCCAACGCGGAACCGTGGTCCACGTAGGGTTGGCTTGAGTTCCCAACCATGAATACCTTCAAGAATATTAGCATTTCCAGGTAGCAATTAACGCCAACAAAAGGGCAGATACTCCATTGATTATCCTAACAATATTGTTTATGGACTCACAAGTAATAGTCTTCACTGACCTGCACTAAAAACCAAATGCAAATGCTCATCCTCTACAAAGTACAGAATTCATAAAAGGCATTTGAAACAGGATAATATAATACCAAACGGCTCTCAAATATCATCAATGCATAAATACATGGAACTGCTTCCAACAGACAGAAGACCATTAAGATGCCAACATTCTTTACCAGTAAAAAGTCTTAAAATTTGTCAACACAGTAAAACAGCCAACCTTTCCAACTAAAGAAACTAAATCAAACACAATTTTAACAAAATCTTTCTGGATTAGCAAAAAACATCATTTAAGAAGGAAACCTGCCAAAGAAGCTTTGCTAGTAATAATAATAGCAATAATAATCAAAATAAACATTGAATCACAAAATATTTTCTTCTCTTTCTTTATATTTTTTACTTTGTCAAAAGCACAAGTTAAATATATCATGAGTATTTTTCTTTTTGAAAAAAATTCTTAGTAAAAGTTTTTTGCAAGATGATGACAAGGAGAAGAGTGAACTGACCAAGACTGAACATGGCCATGCCAAGGCCAGCATCTGACAATATGGAAATAGACTTAGCAATTATAGCAGCCATCTCAATGTTCCATCTGCAAGGAACAACAACAAAACAGACAACCATAATCAATCAAAATAGAACAACAATTGATTTTATTATTGTACACATGAAATGAAATGTTAAAGATGTGCTTGCATACTTAAATGAAACTAGTGACCAAGTGAGACCAATTAGGCTAGAGTAAGTGTTTGGATTTATGATAAGTTTCCTCCAAACCATAATCAATATAAGCCTTGTCATCACACTTGCTGGTGGCATAGTTTTTGGCTTTCCATCTCCAATTTAGAAGGTCTAGGAGTTGGTCCTCTAGAAGTAGCTGAAAGACCATAAACATCAGAAGCACCAAAATTTGAATTCCTTCCACCACCAGAAGCCATCATTGAATAAAAATCTGTATGATTAAATCTTAGCATTAGTAAGATTGCAAAGAATCAACATGAATAGAAACAATAGAACCAGCAGTGTCAGGAAATTGTTCAGAAATCAACATCCTAGCACCTCTAAACTCAAACATAGATAACATCAAAGTATACCAAATAATAGATTGAAGTACAACAATTTTAACCATTAAAGTCCCTGAAATAATACATAAACTCAATATTTACCACAAAATGTATATAAATAGTACAAACAACATAAAATGGCAGTTTTGTTATGCCAATAAATTCAAAAACAGAAATTTTTATTTTCCTTTTTATAAATGTCAATATTTTTTACTCACACAAAGGAGTCTCTGTCGAATCTGGATCAAGAGATGGCATTCTACAAAAAAGAACAAGAGGAAGGAGACTGAAATACCAATCATGCAAAACGCCAACCAGACCTCTGTCTTGGATCAATGGAAGGTAGTTGGGTCCGCTTATTGGGACCACATTCATTCTCAAAAAATGATTTGTGTAACCCACATTTTCACTTGATGGGTCTATGAAGATTCCTTACAACCAGAACAAGAGTTGGGCTGGTGGCATATTCATGGATTCTTGCTTTCAATTGGGTATGTTCCTAACTCATCCAATTTTTCAATTGAAACTCTTTCTTTTTACTCATTTGAAAATTGACTTCATCACCAGCTCTAATTTTACTTCTATCTTTATGGCAGGATATAAACAAAAAATTAAGATGTGAAAAGATATTGTTTTAAAGAGATTTTGAGTCACACTGAAACTTTTTGATATTATTGGCAAATCAAGATCAATGATGTAAATATCCTTCCTAGAAGAAACACTTTGATATGACTTTGTGTCTGACATTTGAAACAATTACAGGTTCCAGTTCCAGGTTCCAGATTCTAAAAAATATGGGAGAGATCTTAAAATCAGGGGCGCTAGCTACTCATCAGTTATTAAAACAACAATTTTGTATGAATTATTTCTGCTTCTTTAGTTTGGATTGTATTTGAGTGTTGGCAAGATTACTAGATTAAGATCATTAATTATTTCCGGTTGCCTGACTTGAAGGACTTCAAAAAAGTTAATAAGATCTATGCTAAATGTGAGTTCTTGGTAGTGGTTTTGATGTTTCCTTGACATTGTTTACATTCGCTTAAAGTATGCAACGGGATGTTTAGGTGTAATGATAATCATTATTGTTCTGAACTAATTGCACTTTTTTGTTAACTCTTTTGGGTAGTTGGGTCTGGTTGGGTAGTTAACAAGACTGTTGCGGTTAAAGTTCTTGCAACCGATTCTAAACAAGGGGAAAAAGAATTTCACACTGAGGTGAAAACAGTTTACCAATAATCATTTCTCATTACCTTGGCAAGCATATTGACAGAATCAGTCTTCTGTTTCAAGACATTTTCTATTTCAACTTTTGATGTTCTTTTAATTTTTCTCAGGTTATGTTACTGGGAAGGTTACATCATAGAAACCTGGTAAATTTGGTCGGATATTGCGCAGAAAAGGGACAACATATGCTTATATATGTCTACATGAGTAAAGGCAACTTGGCTTCCCATTTGTATAGTAAGTAAACTATCTATCTTTTTTGGAAATTTCTTTCAAATTCAAGTTGCATAAGCAATAATAAATGAAAGCATGTATACTTGTGTCTATATTTAGGCGAAGAGAATAGGACGCTGGGCTGGGATGTGAGGGTTCATATAGCTTCATGATGGGGTAAGTTACCATATGATCTGCACTGATATAGTTCTGCTTTGTATACTTAGTTATAACTGTATGAATTGTCATTTCTGGCAGTTCCTCCGGTAATCCATCGAGATATCAAATCGAACAATATACTCTTAGACCAGTCTATGCGAGCCAGGGTATGTTCTTGTTAATCATCGCCTTTAGATCTCGCCGACCCTTATATTTTTTGTTGGTTAGCATGATTCTTATGTTGTAGCTTTTGATGTTGTGAATCAAACAGGTTGCTGATTTTGGACTTTCAAGAGAAGAGATGGTGGATAAACATGCAGCTATTTGTGGTACCTTTGGCTATCTCGACCCTGAGTACATATCTTCAGGGACATTCACCAAAAAAAGTGATGTATACAGTTTTGGCGTGTTGCTCTTTGAACTTATAGCTAGTCGAAATCCTCAGCAGGGTCTTATGGAATATGGTGAGCTTGTAAGATCTCTCTCTCTCTCTCTCTCCCCCCTCTACAAACACCGACAAAGATAAAACGTATTTCGTGATTTTTTCATGATATATAATACAAATCAAAACAAGTCATTACTAAGCACTTGGTTAATGAATCTTTGATGGCATTGTTCCATTAAAATGTATTAGAAAGTTAGTTTGGAAGTTAGTTAAAATTAGTTCTTCAGTTGTAACAACTTTTCATAGTTTGTTAGTTAGTTGAGTTTTGGTATTTACTTTCATTTGAATGATATTCATATTCATATTCAATTCATAGGTAGAGTATGTAACTCTTAATAAAATACTTAGCCTTTTATTTGTTCTAATGAATGATACTGATGGATGATTCTAAGCTTGAGGGAAAATGTGATTTCCAAGAGCTGAATGAAGTGGCAGCACTTGCCTACAAATGCATCAACCGTGCCCCGAGAAAGCGACCTTCGATGAGAGACATAGTCCAAGCTTTGACGCAGATTCTTAAATCAAGGCACCAAAAGAATCATCACAAAAAATCCCTTTCAGCTACAACAGATGAAGTTGCAATTGATGTTGATCACCTAGAAACTAAGACTTCTTTTAGTGAACACAGAAGAGAAGAATCTATATGTAACATCCTCAAAATAATTAGACGAATTATTTGGATGTTAACCCAATAGGAATAATTTAGTACTTGACTAGTAAATTTATTGAGTGCTAAAATTATTTACTGGATGACGTTAGATCGTTAACCGGATAATACGGGTCAAGGAAGTTTTGAATTCGAAATAAGGGATTAAGATCAATATGGTAATTGGACTACGCTACCAATTATTTATTAATTAAATATGTGTGTGTGTGTGTGTGTGTGTGTGTTTAAAGAAAGAACAGAATAAAAGAGAGGAAAGAAAGAAGGGATACACACAGAAGAGGAAAACAGAAGAAAAGAAGAGAAAAGAAGAGAAAGAAGAAGAGGAAAGGAGAAGAGAAAGGAAGAAGAGGAGTGAAGCCCATCCCTCCAAAATTCATCATCTTCATCATCTCCCTCTCCTCATCATAACCCAAGAGCTAGGTAAGATTTCATCCAATTTCTCCCCCCTTTTGTGACCTACGAAATTAGGGGGTTTTTGTTGGAAATTTGTTGAAATCAAGGATTGATAAGTTGTGTTGGTGATTGGGTTATGTTTAGGATCGAAGCTAAGAGCGGATTGAACGCGATTGGAAGCTTGAAACGAAGTTAGGAGCGGTTCAGTGTTGTTTGGGTTCGATTCGGTGATTTTGACATCTCGGTGATTTCGGCCCGGCAACGACTCTCGCTTCAAGGGTGAGTTTTACTCACGTTTAGGTTTATTCCGTTTTGAAATGCGTTTTGTGTGACTTGGTTTCGAAGGATTTTGAGTCGAAAACGTTATTTTGCAATATATCGTGTTTTGATGAAATTCGTAATTATTGGGTTTTTGATTGAATTTCTTGGATGTTTGATATTGATTGGACTGGAATATTGCCTGGTATGATCTGTTTTCGAGTTAGGAATCGATCGGAGCGAGTTTCGGATTGATCGGAAAGCAAATTTTCATAAAACAGGCCATTTTTGCAATGCTGTCAAATGCGCACGACCCGTGCGTCCCAGGGGCACGACCCGTGCGACTGGTTCGGGTTCAGTGTTTAAAAATGTCTAACAGGGCGCACGACCCGTGCGTCCAGGGGCACGACCCGTGCGCCAAGTTCTGTCCAAAATTTTCAAAGTGCCCAAAATGATTCCGTTTCGATTCCGATCCTCTCCTAACCCTTCTATAATGAAATTAGGCTTATAATGCCATGGTTTTGAGTATGTTTCAAAAAGGTTTTATAAAATACTTTTGATGTCCAAATCGTTTCGAAAAACCGAATAATAGCATACGTGTGCGGATATGTTTTATTGATAACAAATGAGCTATGAGTTCATGTGATTGTAGATATATATATTATATCGAGTTTGGGTGACGACCCATGTTGACATACTAGGCGGGGTAGTCATGAACCCTTACCCTAGGCTCCGTGCCATTAGGAGACACTATTGCTTATGGGGTTCGCCGGAAGATGCAAGGAGATTGCGGCCGGTGTTGTGTTAAAAGGTTATAGTACTACATTCACCAGAAGATGCAAGTGGATTGCGGCTGGTGGTATGTAGAAAGGCCTAGAATGCTAGTTCATCGGGAAACGCAAGTGGATTGCAGTCGGTGTCCTACTAGATCGAAGCCTTATTGTATGGTATACCGGGATTAGCAAGTGGATTGCGGTCGGTGCCGTGTCAAATCATAAAAATGTTTTAAATGGACCGAGAGTGCTAGTAGGGGTCTCGGTAGAACTCACTGAGATTGTATCTCACTGTTTAAATGTTGTTGTTTTACAGATAAACAGGGACAGAAGAAACCTCAGAGGCACGAGTAGGTGGCCCCGGGAGATGGATGATGACTTAGCTTTATGTTTAAGTTTATTTTCCTTCTGTTGTCTATGTATCACAGTACTATGACAATATTGTTACATTTATTTTTCATTCCGCTTTCTTGTATGACTCTGACTACCACAGTTGCTGACAGTTTATGGTTTGAGAACCGTATGGTCTTAATTGTGCATAAGACAGTTATGTTATATTTCAGCAAAAATTTTGTAGTGGTATTCAGTGTCTGAGCAGGAAATATTATCTCTGATGTGTGATTAATGCTCACTTGGGTGTTTTTAACTAATACAAATACCCGGGGTGTTACATTTGGTATCAGAGCGGTTCGACCTAGTCGGACTTAGCTTTTAGGGTCTTTGCTTTCTTCAGTCGTGATTTTCTTAGTATGCTATTAGACATTGAGCTTGATCAACTCAATACTTTGTGCATATTTCGCAGAATCATGGCAAGAAGAGGTAGAGGCGTCCCTCCTCCTGTTGATCCAAACTTCGAATGGATGCAGAATGTCATTGAGAATCAACAAAAGATGATGCAGGATATGTTGCAAATGCAGCACGACCAAATGGGTCTGCAACAGCCCAACTTCCAACCTCATCAAGAAGATCCTAACCGGACGTATTTCCAATTCCAAAAGATGAAGCCCCCGACTTACAAGGGAGGACCGGATCCAATGACTGCCTATTATTGGATTGACTCAATGGAGAAAATTTTTCAAACCTTGCAATGCGGGGAAGAAGAGAAGGTAATATGTGCGGCAAATGTGCTCAATGAGGATGCCCACACCTGGTGGTGTAATGCAAGACAAATGATGGAACTCCAAGGAACTCCCCTCACTTGGGACAACTTCAAGGAATTGTTTCTGAAGCAATATTTTCCTTCAGTGAAGAAACTAAGCAAGCAAGCAGAGTTTGTGAATCTCAAACAAGGTGATTTGTCAGTTGGGGAATATGCTGCGAAATTTGAAAGACTGTCTCAGTTCTATGAGTTGGGGAGGTATGCCCCAAATGATATGTGGAAGATGCAAATGTTCAAAGAAGGTCTCTGAGCTGATGTAAGTCAAGGACTTAGTTCTTACACTTTGGTTAATTATCCTGCCTTAGTGCAACAAGCATATGTTGCTGAGGAGGATTTAAGGAAAATGTATGCTGAAAGGAAGGACTATTGGAAGGGAAAGAAGAAGGTTGCTGAATCTTCTACTCCACACAGGCCTTTCAAAGGAAGTAATTATAAAGGGAAGCAGGTGCAATCCCATGAACCGTCAAAGCCCCACAAGTGTAGCACATGTGGAAGATACCATCCAGGTGATTGTTGGCAGAAATCAAATCGGTGTTATCATTGTAATGAAGAGGGCCACTATGCCGATAAATGCCCATCAAGGAGGAACTTCCAAGTAGTACCAAATGCTCCTAAGCAGGGGCGAATCAACACATTGGATGCTCGAACCATCACACCTACTGATAGTTTTCTGAGGGGTACGGGATCTCTTTTTAATAACTCAGTCAATATTTTATATGATTCTGGTGCAACTCACTGTTTTATATCACAAGCGTGTGTGGATCGGTTGGGACTAGCATTGTCTGAGCTATCCGAACCGATAACTATTTTAACTGCTGCCAATGGTCGTGTCCAGACCCAATCATTGTGTGAAAATTGCCTACTTGTCATAGGGGACAGACAATTTGTAGTGAAATTTATTTGCTTGCCCATGAGAAGTATGGATATTGTTCTGGGTATGAATTGGATGGCTGAAAATCATGTAACAATCAACTGTGCTGATCGAACAATTAGCTTCGCCTCCGAATCCGTAGGGTTGACACAGGCAGATTTTAAAGCAACGATCTCTTACACCGAAGCGAGCCAGTCATTATTCCAAGGTGCGGAAGCTATTCTTATTATGTTGTCTGCATCTACTGAAACAGGTTTAGACTTGTCATCTGTGCAAGTGGTAAATGAATTTCTAGATGTCTTTCCAGAGGAAGTTTCATCCTTACCTCCTGACCGAGAGGTAGAATTCTCAATAGAATTGATTCCTGGTACAGGATCGATATCTATTGCTCCTTATAGGATGTCTCCTTTAGAATTGAAGGAATTGAAGTCTCAACTTGAAGAGTTAATATCGAAGAGGTTTATCCGACCAAGTGCTTCTCCATGGGGTGCTCCGGTATTGCTAGTTAAGAAGAAGGACGGAAGCATGAGGTTGTGTATTGACTACCGTCAACTCAACAAGGTGACGATTAAAAACAAATATCCATTGCCAAGGATAGACGATTTGCTCGACCAACTTCGAGGTGCCGTGGTATTTTCAAAAATTTATCTGAGATCGGGCTATCATCAAATAAAGGTACGAGCCTTGGATATTCCGAAGACAGCTTTCCGTACGAGGTATGGACATTACGAGTTCGTAGTAATGCCCTTCGGTTTGACTAATGCTCCAGCCGTATTCATGGATTACATGAACCGAGTGTTCCACACATATCTCGATCAGTTTGTAGTAGTTTTTATTGATGATATCTTGGTGTACTCTAAGACCATTGAGGACCATGTTCAACATCTCTCCGCATTGTTCTAAACGTACTCCGAGAAAAGAGATTGTATGCCAAGCCGTCAAAGTGTGACTTCTGGATGCCGGAAGTGAAGTTTTTGGGACACGTGATTTCCCAATCGGGAGTTGCGGTGGATCCCAGTAAGGTGGAAGCGGTGTTGAACTGGGAACGACCAACATCTGTCACTGAAATAAGAAGTTTCTTGGGTCTAGCTGGTTACTACAGGAGGTTTATTCAAGGTTTTTCACAATTGGTTCTTCCACTTACTCGGTTAACTCGTAAGGCCCAACCGTTTATATGGGATACCGATTGTGAGGAATGTTTTCAAGAGTTGAAGGTTAGGTTGACTTCTGCTCCAATCCTAATTCTTCCAGATCCGTCTTTGGATTTTCAAATTTTCAGCGATGCTTCGGGGAAGGGTTTGGGATGTGTTCTCATGCAGAACCAACAAGTTGTAGCTTATGCCTCCAGACAGTTGAAGACTCATGAAGAGAATTATCCGACTCATGATTTGGAGTTGGCAGCTATTGTGTACGCACTGAAGATTTGGAGACATTACCTGTATGGATCTCGTTTCGAAGTCTTTAGTGATCATAAAAGTTTGAAATATTTGTTTGATCAGAAGGAGTTGAATAACAGACAGAGAAGGTGGGTGGAATTTCTGAAGGATTATGACTTCGAATTGAAGTATCATCCGGGAAAGGCTAATGTTGTAGCTGATGCACTAAGTTGGAAATCCATTCACATAGCAGAGTTTATGATGCACGAAATGAAATTGTTGGAGTCCTTTAGGGACTTAAATTTGAATGCAAGATCAAGGAAGAACCGATTAGTGTTGAGCCATATGAGGATCTCCAGTTCATTGAGGGATTCTATTCGCTTAGCGCAGGAAAATGATGTGAAGCTACAATCACAAAAAGTGTTGCCAGACTTTACCGAAGATAGTGATGGAGTGATTTGTTTCAACGGTAGGATCTGTGTACCCGATAATGAAGATATTAAAAAGCAAGTGCTAGAGGAAGCACACCGAAGTTTGTTTTCTGTACATCCTGGATCCACCAAGATGTATAGAGATTTAAAGCAGATGTATTGGTGGCATGGAATGAAGTTAGAGATTGCTGAGTTTGTATCTCAATGCTTAACTTGCCAAAGAGTTAAGATAGAACATCAAAAGCCTGTTGGTCTGCTACGGCCACTAGACGTGCCAGTGTGGAAATGGGAAGACATTTCCATGGATTTTGTAATGGCATTGCCAAGGTCTCAAGCCGGTAACGACTCCATTTGGGTAGTTGTGGATCGGTTAACCAAATCAGCTCATTTCATTCCAGTTCGTTCGAGCAGTAAAGTATCCAAGTTAGCTGAGGTGTATTTAAAGAACATAGTAAGGTTACATGGGGTTCCTACCAGTATAGTGTCGGATCGAGATCCGAAATTCACTTCTCGATTTTGGAAAGCTCTGAATGAAGCATTGGGGACTAAAGTACTTCTTAGTACCGCTTATCACCCGCAGACAGATGGTCAGACCGAGAGGACTATCCAGACATTAGAGGATATGCTTCGGGCTTCGGTACTTGATAACGGGAAGAAATGGGAGGATCATCTTCCATTGGTAGAATTCTCTTACAACAACAGTTATCATTCCAGTATCGGAATGGCACCTTTTGAAGCCTTGTATGGTAGAAAATGTAGAACTCCATTGTGTTGGTGGGAAGTAGGTGAGAACCGATTGTTAGGACCCGAGATGATTCATGACACTACTGAAAAGATCCGCCAGATCAGGGAAAGAATGAAAGCTGCTCAAAGTAGGCAAAAGAGTTATGCCGACAAAAGGAGAAGGCCGTTAGAGTTTGAGTCAGGTGATCATGTGTTTTTGAGATTGTCACCAACAATTGGCACAGGTAGGGCATTACGGGTGAAGAAACTCAGTCCTCGGTATATTGGACCCTTCCAAATTATCGAGCGAATTGGGCCTCTTGCATACCGTATTGCTTTACCTCCGCCATTGTCAAATCTGCATGATGTATTCCATGTGTCTCAGTTGCGGAAGTACATCCCCGATCCAAGTCAACCGTTAGATTTTGAAATGATTGACCTACGAACGGACTTGTCTTTCCAACCTCATCCAAATTACATCATGGAACGTGGCGAGAGGACGCTACGGACGAAGTCAATTCCCATTGTCAAGGTGGTTTGGGATGGTTTTTCCGTCGAGGAAGCTACTTGGGAGTTGGAGGACGATATGCGGACTCAATATCCGTATTTGTTTTTTTCAGGTACGTTGTGTTTAATTTTGAGGACAAAATTCTTTTAAGTGGGGTAGAATGTAACATCCTCAAAATAATTAGACGAATTATTTGGATGTTAACCCAATAGGAATAATTTAGTACTTGACTGGTAAATTTATTGAGTGCTAAAATTATTTATTGGATGACGTTAGATCGTTAACCGGATAATACGGGTCAAGGAAGTTTTGAATTCGAAATAAGGGATTAAGATCAATATGGTAATTGGACCACGCTACCACTTATTTATTAATTAAATATGTGTGTGTGTGTGTGTGTTTAAAGAAAGAAAAGAATAAAAGAGAGGAAAGAAAGAAGGGATACGCACAGAAGAGGAAAAGAGAAGAAAAGAAGAGAAAAGAAGAGAATGAAGAAGAGGAAAGGAGAAGAGAAAGGAAGAAGAGGAGTGAAGCCCATCCCTCCAAAATTCATCATCTTCATCATCTCCCTCTCCTCATCATAACCCAAGAGCTAGGTAAGATTTCATCCAATTTCTCCCCCCTTTTGTGACCTACGAAATTAGGGGTTTTTTTTTGGAAATTTGTTGAAATCAAGGATTGATAAGTTGTGTTGGTGATTGGGTTATGTTTAGGATCGAAGCTAAGAGCGGATTGAACGCGATTGGAAGCTTGAAACGAAGTTAGGAGCGGTTCAGTGTTGTTTGGGTTCGATTCGGTGATTTTGACATCTCGGTGATTTCGGCCCGGCAACGACTCTCGCTTCAAGGGTGAGTTTTACTCACGTTTAGGTTTATTCCGTTTTGAAATGCGTTTTGTGTGACTTGGTTTCGAAGGATTTTGAGTCGAAAACGTTATTTTGCAATATATCGTGTTTTGATGAAATTCGTAATTGTTGGGTTTTTTATTGAATTGCTTGGATGTTTGATATTGATTGGACTGGAATATTGCCTGGTACGATCTGTTTTCGAGTTAGGAATCGATTGGAGCGAGTTTCGGATTGATCGAAAAGCAAATTTTCATAAAACAGGCCATTTTTGCAATGCTATCAAATGCGCACGACCCGTGCGTCCCAGGGGCACGACCCGTGCGCCTGGTTCGGGTTCAGTGTTTAAAAATGTCTAACAGGGCGCACGACCCGTGCGTCCAGGGGCACGACACGTGCGTCCAGGGGCACGACCCGTGCGTCCAGGGGCACGACCCGTGCGCCAAGTTCTGTCCAAAATTTTCAAAGTGCCCAAAATGATTCCGTTTCGATTCCGATCCTCTCCTAACCCTTCTATAATGAAATTAGGCTTATAATGCCATGGTTTTGAGTATGTCTCAAAAAGGTTTTATAAAATACTTTTGATGTCCAAATCGTTTCGAAAAACCGAATAATAGCATACGTGTGCGGATATGTTTTATTGATAACAAATGAGCTATGAGTTCATGTGATTGTAGATATATATATTATATCGAGTTTGGGTGACGACCCATGTTGACATACTAGGCGGGGTAGTCATGAACCCTTACCCTAGGCTCCGTGCCATTAGGAGACACTATTGGTTATGGGGTTCGCCGGAAGATGCAAGGAGATTGCGGCCGGTGTTGTATTAAAAAGTTATAGTACTACATTCACCAGAAGATACTAGTGGATTGCGGCTGGTGGTATGTAGAAAGGCCTAGAATGCTAGTTCATCGGGAAACGCAAGTGGATTGCAGTCGGTGTCCTACTAGATCGAAGCCTTATTGTATGGTATACCGGGATTAGCAAGTGGATTGCGGTCGGTGCCGTGTCAAATCATAAAAATGTTTTAAATGGACCGAGAGTGCTAGTAGGGGTCTCGGTAGAACTCACTGAGATTGTATCTCACTGTTTAAATGTTGTTGTTTTACAGATAAACAGGGACAGAAGAAACCTCAGAGGCACGAGTAGGTGGCCCCGGGAGATGGATGATGACTTAGCTTTATGTTTAAGTTTATTTTCCTTCTGTTGTCTTTGTATCACAGTACTATGACATTATTGTTACATTTATTTTTCATTCCGCTTTCTTGTATGACTCTAACTACCACAGTTGCTGACAGTTTATGGTTTGAGAACCGTATGGTCTTAATTGTGCATAAGACATTTATGTTATATTTCAGCAAAAATTTTGTAGTGGTATTCAGTGTCTGAGCAGGAAATATTATCTCTGATGTGTGATTAATGCTCACTTGGGTGTTTTTAACTAATACAAATACCCGGGGTGTTACATTTGGTATCAGAGCGGTTCGACCTAGTCGGACTTAGCTTTTAGGGTCTTTGCTTTCTTCAGTCGTGATTTTCTTAGTATGCTATTAGACATTGAGCTTGATCAACTTAATACTTTGTGCATATTTCGCAGAATCATGGCCAGAAGAGGTATTACATTTAGATTTTGTTTTTGTTAGAGGTATTACTTTGTAGAAAATGGTTTTACATTTAGATTTTGCTTTTAGAGGTATTACTTTGTGCAACTTAATACTTTGTAGAAAATGGTTTTACATTTAGATTTTGTTTTTGTTGTTATTTTTTCATTTTTGGTTTTTGCCTTGGGATATGATATGGCCTTAACACACATTAGGCTTGAGTGATTTAATGATGCTTGGCAATCTGGCATCATCTTTTAGCAATTTTTTTTCATTTTTTTTCATTGTTGTTTCCTTCTCTTGCCTCAGTTCTGTTGTCTTGCAGAACAGTCAATCAATTCAGGGTAAGCTACAAAAAAGGTTTTTTTTTTAAAAAAAGGAACATTTAAAGTCGGGCGCAACTAACGTTCGACTTTAAAAGGTTTTCCACAGGCCATAATTAAAATCGGACGCACTAATAATCCGACTTAAAAACATACTTTTTAAGTCGGACTTTAATCCGACTTTAAAAAAACATACTTTCTAAGTCGCTTTGATAGAAGTCGGGTGAATGTCCGACTTTAAATGTCCGAAAGGTCCGACTTTGAATCCCATTTTTCCACTAGTGTGTTCATATATCTGATAATACAAAGGAGAGAAAATAAAGTAAGAATTTCACGGTTGAAGTTCCCTTGCATAAATCAGCCTAGCAATGCTGTAGCATTCCCTTCACAGCATTCAATCCGCACTAGGTGAGTGTGTAGAAGTAAAGATAGAAGTTGTCAATTTCTTTCTCCCCTTCGCACAAGTGATGTGTAAGTGATTCTAATTCTCTAAATTGGTGTGTATTTGAATGAGAAGATGAAGGTGTTTATATAGGCTCCTTGAGTGAGGTTTCCTTCATGGTGGGTTTTGCTTGGAGATGAAGTTAGGGTTACTTTATGTCCAATTGTCTCCAAAAGTTGATTTGATCTTTCACCCATCAAAGAAAGGAGGTCCTATATGAAATCTTCCACATGGGCCACTTGCCTCGCTTTTGACGTAACATGACGCCATCAATAGAATGTCGTGGCATTGGTTTTGGCAGGAATGCTGGGGCAACAAATGCTTTGGCGTTGCAGTCTATTGCGAATGCTGGGGCATCAGAGGCAGGGGCATGTAATGCTGGGGCATCTAATGCTGTAGCATTTGAACAAACGCGTAAAAATACCACAAGACATACAAAACTGTTAAGTTGTTTGCAAACCCTTCTTTAAACTTTAATGTTGTGATTCTTTTGTATTTCCATTTTTACTAAACATTATTACTGAGAATTTTGCAAGTTATTTATGCTTAGAAGCGTAAATAACTCTATATAAAATAGAGTTATTACACCCCCAAACTTAAACCATTGCTTGTCCTCAAGTAATGACACTCGAACAAGACAAAAATTAAAAACAAAAAAGGGTTGCAAAAATTAGAAGAACAGATCAGCTAAATTCTTTCAAACAGATTTTCAAAAAGGTGCACCTTAAAGAACTTCAGATTTTTCATTCGCACCCCTGTTTCTTCAACATTCAGAGTTATTACTGCTCATGTGGAGTGTGTGTTTGCTGAGCTTAGATTGGTTCCTAACTAATTTCAAAAAGTTTACTTAGCTTAAGAAAGAATAGTTTGTTTTTGATCAAGCTAAAGATTTTTCAAAAGGTAGAATAGGCTCACAATTTCCTCAAGTATTGGGGGGCTTCAAAGCACAACAAAGGCTTGGTTTAAGTATTTCAAATTCTAGGTCAGTGCGCTAACTTCTATTTTGGTGGCTGGTGGATACAGGAGCATTGGTTGCTGCGGCAATGGATGCTCTAGCTTTGAGAACTACATGAAGAGATTTCTAGCTATATTGCCCTCATTGCTGACCCCCTTTTTGCATATTTCTTTTTCTTTTTGTTCTTTTTATCATGCATTTTTGGAACGAGTACAACATTTGTTTCAAGCAATTATAGCTTTTACATGATATTGCATTTGTAGTAATTTGTAAGCTTATTGCACTGCCATTCCTATAATTATCATACTTAGCCTTTATCACCGATGCACCCCCAAACTTAATTCTTTATGCTATTCTAGATTTTTAGTAAAAATTTAGCATTTGATCTTGGTTCACTAATACTACCTTTAGCATCGGATTGTTTTCTAGTTAGCTAAGTTCCTTTCTAAACCCAATTTAACTGTAAAAGCAGCAATAATTTTGATCATTGTTTAAAACTAGGCTGCTTCTATAAATCAGTTAAAAAAAGGCACAGGTTGTATAGAGTTTCAGCTGATCATGCTTCTAAAAATTTTAACCAAAAACATTGACACTTTTAATTAACATGCTATCATATTTAAAAACATTTAACAGTACATATATTAAAAACATTTGACAACAACATATCACCTACACATAACATATTTTAGTTTTTTCAAAACAACATATATAAGTCCTCCCTCCCCAACTTAAAAGCCAGCAGTGTCCTCACTGCTCATGCATGCAAAAGATAGGGGAGAACATATAGTGCTACAACAGTTAATAATATAAAAATAGTTCTAGACCACTGTTGGATGCAATCACAGATGCTACAGCATCCAACAGGTTTATTTTTTAACACAATAGTTATATAGTCAACATAAAAGGTGAGG
The DNA here is from genome assembly GCA_039519185.1 of Astragalus membranaceus. Lineage (NCBI taxonomy): Eukaryota > Viridiplantae > Streptophyta > Magnoliopsida > Fabales > Fabaceae > Astragalus > Astragalus membranaceus. Next base: position 17,414,446 of record CM076850.1, read on the forward strand.
TTTTACTACTTTTTAGCACCACTCCTGATTCTGCTGCTTGACCTGATTGGTGTATGCTTCACCTTTTTCTCACTGCCCTTCTGCTTCTTTGTCTTTGGTTCCTTGTCCTTGGATGCTCCAGCATCGGATGCTCCAGCAACGGTTGCTCCAGTTTTAGTTGCTCCAGGCACCTCAGCAGCAATATCAGCCTCACCTGCAATAGTTTGCTGTTGTTCCTTTGCAGCAAGCTATTCCTTTCTGATGGATGCCAAGGTATCCACGACTAGCTTTCTTGACGCCTCAGCTTGTGCAAGATCTACTTGTTGGGGCACCTTGGATGCTGCTGCAACAGTTGGTTTCTGCATTGCTGCAGCATTAGTTGCTGCATCATCAAGCTCCTGTTGCTGTGGGGCATCTTCAGTGGCCTGCTTCACTTGTCCTTCTTTATTTCCTTTTTCCAATTCCGCCTCTTCTTCAGGTTCATCTTGTGCTCCTTCTCCTGGTTCTTCTTGAGTTGCCTCCAATTTTCTTTTCAAACCAACAATTTTAATGTTAGTTTCAAAAATAGTTTCTGCAGTATTTTTAGGTGGAGCTTTTTCTCTTTCTTTGTAGGTTCAGTGACTGGGGGTGTTGTTTCTTTGGTGGTGGTTTCTGTAATTAGATCTGTGGTGGTGGAGTAAGTAGAGGTTTGTGGTTGGGTTTGTGATTTGGTTTGTGGTTGTGGGCTAGTGTGTGTGGGTGAATTGGTTTCTTTTGTGGCAGATGGTGGGGAGGGTGGTATGGTGGTTTCAACTGGTTCTGGTGAAGTGGTAGTGGGCTTGTATTTCTGCCTTGGTGCTTCCTCCATGATGACATCTCCTGAGTCAGTTTTCTCACTATCTTCTTCACTCTCAGTCTCATCTCCATCAACATCTTTTTCAGTTTCCCTCACAGCCTTCCTTGCCTCTTCTTCTTCACTAGTTTCTTACAAATCCTCTGAGCTTAAAATTGGCTCTTCCTCAATCACAATTTTCTGCTTACCCTTCTGCTGTTGCTTTTTCACAGTTTTTCTTACCTCCTCCTTCTTTTCTTCATACACATCCTCCTCTTCTTCACGCTCTAGTTCTCCCAAGGCCCATGTGGGAAAAATGGGTAGTTCAACTCTACTTTGTCCATTTAACAGCTCTAGGAACATCATTTGCTGCCACTCATATTGCTCTTTTTTGGAATTTCCAAATGGCCTGTTGCTGGAGCATGAATTGCTCTGGCAACAGATCATTTGTCACCTCCTTAGTAAATTTTGCTTTTTCTTTGAACTCAGCAGAGAGAGCACTCTATGGAAACTTCCTTATCTCCTTTTTGTCATTTGAAACTCCAACATTGGTACACAAGTTAGTGATCAAACATGGAAAGAATAGATATTCAGCTCTCTTACTCTTACATAGTAAAATTTCCCTAGCAATGAGTCTTCCTACATCTATGTTTGATTCTGTTAATATGGCATCTAACAGAATCATTCTTTCTTTCTGTCTTGAGGAGGTGTGTGATGTGGGAATCAAAGAGTGAGCTATGAATAAAATCCAAGTTCCTACTTGTTATACCCTAATTTTGTCCGCCTAGGTCGAAACCCTAATTTTCCACAAAAATAAATAGTTTCAGAGGTGTGGCATTATTTTGAAAGGTGAGAAGTGCTATGGGCATGCATTTTGAGTCTTGAAAGGCATTCCAAAGTTTTAAAATCATTTTTAGGGTTGGGATGCACTTTGGGGCAAAATTAGGGTTTTTTGGGTAAAAAGGGTATTTTGGTCATTTTACCCAAAAAGATAATTTCTCAGTAAAAATCACTGTGCAACTTTGGAGGAATTTATTTGGATCAAAATGAGTTGGATCATATTTTTTATGCGCATGCATTGATGAATTTTTGCATAAAAAGTCAAACTTCAAAGAAAAGGGCAAAATGGGAATTTCCTTCAAGGTGAGGTATCAAATCAATTTTGGGAATGGTGATATCATGGAATTTTGGGCCCAATGATTGATTCCTAGGATATGGCCCAAAGTGGCATGAATAATGAGGAATTATATAGAAAGGAATAATCAATAATCTTTGGAATTTTGAAAGGTCAAGTATAGTACAACATGACAACTTGCAATTCCACTCACTCTCTCTCCTCAATGCCGCAGCCACTCTCTCATTTCCAGCCCATATTTTGTGCTTCTCCATGCCCTTGATCCATGTGAGTGGTATTCCTAGCCATTGATTAAAATTCTAGATCAAATCCTAGGCCACAACTTAGTGTGAAATGACCTAATTGCCCTCAACAATTTTTGTGCTACAAAAACTCACCCATTTCGCATATGATCAGCCCACTCTCATTCATTTGTGCTTTCTCATTGTCCCTAATCCATGTGCATTGCAATCTAGACCCTTGATTCAACTTCTATCTCAAATCTCAATGGTTTGCAAAAGCACAAAGCCTATTATACCCTTAATTTTGCATCTGATATAAAACCAAAAATAGGAGACCATCAGGAGATCATTCTCATTTTTACCCTAGCACACAATCAGATCACAATTCCTCTCCTCCTCCCCTCTCAAACCCGAGACCACCTCCCACCATTTCCACCACCAATTCTTCAATTTTCAACCATCCAAACTTCATTATTCTTGATTCCTACACTAGATCCACTTCTAATCTTGCATTATCTTCAAAATTCATCATCAAATCCTTCAAGATCAAGTGATTTTCGTGGGATTCAAGAGGAGGTTCAAGTGTTCTTGGTTTCTATTTTGATCTTCTTCTTCATTTCAAGCAAGATCTAGAGGTAAGCTCACAAACTCTTGCATTTTCTTTAATTTTCATTATGTAATCTCTCTTCTACTCCTCTTTCCTTCTTGAAAGAAGCTTTGAGGACTCATTTCAAACACTATTGGAAAAGGACATTGGGAGCCTTGGGTGTTTGAGATGCGTCCTTGGCCTTGAAGGGAAGATTCTTGTGTTTGAATAATTTTCCTTGCATTTCTACACATTTTTCACCAAATTTCATGAAATAAAACCTTGTTTTCCTCTTCTTTTAGCTTCGGCCATGTAGTGTTTTTTTCTTGTTCATGCATTTCTTTGTTCATATCTTGTGTTGAAGTTGAATTTTTGGTGGGTTTATGCCTTACATAGCCTCGGGTTTGAGGATTAGAGACCTAGGGATTTTTGTTGCTTTTGTTTCTTTGATTTTATGTTGAAATAAATAATGAAATAACAATTGTTTGAGCATGAAATGTATGCATAGGTCCTAGGGTTTATACTTATGAGCTCATTGATGTGATTTGGTTGCAAGAAATTGATGAAATTGTGCTTGATTTTGCCCATAATTGCACTCGTCCATAGGCCATGTCTTTTGGCCAAATTTTGCTCAAAACTTTGTTATTTTGATCTTGCATTTGTGTGTGCATTCGATTCAATTGTGTTTTTCACTTTTACCATTTCACATGTACCATTTCATTAATAATTTACTTTTCACTTTTTACCTTTACTAATTTTCAAAAATTACTTTCTACTTCAAGTAAAATAAATTTACCATTTCACTAACTGTTTACTAAAAGTTTTTACCACTTGCATCTTTGCATAAAAACCCCAAAACATTTTCTCACTTGCATTTCAAACTTTTTCAACTTTATAAAATAAACCCCAAAATACTTTTACCACTTTCAAGACCAAAAACATTTCATCTCATTTCCAAAACACCAAAACCCAAAAACATTTTACCACTTTCTTACCTAAACCTTTTACCAAAACATTTTCACCCTCATGCATCTTCATTCATCCCTATTTTATGCGACACTCTCGTGCATCCTCCTGTCTACTCATTCATACATTCATTCTTGTATGCTCATGCATTCACATGCTTGCCTAATCATGCCTCATTGCTCACATGTTCATTCACCTAACCTAGAATACTCTATGCCTATGATCAATTGTATTCCTTTGTTCTTGATGCCATTTGAATGTCTTAACTTAATTGTGCACAAACCCTTCTACACAATCATGTGCCCTTATAAGACTACCAACATGTGTAGCATAGAGGCATATGTGCCCCTCTTGAGATTGCTTCCAACTTGTGTAGCAATTCCCCTTCACACACAAACACAATTGTGTTGAGAATTTTGTCTTGCATCTTTGACAATTGAATTCTTAGTTAGTGATCTACATGTTTATGCCTGTTTGATTGTTGAGTATGTTTGAGCTTCATTCATTCATTTTGCATTTGGTTTTGGACATAGAATTCGATTGAAAATGATTTACCTATTTTCTAAAACTCTTTTCCAAACCAATTAATTTTCAAAGCATTTTCAATAAACAAAAATGAGCAAGTAGTGGAGGTCACCCATAACCTTTGTTAGTTTGATCTCTATGAACGCTCTTCAATTTCACATGAGTACTTAGCGATGATTACCCATAACCATTGTTAGTTTAATCATTCGCTAATGCTCGTCCTACTTCGAAAACCTTTTCGAAAATATAATAAAAACAAGTTGTTACTAATAGTCAATCAGAGCCTTTGTTCGTCTGACTAGAGGTAACAACTCTTTTTGAGTATTTAGCAGTGATTACCCATAGCCTTTGCTAGTTTAATCACTCGCTAATGGTCGTCCTATTGCGAAAACTCACCAAAAGATAAAAAAACAAAAACCTTTCAGAAAAAGACAAAGGAGAACTACGTAAGCTTTGAGTTCTCCATCGCACCGGGAGATACGTTGGAGCGGGTCGTAACCCCCGTCAAGCACTTTTTCTCTAAAAAACCCTTTTTTTTCTCCTTTCCTTCACATAAATAAGATTTTCACCAAGTCTCTTTCAATGCATTTTTTTTTTCTAATGAGAAGTAGGGAGGCAAGATTAAAGTATTTTCAAACCAACACACTAAAACCACACTTTTATTTAAAGGTTTCCTCTCAGTAGAGAGGATGTGTGGGGTGCTCGTACCTTCCCCACCCATAACCGACCCCCGAACCCAAATCTTCAGTTTTCAAAGGCCAATCGCTTTCCAAAAAAGGTTTTCCTAATATTTTCCTAAATAAATATTGGTGGCGACTCCGTTGTTTTAAAGAAAGTTGTAAACGAGAACAGTTGTCTCCCAAGGACTTTTTCGGGCGCAACAGCTGGCGACTCCGCTGGGGAAGGTCAAGCCTAATTAATTAAATGTGTGGTTCATGTGATTGATTTGAAAAGCTTTGTTTGTCTCTATTCTTCTTCTTTTTTTATACGTTCATGTGCATTCACTTCTTCATCTCTTTCTTTGTGTGCTCTTTGTTTAAAATAGTAGATAGTTGCTTCTTTGCTTATACGCTTAGCTCCTTCATGCATTTCCCCTTCTTATTATGTCCCCTTCTTCTTCGCTCCCTTTCTAAGGTAAGTTCATATATTCCCCAATTCCCCCATGATCCCCTCTTCTCAGCTCCCTTTCTGAGGTAAGTAGTGTGTTTGTTGTTGGTACCCTAGGCTAGTTGTATTTGAATGATATTGAACCCTAGGGTAGACGACATGCTATTGTCTGGACTGTCTGGATTTTCATTTGCAGGTGGGGTAGTTTTGAGGAAATGCCCTTCGCACACACACACACACACACTTATACCTTGAGATGATATGTGTTGATAGAAAAAGGCCATAACCCAGGTCTTCTAGGATACCTTAGGATGAGTGGATTCAAATGATTGGATGCAAATGCAATGCAATATGTACATTATTATGTTAATTGCCGGGAATCATGGTATAACTTGCTTCTTGTCATAGGCGTATATTTAAACACATTTCCACGAGCATTAGCAAAGTTGGGATCAACAAACGAAGTAAGCACTTCATTCAAGTATCATAACTTTAATCAAGTTGCACACCACTTCGCTTTTTGATCCCATTGATACTTTTTCTTTCACGCCTATGACACGATTCCAAGTTACTTTACAATTCCGGCAAACAGCTTAGATGCATGATGAATGATTTTCCAAAATTGGAGTTTTTATGAAATGCAAATGATGCAATGATGTGATGATGCTAGATGCAATGATGTTCTTTCTTTTTGGTTTCGCACAGGTGGTAATTTGAAAATTTACACGCTATATGCCACCTCATATAGGTGTTTATTGAAAATGGAAAAGCATATTTTTGATTTTTGAAAAGTTTTGAGGAAAAATTGGTTGAACTGAATGCAACAATGCAGCACACAATTTGGAAAGCCCTTGTGACCTAAAAGGGGGAAGAACCTACGATCTAGGGCACTATAGAGGTAATTTTCATGTGGCTCTATTCGCACCCTCACAAAGGTCATCAGAGCCCCAGTCTCTCTCATGAAAATCCCCGTAAATGCAGCAAACTGCTAGGTACGAAGCATCATGGAAGAGCACAACTCTGATTGAAACTTTCGCGAGTAGCCAAACGGACAAAGGTCCTGATGGGCTCCCACTACTCGAATCCACTCATCCTATGGTATCCTAGAAGACCTGGTTTATGGCCTTTTTCTATCGACACATATCATCTCAAGGTATAAGTGTGTGTGCGAAGGGCATTTCCTCAAAATTACCCCACCTGCAAATGAAAATCCAGACAGTCCAGACAATAGCATGTCGTCCACCCTAGGGTTCAATATCATTCAAATACAACTAGCCTAGGGTACCAACAACAAACACATTACTTACCTCAGAAAGGGAGCTGAGAAGAGGGGATCATGAGGGAATTGGGGAATATATGAACTTACCTTAGAAAGGGAGCGAAGAAGAAGGGGACATAATAAGAAGGGGAAATGCATGAAGGAGCTAAGCGTATAAGCAAAGAAGCAACTATCTACTATTTTAAACAAAGAGCTTACAAAAGGAGATGAAGAAGTGAATGCACATGAACGTATAAAAAAAAGAAGAAGAATAGAGACAAACAAAGCTTTTCAAATCAATCACATGAACCACACATTTAATTAATTAGGCTTGACCCTCTTTTTTTTAAAAAGGTTTGTTTTTTTTTAAAAGGAGTCGCCAGCTATTGCGCCCGAAAAAGTCCTTGGGAGAGAACTGTTCTCGTTTACAACTTTCTTTAAAACAACGGAGTCGCCACCAATATTTATTTAGGAAAATATTAGGAAAACCTTTTTTGGAAAGCGATTGGACTTTGAAAACTGAAGATTTGGGTTCGGGGGTCGGTTATGCGTGGGGAAGGTACGAGCACCCCACACATCCTCTCTAATGAGAGGGAACCTTTAATTAAAAGTGTGGTTTTAGCAGTTTGCTGCATTTACGGGGATTTTCATGAGAGAGACTGAGGCTCTGATGACCTTTGTGAGGGTGCGAATAGAGCCACATGAAAATTACCTCTAAAGTGCCCTAGATCGTAGGTTCTTCCCCCTTTTAGGTCACAAGAGCTTTCCAAATTGTGTGCTGCATTATTGCATTCAGTTCAACCAATTTTTCCTCAAAAATTTTCAAAAATCAAAAATATGCTTTTCCTTTTTCAATAAACACCTATATGAGGTGGCATATGGCGTGTAAATTTTCAAACTACCACCTGTGCGAAACCAAAAAGAAAGAACATCATTGCATCTAGCATCATCACATCATTGCATCATTTGCATTTCTTAAAAACTCCAATTTTGGAAAGTAACTTGGAATCGTGTCATAGGCGTGAAAGAAAAAGTATCAATGGGATCAAAAAGTGAAGTGGTACTTAATTCAAGGTTTCCGGCTGTCAAGAGAATAGATATAGAGAGTTTGAAGGGGTTTGTTTCCTTGATGGGGCCTGAAGAGAGGGATTTGTTCGGGAAGGCTTGTGGTAATCTCCTTAGATTGTTACAATTGGACGTTCAAGAGAGTGCTATCATGGCTCTGAGCCGATTCTATGATCCAGAAATCCGGTGCTTCCTCTTCAAAGATGTTCAGCTATCACCAACCCTCGAGGAATATGAGCAGATCCTGGGGTTTTCTAGGCCAAAGTCAGCACCTTACCAGTATCAGAAACATCGGTACACAGATCAGAAGTTTTCTCAATTTTTGCAAGTCAGTGTGAGGGAATTAGTGCTTCATAAAGAAAGGAAGAATCGCCTCATGGGTTTTCAACTAAGCTATTTCGAGAGTTTATTGACAGCTCATGCTCAAGCTAGCAAATGGGGTCTTTTCAAGCAGTTGTTAGCCCTCATTATTTTCGGGATTGTCCTTTTCCCACAATTCGAGAGCTTCATTGATGAGAATGCCATTGGGCTCTTTTTAGCTTTCATCAGCAAAGATAACCCAATCAATCCCGTGCCTGCAGTTCTTGCAGATACTTACTATTCCTACACTCATCACCGTGCGTTAGGGAAGAAGAAAATTGTTTGCTCCCTCCATGTCTTGTACGCTTGGCTTCTTAATCATGTCATCACTCACCAGAAGAAAGCTACGGATTTGGTAAACTATGCCTTGAGTTGCGAGGTAGAAGCTAGAAGTGCGCAAGAATGGGTACATGCCTTGGGGGATCTCAATGCTCTCAAAATCAATTGGTTCACTTACTCATGTTGGAAGGATAGGCCTTCAATACTGTTCCAGTGCGGCAATTTCCAGAATGTGCCCGTGATGGGAACCCAAGGTTATATCAATTACAATCCTTCTCTCACAATCAGACAACTTGGGTATCCCATGAAGAATGCACCCACTCAGGACATGTTGATCCCTGTCTTTCTTGACAAGGAAGATTCCAAGAATCAAGCTCTGCTTTAGATAATTGCAAAAGCCTGGGAGAATCCGGTGTATAAGGATAAGGATGAGATCACCAAGAAGACTAGTGAGATCTCTTTCTATCAATGGCTTCACGAGAGAATGCAAGATGTTAGTATTCCTCATCAGGGTGTGCTGTCAGTTGAAAAGGAAGTACCGGAGCCTAATGCCCCAATTGTCAAAGAATTGAGTGAGGTCAAGTCTACCTTGTCTAAGGTAGAAGAAGAAAAGAAAGCCTTGCAAGGCAAGTTGGGGAAAGTAATGGCTGAGAAAAAAAGGCTAGAGGGTGAGAATAAGCGCAAGGCGGAAGCTCTTGAAGAGGCTAACGAGAGACTCAAAAAAGAAGAAGAAAGCAAACAAGAGATGAAGAAATATTTGAAGGGGGCCAAAGACGAATTGAAGAGATCTAATGCAAAGACAGGTGAAGCCATGGCAGAAGCAAATGAGTGGAGAGAATTATGCAAGAAGTCTCTGGCAAGTGAGAGAGCTGCAAAGAAGTCCCTGACTGAATCCAGACAAGAATCTCACCTAGTGATGGAATTGAGAAGGCAATTGAGAAGCATTGAGCAAGAAAGGGTATCCATGGAAGGAATTCTCAAGGAGTATCAGCAAGCTTTGATAGACGAGCGGGAAATATCTGAGGAAGTGAAAAGGGACCTTCGCTGTGTAGAAGGAGCTTACAGGCAGGTCCGAGCGGAGAGTCAACACTGGCACGAGCGCTTCATGACCCTAATTGGAAAGATAGAAGACCAAGAAATTGTCAAGGATCTGAGGGAGTGTTGCACCCGAAAAAGTCCTTGGGAGAGAACTGTTGTCGTTTACAACTTTCTTTAAAACAACGGTGTCGCCACCAATTTTTATTTAGGAAAATATTAGGAAAACCTTTTTTGGAAAGCGATTGGCCTTTGAAAACTGAAGATTTGGGTTCGGGGGTCGGTTATGCGTGGGGAAGGTACGAGCACCCCACACATCCTCTCTACTGAGAGGGAACCTTTAATTAAAAGTGTGGTTTTAGGGTGTTGGTTTGAAAATACTTTAATCTTGCCTCTCTGCTTCTTATTGAAAAAAATTGCATTGAAAAAGACTTGGTGAAAATCTTATTTATGTGAAAGAAAGGAGAAAAAAAAGGTTTTTAGAGAAAAAGTGCTTGACGGGGGTTACGACCCGCTCCTACGTATCTCCCGGTGCGATGGAGAACTCAAAGCTTACGTAGTTCTCCTTTGTCTTTTTCTGAAAGGTTTTTGTTTTTTATCTTTTGGTGAGTTTTTGCAATAGGACGAGCATTAGCGACTGATTAAACTAACAAAGGCTATGGGTAATCACTTCTAAATACTCAAAAAGAGTTGTTACCTCTAGTCAGACGAACAAAGGCTCTGATTGACTATTAGTAACAACTTGCTTTTATTATATTTTCGAAAAGGTTTTCGAAGTAGGACGAGCATTAGCGAATGATTAAACTAACAAAGGTTATGGGTAATCATCGCTAAGTACTCATGTGAAATTGAAGAGCGTTCATCGAGATCAAACTAACTAAGGTTATGGGTGACCTCCGCTACTTGCTCATTTTTGTTTATTGAAAATGCTTTGAAAATTAATTGGTTTGGAAAAGAGTTTTAGAAAATAGGTAAATCATTTTCAATCGAATTCTATGTCCAAAACCAAATGCAAAATGAATGAATGAAGCTCAAACATACTCAACAATCAAGCAGCCATAAACATGTAGATCACTAACTAAGATTAAGCATGCCAATATAATGAAAGAATTCAATTGTCAAAGATGCAAGACAAAATTCTCAAAACAATTGTGTTTGTGTGTGAAGGGGAATTGCTACACAAGTTGGAAGCAATCTCAAGAGGGGCATATATGCCTCTATGCTACACATGTTGGTAGTCTTATAAGGGCACATGATTGTGTAGAAGGTTTTGTGCACAATTAAGTCAAGACATTCAAATGGCATCAAGAACAAAGGAATACAATTGATTATAGGCATAGAATGATCTAGGTTAGATGAATGAACATGCAAGCAATGATGTGAATGATTAGGCAAATATGCAAATGCGTCAGCATACAAGACTTTGCATGAATGAATAAGCATATAAGACTATGCATGAATGAAAGATTGAGCATACAAGACTATGAATGCATGAGCATAATTATTGTGTAAGGTATGAACATTTGAGTATGCATGGACATGTGAATATGTAAGTTAGAAATGAATATGGAAGAATAAGTAAGAGGATGCATGAAGTATGTCGCATAAAATAGGGATGAATGAAGATGCGTGAGGGTGAAAATGTTTTGGTAAAAGGTTTAGGTAAGAAAGTGGTAAAATGTTTTTGGGTTTTGGTGTTTTGGAAATGAGATGAAATGTTTTTGGTCTTGAAAGTGGTAAAAGTATTTTGGGGTCTATTTTATAAAGTTGAAATAGTTTGAAATGCAAGTGAGAAAATGTTTTGGGGTTTTTATGCAAAGATGCAAGTGGTAAAAACTTTTAGTAAAAAGTTAGTGAAATGGTCAATTTATTTTACTTGGAGTAGAAAGTAATTTTTGAAAATTAGTAAAGGTAAGAAGTGAAAGGTAAGTTATTAATGAAATGGTACATGTGAAATGGTAAAAGTGAAAAACACAATTGAATCAAATGCACACACAAATGCAAGATCAAAATAACAAAGTTTTGAGCAAAATTTGGCCCAAAGACATGGCCTATGGCCGAATGCACATGGAGTATGAGAATGAGTTTTCATTTGATGAAAATTAGGCAAACAAGATTCAAAATACAAGAAAACGCAAGAAAACACAAGAACAACTCCTTCAAAGCCAAGGAGCCACCTCAAACACCCAAGCCTCCCTAAGTGCTTGTCAATAGTGTTTGAGGTGGCTCCTCAAAGCAACAACAATATATGAAGGAGTTGAGATGAGGAGAATAGAGATTATGCAAAAACGAAGAAAATGCAAGAGTTTTGAAGTTTTACCTTGAATCCAAGCTATGAAGGGAGTGATATGAAGAACAAGACCACAAATCAACTAAATCGTCCACAAACCTCAATGAAACTTGCGCCCCTTGCCTTGATTCTTGAGGTTAGATGATGAACAATTAGGTTTTAGTAGAAGGGAAGGACGATATGTGAAGTAGGAGTGGATTTGAGATAGAAAATGGGAGTGAATTGAAAAAGAATGGAGGAGGAATTGGGGGGTAGGGGGTTCGGCCAAAGAGAGGAAATGGAGAAGGGAAAATTGTGTGAGGATTGTGTGAGTGAATTGTGAGGCCAAAGATTGCTCATGTGTGGAAATGAGAGGGTATTTATAGAGTTGTTTTAGGTCTAGGGGTAATTGGGTCATTGTTCTTTACTAGGTGCTCTAGGATTGGGTTTTAAATTTGAATGGAGGGCTAGGATTAGAGATCACTTGGATTGTGGGTAGTGAGAAAACACATAAATGAGAGTGAGGGAGAGGAGGAGGTATTCGCATATTAGAGGAGAGAGGGAGGGAGAGCTTGTCCTATTTTGGGAATGGAGGCTCATATGTGATGTGAGGTAAAAATAGGGTTAAGGGTATAATTGAGATGGAATGTTACCAAAGAAGTAATTTTGTATTTTCTTGTGAAGAGGTGAGTGTGAGTGGGTGGGGTAATTTACAAAAGAGGGCATAAATCTATGTGGGAGTGAGTGATGGTCACCAAAAGGGAAAAGTTAAGGATAGTACAAAGCATATTCTTAAGGAATAAGGAATAGAAGAGTGTGGAAGAAATTGTGGAGAGAGAGAGAGAGAGGGAATTTCGAAATTGTGGGGGGAGAGAGAGAGAGAATTTCGAAATTGTGGGGGGAGAGAGAGAGAGAGAGAGAGGAAAAAAAAACTTGTTTTTGGTCTTTTGTCTTATTGAGGACACTTCCTTCTTTTTGAGTTTTTGAATTTTGGGCATGAAAGTGAAGGTGCACCTATTAAAAAGTGTCACATATTTTTGAGCACCATAAATATTCCCTCTAATTATTCTAGGCAATAAAAATTGTCATTTAGTAATTGGGGAATATTTAATGGTCTTTTTTGGGTTTTTTATGCACTAAAAATGGGGAAAAAGCATTTTTAATTATTTTGGACTAGGACTTTCTTTCCAAAAATTATACAAAAATTACCCTTGGTAGAGTAACATGTATGCCACGTCCTTGACCTGGTTTTGGTCCAAAAATAATTAGTTCGCTTTTATTTAAATGCCCACAAATGCAAAAATATGCACTATTTTATTTCCTAAAATTCCTAAAAATTAAGAAAAATGTTTTTGGGTGCCAAAAATTAATAATGATCAATAAATGGCCTTTTTTGATGAAAATACAGACACGTGCCAAATGACGGGGGCACAGGGCAGCTCACGTAGTGACTACTGGCGCGCGCGCGAAATTCAAATAAAAATGCGAAATAGGGGACGAACACACATAAATGCACCAATCCACTGTTTTCCACACATTATGAATTACCTTATTGCTTCTATTTTTCTGAAAAATGTTTTTTGACTTGGTCGGACAAAATTGGGGTATTACAGCTGCCCCTCTTTATTTCACATTTCGCCAAGAAATATGAATTGGCCTTTTCATATTTGTTGGTGAAATGGAAATAAAGATATAGAAATAATACTAATTTTGTCTGCTTCAGAAAAGTTCAAATTTTCTTTTTGTTATTTTCCTTTTGAGAAAGGGGGTTAACACTTGTCGCATTAACGGGAAAGTAGTAAATTGGGAAAAGCGGTAAATTGGGAATTCGGAGGTTGCCTAAAACCTTCTAACGGACTCTTGCTGAGTCCGAGCTCTGGGGGTGGCCTTTTCGAGCAGCCGATCAACATCAGGTCTGGAACTGATTCGATCAATGGATTTACGCTATGTCTTAGGCTGACACAACTAATCCGAAGGACTTAACGAAGTCGGATGGATCCATCGCGCGCTCGTATACCATGTTGTGATCAATGGAAGGAGTTCACTAACTCGGTGGGAGTTCACTAACTCTGTGCTGATGGAGTTTACTAACTCGAGGTTGATGGAGTTTACTAACTCAGTGCTGATGGAGTTTACTAACTCGGTGTTGATGGAGTTTACTAACTCAGTGTCATGGTGATTTCCTAAAAATGAGATTTTTGGGACTCTCTGGTCCAAAGTAACTTTTCTCTTGGATGGTGCATGAAATGCATGCACTTGGGTATTTGGGTGCACATGAATGCAATGATTGATTTTGGTGTTTGCTTTTTCTTCTTCTATCTCTTTTTGTTTCTTTCTTCTGAGACGCAAATATGAAAGCATAATGAAATGATGAATGGCATGAATGTTATGAGAATGATGAATGGTATAGGAATGTTGTGTTCTTTTTGTTCCGTCTTCCGTTGTTTTTTCATTTTGTTTATTCTTTTTCTGAGCAGCTTTCTTTTTTCTGCTCGTTTGTTGTTTTCTTGCTGAGCAGCTTTCTCTTTTCTGCTCGTTTGTTTTTTCTTGAAATTCCTTTTTTTTGTTGGTTAAATCAATCCGCAGGACTTGTGACACTTAATACGAAGACCGCTCCGGGGCGATGATTATTCACTGGCTTGCAATGATTTTGTTACTTTTAAGTGCTGGTGCGTGCGGCTGTTTTGTTTTTCTTGCAGCTTTATTCACTAGGGAGAACACTTTTTTCTGTGATTTTCAAAGATTTCGCAATGCTTTGCGATGCTATGAATGTATGCACATGTTTTCAATTCAATTTCATCAATCATAAAAGTTATTATTTTGAAAGAAACTGAATAAATGAAAGCAAAGACACGAAAAGCAAGCATATGAAAAAAAAGTTGAACTTTTATCGATTGGAAACTGGTCGTGCAGAATGTCACGCCAATTGAAAGTACATTTCAATTTTCTTTTAAACTAAAAAAAATACAAGAAAAAGGAACAGATCCTGCGATTCTATCCTTGAAGTAACGGCGCCCACCGTTCATACTCATGATCTTGATCACCCCCTTATCCAAACCTTCGAGAGTGCTGATTGCCTTTTCTTTTTTCAATCCCAAGTTTTCTGACCCTAATTTTTGCCTGGATCGCCCTTTGCGGGTTTTCAATCCACCGGGTCGCTCTGATTTTGCCTAGGCCGCCCTTTAAGGGTTTTCAACCTAGCGAGCTTATTTTTACTTGGCTTATCTTTCTCTTTTTTCTGTTTATTTTTCTAGGCATAGTACTTCTTTATCACATCCGAGTTGACTGGGTTTGGGATTTCATCTCCATCCATGTTTGCAAGAATCAACGCTCCTCTAGAGAATGCCTTCTTCACCACATAAGGTCCTTCGTACTTGGGAGCCCACTTGCCTCTGGGATCTGTCTGGATCGGCAAGATCTGCATGAGTACGAGGTCTCCTTCTTGGAATTCTCTGGGCCGGATTTTCTTGTCGAAAGCCCTCATCATCCTCTGTTGATACAGCTGTCCATGGCACATAGCAGCTACCCTCTTCTTGTCAATGAGATTCAGTTGGTCAAAACGGGATCGAACCCACTCTGCTTCTTCTAATTTGGTCTCCATCAATACCCGCAACGAGGGCATTTCCACTTCAATGGGGAGTACTGTAACACCCCTTTTTTCTTTCTTCTACCCGTTAATTTATTAGCGTAAAAATCAGAGTTTCAAATTTTAGTTACATCACAAGGGATGTCACACTTACTTCGTTAAACATCACACGCCAAATTACTCGCTTTTGGAAAACAGCCTTATAATACTTTCAAAACGTAATCGTCAATTAAAATACAACTTCAAAGCGAAAAATCCAACAAGTTTAATCATAAAGGCATTGCAACTATGCAAGGCTTACATTACTAAAATCCAACCACCACAACAATCCTAAGTAACATAAACAACGTCGTTCCCCCTAGTGTTACATAATCAGAGCAGACGACCCGACTCGAATTAGTGAAGGTACCTAGTCCTTCACTCGCAATCACCTGCACGTTACCACGTAGGGGTAACATTCAAACAGAAGGGTGAGTCCAATTCAATTCATATAATAAATCATATGATAAATAGTAAGTCAAGTCACAGCTCTAAAATAAGCACATCACAATCATCAATCACATCACTACAATAACTCATAAATAATCACATCACAATCATCGATCACATCACTACAATAACTCATCACTATGTCATGTAGGCATATGAAATGCAACCCACTCGCGGGCATATGCATGAGGTACCTTTTCACAAACGTCGCTTAGCCATTATGGCCTCATCGTCACTTAGCCTTTTGGGCCTCAAAACGTCACTGGGTTTATGCTTATGGGATGCATGAGACACTATAACATGCACCACGCACAAATCACACAATTACGGTCAACCATGTGACCCGTCACTTACCCATTTATTCACAAGAAGCACAGCACCTGTCAATTCACAATTTACACAACAACATCACTTAGCCATTTAGGCCTTAACATCACTTAGCCATTCAGGCCTCAAACGTCACTGGGTTTCATCGTCACTTATACATAAACATCATCACTCAAACAATAGCCACTGAGGGCAAAAACGTCATTTACTAGCCACCAAGGGCATCATCGTCATTTACACATCATTATAAATAATATTAGCCACTAAGGGCAAAACAGTCATTTACACGTCATTATAAATAATATTAGCCACTAAGGGCAAAACAGTCATTTAACTAGCCACTAGGGGCATCATCGTCAAAATCATCATTTTTGACACTAAATCGTTAACACCACTGGTCATACGCAAAAGAGAGTTTTTAAAGACACCAAAACATCTTTTCACTGTCACAGCAACGATCACCGGGAACAGCCACTTGGGGCGCCCCAGCAACCTTCAGAAATAATAAGTTTTTATTTTTAAAAATGGGGCACGCAGATAGACAACTGAAAATGCTTCACAACGCTTTTTGAAACGTTCAAAACGGATGTTCGAGTCGAAAGATATAGCGAAAATAGTTTTCGAAAATATTTTGGGAACATCCTGAAAAACTGGCGTCATGGGCGCCCAGCGCCCAGGCACCTGGCGCCCAGCGCCTAGCACAATGCAACACACGCACACACACACCCAGGCGCTCAGCGCCCAGCGCCTGGCGCCCAGCGCCTTGGCGCAACACACAACGCACGCACACGGGCGCTCAGCACCCAGCGCTGGCACCCAGCGCCCAGCGCTACACACACACACACACACGCACACGGGCGCTCAGCGCCCAGCGCTGGCACCCAGCCCCCAGCGCCTGGCGCAACACTGCACAGCGCACAGCACCCATGGGCGCCCAGCGCCCAGGCACTTTCAGCAACACAAATTTTTGCACAATTTCACATACACATCGTTTTCTTCGAAATTTCCACATAATCCGTCACACCCATATTACAACCACTCCTAATCACATGTAAAATCATCAAAGCCACCTATCAAACATCGAAATTCACACATCCTAAGCGCAACATAGATCACGCATATACAAACAACAAGACATGAATTCGCCAAACATCATCATGATCATATTAAACTCTAGGCCATCACTACTTAGGATCTATCATAGGAATCATTATAGAAATTGATAGAACTCCCCTTACCTCGAATTTGAAGAACAGGAGCCCTAGAGACGGTCACGAACGAAACCACGGCAACAATTTACGCCCCTCTCCTCTCCTTGGTTGTGCGACCTCTTCCTTCTCCTCTTCCCCTTCCCTCTACGGCGCACTCCTCTTTTCCTTTCTCTCTTCTCACTTTCGCAAAATGCCTCTCAAAACCCTAGCCCCCAATTGGCTTAGCCACATTCGCATATCACTTGGACCATGGGCTTGGGCTTTTCACTTAAGCCCAAGTCTAGCTAATTGGTGCCTTCATCTCCAAATACCACCTACACCATTTCTATATAATCTCTAATAATTAAATTATATCCAATTAATTAAATTAAATTCCTAAATACTTAATCAAATAAATTAATTAAATATTTTAGGGTGTTACAACTCTCCCCCACTTAGAATATTTCGTCCTCGAAATTCACCTGTCAACGCCAACACTCTCCCTCTAAGGCCACCTAGACAACTAGTGCTATCTATCATGCTGATTACTATTGCTTTGATTACCGGCGGTAAGTGCTTGGGCGGCCGTCCCTCCTACTTGTTCAGCCAGGTAACTTCAAGCAGTAATAATCAGACTCACTCTCTACTCCGCTGCGCTACTCTGATAAACTAGCTCGCATTCTACCTCACTCATCTACCCTTAAGGATAACAAAATACATCAATCATCACAGCATCACAACGAAACTCACCGGGCGTACAACAGTCGTACCACAAGCCTCATAATCTAGCAACATGACAACAACATCAACGAACAACTTTGCCACTCAGGCGACATCAACAACTAAAATTGCCACTCAGGCGACATCAACAACTAAAATTGCCACTCAGGCGACATCAACAACGACAAACCAACAGCAAAGCAACATCATCAATAACAATATAGCTTGGGCCATTCGGCGGTACCCAAGACAACACCAAAACATCAACATTATTAACGAGGCAACCACACGCAACAACAAAGCAACAATGCGGAGACAACCCCGGGACCAACAATCCTATAATCAATAGCACATCAACAACTTCATGCATCAAAGCGCCGACACTACAACAACGACTTGGGCTCTAAGCCACCGACAACACAACTGCAATTTAATTCGACCGACACGCCTAAAAATCAACGACACTAGAAACAGTCAATTTTGCCTTGAAAGTAGAATATTCAGTTAGGCCTCTGAATAAGCTTTCCAAAACATTTTAGTTTACTCAAATCGGGCTCCTGGGTCAAAAGATAATGCAAAAACATTTTTCCGTTACAATGACAGCATAAACTAAGCAACGCAGGAAATTCCAGCACTCACACATAAACTTCAACAATTTATTTACCCTATCAAAAGACATCGGAATTTTTCAAAAAACCCCTCTACGGAATACTTACGAAGTCTAGTTTCTGGCTATATTTTTAGAATTTCAAAATGATGAGTCAAATAGCACCGTCTTCGCAAACAAGGCAGTTGGTCCAGAAAATGGGGCAGCGACTGTGTCTAAAATTGCGACTCTTCTACAATGCCCAAAACAAACCCAAATAACACGAAACTTCAGCCAAAACAGTAAATCATTTTGTCTAGTTTTCAAAGAAATTGGATTCATTCGAAAAGGAGTTCATTTGAAAACACTACAATCAAAACATTGACCCTATGCCCAGACGGTCGCTAGAATTTTACCCTAACTTGCGAAGCCCATAACTGGAGCTATACTACTCCAAATGCGACCAAACCAAAGCCAAAATGACCAGCGTTCAGTCTAGTTTCTAAAATTGTGTGCTACATAATTTATCAATTCAGTAAAACAGTCCTAGTTTAGCCGAAAGTCAAACCTACTCAAAGTGCCTACACAGGGAGCCTAGCAACAAATTAAGCATCCAAGCAGTCACCAATTCAGCCATCAAGCATAGTTTAAATTTCCCAATAATCATATACATTCAAACATCATTTCCTTCAAAATTCAACCTTGCTACTTGTAAAACCAACTAGTACAACTCTCTAACTACTAAAAATACAGTTTAGCACCTCCTCAGAAAATAACCAAAAATCAGCTTCCTCTCATTAGTAATTAAAAGTCACTCCCCAAATAACAACAAGTTCATTTTTATAAGGTGTCTCCATTTAACTACCAACTCGGCTCTATAAAGTCTCTAAATTACTAACAATTCAATTATACATCTTTACCGCCCAATTCGACTTACGCATGCATCAATTTAATTTTAGTTCATCCTATTAACTCAATGCATTTATATACTAATAACGTTAGTCACAAGCAAGACTAACCTCTCGAATCAATATTTCTTCTAAGTCAAACAATACATAGAGCACGCCAATTTTCATAACCAATTTAAACACCATTTTTACAGACTAGTCTTTGTGTGATTTAAATAACCAAATTCAACCTCATAGAGCAGCCAAGGTCCCATACATACTAATACATACCAATACACTTTTGCTCCCAAAGAAACCAAATAATAGTTTTCAAAATCGTGATCAAATCATTTTTGACAAGATTTTCAAAACCCACACCACCACAAGTCGCTACTCCTTTTTAAAATAAAACCAATTAGAGAAAAAGGTCATTTTTCCAATTCCACAAAACTTCAACACCTACACTTCCTTCCTTTAAAATTCTAAGTCCAAAATAATTCATTTCTTTCAATTTCTACAACAACAACACCTACGTTCCTTCGTTAAAGTAGGTTTTATCACCAATATCAGTTTCCAACCGTAAAATCGTCCATTTGACTTTTCAAAAACAATTTCAGAAGCCCTTTTTCCTTTCAGATCACAAAATTACATAGCACATGACATTAGTGTCGCTAAACTAAAACGGTTTTCAAAAACATCAATAATTAAACAGCAATACTAATCCTTAGAAAACAGTACAATATTTCCAGCTAACAGCAACAGTAGTGTAATGGTACAATAACCCAACTACGTAACAATAAACAAACAGCAATGGCAATAACACAGTATTTACCTTGCAGCACAACAGTAACTTAATTTACAGCAGCAGCAATCACCAAAAGCACATAAGCACAACAACAGGGTCAAAATAAAAGTCACAACCAAACGACACAGGGTTCACACGGAGCACAACATAGCAAACAGCACACAATACCAGTAGGGGCGTCTCCCCCACTAGTTCACTTACCATTAGCAACTCTTGGCTTACCTGCAATACAAATAATGGTCAGCACTTAAAAGACAACAGTTGGTCGTACACCGACACAACGACTCGACGACTTGGCCGGACGGACCAACCATTGCTCTGATACCACTATTGTAACACCCCTTTTTTTTTTCTTCTACCCGTTAATTTATTAGCGTAAAAATCAGAGTTTCAAATTTTAGTTACATCACAAGGGATGTCACACTTACTTCGTTAAACATCACACGCCAAATTACTCGCTTTTGGAAAACAGCCTTATAATACTTTCAAAACGTCATCGTCAATTAAAATACAACTTCACAGCGGAAAATCCAACAAGTTTAATCATAAAGGCATTGCAACTATGCAAGGCTTACATTACTAAAATCCAACCACCACAACAATCCTAAGTAACATAAACAACGTCGTTCCCCCCTAGTGTTACATAATCAGAGCAGACGACCCGACTCGAATTAGTGAAGGTACCTAGTCCTTCACTCGCAATCACCTGCACGTTACCACGTAGGGGTAACATTCAAACAGAAGGGTGAGTCCAATTCAATTCATATAATAAATCATATGATAAATAATAAGTCAAGTCACAGCTCTAAAATAAGCACATCACAATCATCAATCACATCACTACAATAACTCATAAATAATCACATCACAATCATCGATCACATCACTACAATAACTCATCACTATGTCATGTAGGCATATGAAATGCAACCCACTCGCGGGCATATGCATGAGGTACCTTTTCACAAACGTCGCTTAGCCATTATGGCCTCATCGTCACTTAGCCTTTTGGGCCTCAAAACGTCACTGGGTTTATGCTTATGGGATGCATGAGACACTATAACATGCACCACGCACAAATCACACAATTACGGTCAACCATGTGACCCGTCACTTACCCATTTATTCACAAGAAGCACAGCACCTGTCAATTCACAATTTACACAACAACATCACTTAGCCATTTAGGCCTTAACATCACTTAGCCATTCAGGCCTCAAACGTCACTGGGTTTCATCGTCACTTATACATAAACATCATCACTCAAACAATAGCCACTGAGGGCAAAAACGTCATTTACTAGCCACCAAGGGCATCATCGTCATTTACACATCATTATAAATAATATTAGCCACTAAGGGCAAAACAGTCATTTACACGTCATTATAAATAATATTAGCCACTAAGGGCAAAACAGTCATTTAACTAGCCACTAGGGGCATCATCGTCAAAATCATCATTTTTGACACTAAATCGTTAACACCACTGGTCATACGCAAAAGAGAGTTTTTAAAGACACCAAAACATCTTTTCACTGTCACAGCAACGATCACCGGGAACAGCCACTTGGGGCGCCCCAGCAACCTTCAGAAATAATAAGTTTTTATTTTTAAAAATGGGGCACGCAGATAGACAACTGAAAATGCTTCACAACGCTTTTTGAAACGTTCAAAACGGATGTTCGAGTCGAAAGATATAGCGAAAATAGTTTTCGAAAATATTTTGGGAACATCCTGAAAAACTGGCGTCATGGGCGCCCAGCGCCCAGGCACCTGGCGCCCAGCGCCTAGCACAATGCAACACACGCACACACACACCCAGGCGCTCAGCGCCCAGCGCCTGGCGCCCAGCGCCTTGGCGCAACACACAACGCACGCACACGGGCGCTCAGCGCCCAGCGCTGGCACCCAGCGCCCAGCGCTACACACACACACACACGCACACGGGCGCTCAGCGCCCAGCGCTGGCACCCAGCCCCCAGCGCCTGGCGCAACACTGCACAGCGCACAGCACCCATGGGCGCCCAGCGCCCAGGCACTTTCAGCAACACAAATTTTTGCACAATTTCACATACACATCGTTTTCTTCGAAATTTCCACATAATCCGTCACACCCATATTACAACCACTCCTAATCACATGTAAAATCATCAAAGCCACCTATCAAACATCGAAATTCACACATCCTAAGCGCAACATAGATCACGCATATACAAACAACAAGACATGAATTCGCCAAACATCATCATGATCATATTAAACTCTAGGCCATCACTACTTAGGATCTATCATAGGAATCATTATAGAAATTGATAGAACTCCCCTTACCTCGAATTTGAAGAACAGGAGCCCTAGAGACGGTCACGAACGAAACCACGGCAACAATTTACGCCCCTCTCCTCTCCTTGGTTGTGCGACCTCTTCCTTCTCCTCTTCCCCTTCCCCTCTACGGCGCACTCCTCTTTTCCTTTCTCTCTTCTCACTTTCGCAAAATGCCTCTCAAAACCCTAGCCCCCAATTGGCTTAGCCACATTCGCATATCACTTGGACCATGGGCTTGGGCTTTTCACTTAAGCCCAAGTCTAGCTAATTGGTGCCTTCATCTCCAAATACCACCTACACCATTTCTATATAATCTCTAATAATTAAATTATATCCAATTAATTAAATTAAATTCCTAAATACTTAATCAAATAAATTAATTAAATATTTTAGGGTGTTACAACTCTCCCCCACTTAGAATATTTCGTCCTCGAAATTCACCTGTCAACGCCAACACTCTCCCTCTAAGGCCACCTAGACAACTAGTGCTATCTATCATGCTGATTACTATTGCTTTGATTACCGGCGGTAAGTGCTTGGGCGGCCGTCCCTCCTACTTGTTCAGCCAGGTAACTTCAAGCAGTAATAATCAGACTCACTCTCTACTCCGCTGCGCTACTCTGATAAACTAGCTCGCATTCTACCTCACTCATCTACCCTTAAGGATAACAAAATACATCAATCATCACAGCATCACAACGAAACTCACCGGGCGTACAACAGTCGTACCACAAGCCTCATAATCTAGCAACATGACAACAACATCAACGAACAACTTTGCCACTCAGGCGACATCAACAACTAAAATTGCCACTCAGGCGACATCAACAACTAAAATTGCCACTCAGGCGACATCAACAACGACAAACCAACAGCAAAGCAACATCATCAATAACAATATAGCTTGGGCCATTCGGCGGTACCCAAGACAACACCAAAACATCAACATTATTAACGAGGCAACCACACGCAACAACAAAGCAACAATGCGGAGACAACCCCGGGACCAACAATCCTATAATCAATAGCACATCAACAACTTCATGCATCAAAGCGCCGACACTACAACAACGACTTGGGCTCTAAGCCACCGACAACACAACTGCAATTTAATTCGACCGACACGCCTAAAAATCAACGACACTAGAAACAGTCAATTTTGCCTTGAAAGTAGAATATTCAGTTAGGCCTCTGAATAAGCTTTCCAAAACATTTTAGTTTACTCAAATCGGGCTCCTGGGTCAAAAGATAATGCAAAAACATTTTTCCGTTACAATGACAGCATAAACTAAGCAACGCAGGAAATTCCAGCACTCACACATAAACTTCAACAATTTATTTACCCTATCAAAAGACATCGGAATTTTTCAAAAAACCCCTCTACGGAATACTTACGAAGTCTAGTTTCTGGCTATATTTTTAGAATTTCAAAATGATGAGTCAAATAGCACCGTCTTCGCAAACAAGGCAGTTGGTCCAGAAAATGGGGCAGCGACTGTGTCTAAAATTGCGACTCTTCTACAATGCCCAAAACAAACCCAAATAACACGAAACTTCAGCCAAAACAGTAAATCATTTTGTCTAGTTTTCAAAGAAATTGGATTCATTCGAAAAGGAGTTCATTTGAAAACACTACAATCAAAACATTGACCCTATGCCCAGACGGTCGCTAGAATTTTACCCTAACTTGCGAAGCCCATAACTGGAGCTATACTACTCCAAATGCGACCAAACCAAAGCCAAAATGACCAGCGTTCAGTCTAGTTTCTAAAATTGTGTGCTACATAATTTATCAATTCAGTAAAACAGTCCTAGTTTAGCCGAAAGTCAAACCTACTCAAAGTGCCTACACAGGGAGCCTAGCAACAAATTAAGCATCCAAGCAGTCACCAATTCAGCCATCAAGCATAGTTTAAATTTCCCAATAATCATATACATTCAAACATCATTTCCTTCAAAATTCAACCTTGCTACTTGTAAAACCAACTAGTACAACTCTCTAACTACTAAAAATACAGTTTAGCACCTCCTCAGAAAATAACCAAAAATCAGCTTCCTCTCATTAGTAATTAAAAGTCACTCCCCAAATAACAACAAGTTCATTTTTATAAGGTGTCTCCATTTAACTACCAACTCGGCTCTATAAAGTCTCTAAATTACTAACAATTCAATTATACATCTTTACCGCCCAATTCGACTTACGCATGCATCAATTTAATTTTAGTTCATCCTATTAACTCAATGCATTTATATACTAATAACGTTAGTCACAAGCAAGACTAACCTCTCGAATCAATATTTCTTCTAAGTCAAACAATACATAGAGCACGCCAATTTTCATAACCAATTTAAACACCATTTTTACAGACTAGTCTTTGTGTGATTTAAATAACCAAATTCAACCTCATAGAGCAGCCAAGGTCCCATACATACTAATACATACCAATACACTTTTGCTCCCAAAGAAACCAAATAATAGTTTTCAAAATCGTGATCAAATCATTTTTGACAAGATTTTCAAAACCCACACCACCACAAGTCGCTACTCCTTTTTAAAATAAAACCAATTAGAGAAAAAGGTCATTTTTCCAATTCCACAAAACTTCAACACCTACACTTCCTTCCTTTAAAATTCTAAGTCCAAAATAATTCATTTCTTTCAATTTCTACAACAACAACACCTACGTTCCTTCGTTAAAGTAGGTTTTATCACCAATATCAGTTTCCAACCGTAAAATCGTCCATTTGACTTTTCAAAAACAATTTCAGAAGCCCTTTTTCCTTTCAGATCACAAAATTACATAGCACATGACATTAGTGTCGCTAAACTAAAACGGTTTTCAAAAACATCAATAATTAAACAGCAATACTAATCCTTAGAAAACAGTACAATATTTCCAGCTAACAGCAACAGTAGTGTAATGGTACAATAACCCAACTACGTAACAATAAACAAACAGCAATGGCAATAACACAGTATTTACCTTGCAGCACAACAGTAACTTAATTTACAGCAGCAGCAATCACCAAAAGCACATAAGCACAACAACAGGGTCAAAATAAAAGTCACAACCAAACGACACAGGGTTCACACGGAGCACAACATAGCAAACAGCACACAATACCAGTAGGGGCGTCTCCCCCACTAGTTCACTTACCATTAGCAACTCTTGGCTTACCTGCAATACAAATAATGGTCAGCACTTAAAAGACAACAGTTGGTCGTACACCGACACAACGACTCGACGACTTGGCCGGACGGACCAACCATCGCTCTGATACCACTATTGTAACACCCTCTTTTTTTTTCTTCTACCCGTTAATTTATTAGCGTAAAAATCAGAGTTTCAAATTTTAGTTACATCACAAGGGATGTCACACTTACTTCGTTAAACATCACACGCCAAATTACTCGCTTTTGGAAAACAGCCTTATAATACTTTCAAAACGTCATCGTCAATTAAAATACAACTTCACAGCGGAAAATCCAACAAGTTTAATCATAAAGGCATTGCAACTATGCAAGGCTTACATTACTAAAATCCAACCACCACAACAATCCTAAGTAACATAAACAACGTCGTTCCCCCCTAGTGTTACATAATCAGAGCAGACGACCCGACTCGAATTAGTGAAGGTACCTAGTCCTTCACTCGCAATCACCTGCACGTTACCACGTAGGGGTAACATTCAAACAGAAGGGTGAGTCCAATTCAATTCATATAATAAATCATATGATAAATAATAAGTCAAGTCACAGCTCTAAAATAAGCACATCACAATCATCAATCACATCACTACAATAACTCATAAATAATCACATCACAATCATCGATCACATCACTACAATAACTCATCACTATGTCATGTAGGCATATGAAATGCAACCCACTCACGGGCATATGCATGAGGTACCTTTTCACAAACGTCGCTTAGCCATTATGGCCTCATCGTCACTTAGCCTTTTGGGCCTCAAAACGTCACTGGGTTTATGCTTATGGGATGCATGAGACACTATAACATGCACCACGCACAAATCACACAATTACGGTCAACCATGTGACCCGTCACTTACCCATTTATTCACAAGAAGCACAGCACCTGTCAATTCACAATTTACACAACAACATCACTTAGCCATTTAGGCCTTAACATCACTTAGCCATTCAGGCCTCAAACGTCACTGGGTTTCATCGTCACTTATACATAAACATCATCACTCAAACAATAGCCACTGAGGGCAAAAACGTCATTTACTAGCCACCAAGGGCATCATCGTCATTTACACATCATTATAAATAATATTAGCCACTAAGGGCAAAACAGTCATTTACACGTCATTATAAATAATATTAGCCACTAAGGGCAAAACAGTCATTTAACTAGCCACTAGGGGCATCATCGTCAAAATCATCATTTTTGACACTAAATCGTTAACACCACTGGTCATACGCATAAGAGAGTTTTTAAAGACACCAAAACATCTTTTCACTGTCACAGCAACGATCACCGGGAACAGCCACTTGGGGCGCCCCAGCAACCTTCAGAAATAATAAGTTTTTATTTTTAAAAATGGGGCACGCAGATAGACAACTGAAAATGCTTCACAACGCTTTTTGAAACGTTCAAAACGGATGTTCGAGTCGAAAGATATAGCGAAAACAGTTTTCGAAAATATTTTGGGAACATCCTGAAAAACTGGCGTCATGAGCGCCCAACGCCCAGGCACCTGGCGCCCAGCGCCTAGCACAATGCAACACACGCACACACACACCCGAGCGCTCAGCGCCCAGCGCCTGGCACCCAGCGCCTTGGCGCAACACACAACGCACGCACACGGGAGCTCAGCGCCCAGCGCTGGCACCCAGCGCCCAGCGCTACACACACACACACGCACACGGGCGCTCAGCGCCCAGCGCTGGCACCCAGCGCCCAGCGCCTGGCGCAACACTGCACAGCGCACAGCACCCATGGGCGCCCAGCGCCCAGGCACTTTCAGCAACACAAATTTTTGCACAATTTCACACACACATCGTTTTCTTCGAAATTTCCACATAATCTGTCACACCCATATTACAACCACTCCTAATCACATGTAAAATCATCAAAGCCACCTATCAAACATCGAAATTCAGACATCCTAAGCACAACATAGATCACGCATATACAAACAACAAGACATGAATTCTCCAAACATCATCATGATCATATTAAACTCTAGGCCATCACTACTTAGGATCTATCATAGGAATCATTATAGAAATTGATAGAACTCCCCTTACCTCGAATTTGAAGAACAGGAGCCCTAGAGACGGTCACGAACGAAACCACGGCAACAATTTACGCCCCTCTCCTCTCCTTGGTTGTGCGACCTCTTCCTTCTCCTCTTCCCCTTCCCTCTACGGTGCACTCCTCTTTTCCTTTCTCTCTTCTCACTTTCGCAAAATGCCTCTCAAAACCCTAGCCCCCAATTGGCTTAGCCACATTCGCATATCACTTGGACCATGGGCTTGGGCTTTTCACTTAAGCCCAAGTCTAGCTAATTGGTGCCTTCATCTCCAAATACCACCTACACCATTTCTATATAATCTCTAATAATTAAATTATATCCAATTAATTAAATTAAATTCCTAAATACTTAATCAAATAAATTAATTTAATATTTTAGGGTGTTACAAGTACAGCTTCTGTCCCATAAACCAGTGAGTAGGGGGTTTCCCCTGTAGATGTACGCACCGAGGTCCTGTACCCATGCAAGGCGAAGGGGAGCATCTCATGCCAGTCCTTGTAAGTCACTACCATCTTCTGCACTATTCTCTTAATGTTTTTGTTAGCTGCTTCAACTGCCCCATTCATCTTCGGGCGGTAGGGAGAAGAGTTGTGATGCTGGATTTTGAAGTCCTTACATAAGTCCTTCATCATTCTGCTGTTCAAATTACTGCCGTTGTCTGTAATTATCTTGTTTGGCAGACCATAACGACAGATTAGATCTTTCCTGATGAATTTTGCAATCACTGAACTCGTCACATTGGGATATGAAGCAGCCTCCACCCACTTAGTGAAGTAGTCGATAGCAACAAGGATGAAACGGTGACCATTTGAAGCTTTGGGTTCAATGGGACCAATGATGTCCATGCCCCACGTAGAGAATGGCCAAGGCACACTCAAGACGTTCAGAGAAGTCGGCGGTACATGGATGTGATCTGCATAAATTTGGCACTTATGGCATTTTTTGACAAAACTGTAACAATCAGACTCCATCTGCAGCCAATAATATCCAGCTCTCAGGATCTTTCTAGCCATTGTGTGCCCACTGGCATGAACTCCGAATGAACCCTCATGAACATCTTGCATTATCTTTACTGATTCCTCTTTTGTTACACATCTGAGGAGGACCAAGTCATGGTTTCTCTTGTAAAGGACGTCTCCACTCAAGAAGAAACCCGCTGACAGTCTCCGAAGTGTTCTCTTATCATTTTCCGTAGCACCGGGAGGGTATTCTCTGCTGGTGAGGTATTGCTTAACGTTATGGTACCAAGGTTGACTGCCGGATTCTTCTTCAATTTCCAGACAGCAGTCATAAGCAGATCGATCTCTGTGTTGGATTCTGACAGTTGTCAAGTTCTTATCACAATTGACGTTGAACATAGAAGACATAGTTGCTAAGGCGTCAGCCAATTGATTCTCATTGCGAGGTATGTGCTGGAAGGTGATTTCCTCAAAAGGCTTGATTAGCTCTTGAATGTAATCACGGTAGGGGATCAAATCAGGGTTTCTTGTATCCCAGTCACCTTTCACTTGATGGATAACCAGAGTTGAATCCCCATACACGTCGAGCCTTTTGACTTTCCAATATAAAGCTGCCCTTATGCCCAAGATACACGCTTCATACTCTGCGATATTATTTGTGACGTAGAAACTTAGCCTTGCAGTGAATGGTATGAACCGATTATCAGGAGAGATCAACACTGCTCCAGCCCCGTGTCCCCACATATTAGAGGCACCGTCAAACAACACTCTCCATCTTTCATCCTCCTGGGATTTGCCTTCGTCAAATAAAGCCATAATGTCCTCATCAGGGAATTCATATTGCATGGACTGATAATCTTCAACTGGTTGCTGTGCCAGATAGTCTGCTAATGTGCTATGTAACACCCTAAATATTTAATTAATTTATTTAATTAAGTATTTAGGAATTTAAATTAATTTATTGGGTATGATTTAATTAATTAAAATTATATTAATTTTTGTGGTGGTATTAGGAGAAGGAGGCGCCACTTGGATGAGCTGGGCTTAAGTGAAAAGCCCAAGCCCATGATCCAAGTGACATGCGAATAGCTAGTGAGGCTAGGGTTTGGTGCATCATTCGCAAAAATTGAGAGAAAGGGAATAGAGAGAATAGGGAAAGCGCCGTAGGAGAGGAGAAGAGGAGAAGTGGAGTCGCAACTCAAAGAGGGGCAAAGGAACGCGATCTTGTTGCTGAGTTCTGTTCGTGACCGTCTCTAGGGCTCCTACTCTTCGAATTCGAGGTAAGGGTATGTCCTATCAATTTATATAATAGGTCCTATGATAGGTTTTAAGTAGAGATGCCTAGATCTAATTCGTGGGTATGATGTATGTGTAATTTCATGTTATTATTTCGATTGGCATGTTGTTGGATGAAATTGTTGCTCAAAGAATTCGTTGTTGGTGTTAGGGGCGCCTAGGGCGCCATGTTTGTGCTTGGGATGCTGTTGAATTTTGATGTTGGATAGATGATTCTGATGATTTTACATGTGCTCATGAGTTGTGGTAAATTGGGTTGTGAATGGTCATAAGAAAATTTGAAGAAAAAAATATATATGTTGAAGTTGTGCTGAAAACTGTGTTGCTGGAAGTGTGCTGGGCGCCCATGGGCGCTGTGCGCGTGTTCCAGTGTGTCTGTGTGGAGCGCTAGGCGCCAGGCGCTGGGCGCTGGGCGCCAGTGCGTGCGTGTGTGCGTGTTGCGCCAAGGCGCTGGGCGCTGGGCGCCCGTGTGCGTGTGTTGCGTGTTGCGCCAAGGCGCTGGGCGCCCGTGTGCGTGTGTTGCGTGTTGCGTTTTGCTGGGCGCTGGGCGCCAGGTGCCTGGGCGCTGGGCGCCAGTTTTCCAGGATGTTCCCAAAATGTTTTCGAAAACTGTTTTCGCTATATCTTTTGACTCGGACATCCGTTTTAAACGTTTCAAAAAGTGTTGGGAAGCTTTTTCAGTTGCCTATCTGAGTGTCCCATTTTTAAAAATAAAAACTTATTATTTCTGAAGGTTTCTGGGACGCCCCAAGTGGCTGTTCCCAGCGGTCGTTGCTGTGACGTTGAAAAGATGTTTTGGTGCCTTTAAAAATCCCTTTTGTGTATAACCAGTGGTTTTAACGTTTTAGTGTCAAAAGTGATGATTTTAACGACGATGCCCTTAGTGGCTAGTTAAATGACCGTTTTGCCCTTAGTGGCCAATGTTGTTGATATTAGTGTGTAAATGACGATGATGCCTTTAGTGGCTAGTTAAATGACCGTTTTGCCCTTAGTGGCCAATGTTGTTGATATTGGTGTGTAAATGACGATGACGCCTTTAGTGGCTAGTTAAATGACCGTTTTGCCCTTAGTGGCCACTGTTGTTGATATTAGTGTGTAAATGACGATGATGCCCTTAGTGGCTAGTAAATGACGTTTTTGCCCTCACTGGCCATTGTTTGAGTTGATGATGTTTATGAATAAGTGACGATGAAAACCCAGTGACGTTTTGAGGTCCAAAAAGGGGCTAAGTGATGATAAGGCCTAAAAGGCTAAGTGACGTTGTTGTGTGTGAATTGTGAATTGACAGGTGCTGTGCCTCTTGTTTGGCAAATTGGTAAGTGACGGGTCACATAGTTGACTGTGATTGTGTGTTTGTGAGTGGTGCATGTCATATGGTCTCATGCTACGTTTTTGAGGCCCAAAAGGATAAGTGACGATGAGGCCATAAAGGCTAAGCGACGTTTGTGAAAAGGTACCTCATGCATATGCCCGCGAGTGGGTTGCATTTCATATGCCTACATGACATAGTGATGAGTTATTGTAGTGATGTAATTGATGATTGTGATGTGATTATTTTAGAGGTGTGACTTGACTTATTGCTTATCATGTGATTTATTATATGGATTGAATTGGACTCACCCTTCTGTTTGAATGTTACCCCTATGCGGTAACGTGCAGGTGATCACGAGTGAAGGACTAGGTACCTTCACTATTTCGAGTCGAGTCGTCACGCTCTGATACGTAGCACTCAGGGGGGAACGAAATTGATGTTTATGAATGATTTCAGCTGTTATGCTTTGTTGACGATTCTGTTTTATTTTGTTATTCCGTTGCGTAGTTGGTTTTTATTGACGTTAAGTTTATTTGCGATGATAACTGTGTTTTTGAGGCTCTCCTCTTAGTGACGTGCTACGTGATGCAGGATTATTGTGTTTCAGCTGTTTTATTGAGAAGCATTATTTTATTGAAGTATGTGTAACATTCCTCGTGCGAAACAAATTTTTGAAAACTCTGATATTTTTCCAATTAAATGAACGGGTAGAAAAGGGGTGTTACATGCTACCTTTGATTGCTTTCTGAGTTACATACACGAGGTCATACTCTGACAGAAGCATTTTCCAGCGAGCAATTCTACCTGTGAGCGCAGGTTTCTCAAAGATGTACTTGATTGGATCCATTTTGGATACCAACCATGTAGTGTGACTCAGCATATATTGTCTTAACTGGTGCGCAGCCCAGGCCAATGCGCAACAAAGTTACCATTGCTCTTTGATACGTTGCCCCGGCATTTTTCAATCCGAAAGGCATGACCTTGTAGCAGAATGTACCCCAAAGGGTTATGAAGGTGGTTTTCTCCATATCCTCTGGAGCCATCTTGATCTGGTTATAGCCTGAATAACCGTCCATAAAGGAGAACATTGAGTGTTGCGCAGTGCTGTCCACCAAAACGTCGATGTGAAGTAGGGGAAAATCATCTTTAGGGCTTGCTTTGTTTAGATCACGGTAGTCAATGCACATTCGAACCTTGCCATCTTTCTTGGGGACCGGAACGATGTTTGATACCCACTCAGGATATTTTGCCACAGCCAAAAACCCTGCATCAAAATGTTTCTTGACTTCATCTCTAATCTTCAGAGACATCTCAGGCTTCATCCGCCTCAACTTTTGCTTCACTGGAGGACATTCTGGTTTTACCAGCAGTCTATGCTCAACAATGTCTATGTTCAACCCTGGCATGTCTTGGTACGACCAAGCGAATACATCCATATAATCCCGCAAGAGCTGAATTAGCCTCTCTCGCTCACTGTTCTCCATCGTTGTACCAACTTTGATTTCTTTCCTGTTTTCCTCAGTACCCACATTAACCATTTCTGTGGGCTCCCCATGCGGCTCAATGATCCTCTCTTCTTGTTCTATCATTCTCATAATCTCCGGAGGAGTATCCCAATCATTCTCAACATCTCCCTCGGTTTGGTTAGCCGGGTAATCAAAATCAACATCTCCCAATCATTCAGCTGAACTGGTGCTACAATCCCTTGGGCAGCTTTCCCCAGGCCTTTCCCAACTTGATAGCCGTGTCTCAGCATTACTTTTGCCATCATCAGATCTGCTTTAGACCACTTGGGCTTCAGCATAGGTTCACTAACTAAGACAGCATTTGAGATTTCCAACCCTTGGAAGGCAGTCTCGAAGGACTCCTCCGCTGATTCAACATAGTACTCAGGTGGTGTAACGCCCCAAAATAATTTAATTATTTATTTAATTAAGTTATTTAAGGCTTACAATATTTATTTAATTTAATTAAATAATTCAAGGTTTAATTATTTTATTTTATTTATTAGGAGGCGTTGTCACGAATTGAGTGGTGCGAGCAAGGGCCCGTGATCCACAATTAGGCCCGTGGCCCATTTCCTTGTCAAAGAATTCGACTCACAAGGGGTCTTAGAGTTAGTTTTCATTTTTTTACTCTATTGCAAAAAGAAAGAAAAGAAACGTAAAAGAGAGAGTGAGAAGAGGAGAAGTGCGAAGTGAAGAGGAGGAGAAGAGAAAGGGGCGAATCACTCAAGAGGAGGGAGAGCTTGATTGGAGCCTTGCATTTTCCTTAGAGCTTTGCTAGCAATTCGACTTCCATAAGGTTAGGGGGTCCTCTTTTTGTTTTTAATAATTATGCGAATTGGTGATGCTAGGGTTAGGGTTCTAGGTTAGTTCTATGAATGAATTGTAATGTGGATGATTAATTCATAGTATTGTGATGCTTGATGTTGAATTGCTATGTTGAAAATCGCATGATTGATGTTTGAGTTGTGGCTAATGCGAATTGGATATCATATGTTTGAATATATGGCTATTTGGTGCTTACTTGGTGAAATTGAGAATCATGGTGACACTTTAATCATATATATATATAATTGAGTGTTTTGGTGAATTTAATTTGATGATTGAAAGTGAAAAATTCTGGTTTTGGAAGTCCTAGGCGCCTTGGGCGCCATATACATGTTGCTGGATTTTTCTGTTTTGCGCCTTAGTCATGGGCGCCAGGCGCCCAGCAGTGTGCCTGCGCCAGTTTTCCCAAATTCTGTTGCCCTGTGTTGTTGTGCCTGTTGCCCTGTGTTGCTGTGTTCTGTGTCACTGTGCTGCCAGTTTTGGCGCTAGGTGCTTGTGTCATGGGCGCCAAGGGCCCCAATGTTCTGGTGATGGTTTTGTAAAAATTGTTTTCAGGTTTTCATATTCAGGTAAAATGGCTCCTGCAAAATGATTTTGGGCAACAAAAGAATTGGATTGCGTGTTTTCACTAGGTGCCTAGTGCATGGGCGCCAAAGATGATGTTCAGTTTTTGACAAAATTTTTATTGGGTTTTCATGTTCTGAGCATTTGGCTCGTGTAAAATCAATTTCGAAGGAAAATAAGTTTTGTTGCATGTTGGCCATAGGCGCCTAGTGCCTGGGCGCCGTGTTGCTGTGCTGGGCGCAATGCGCCTATGCGCGCTGTTGCTCCCTGGGCGCCAAGCGCCTATGCGCGTGTTGCCGTGCTGGGCGCCAAGCGCCTATGCGCGCTGTTGCTCCCTGGGCGCCATGCGCCTATGCGTGTTGCCTTTCCTGGGCGCCAAGCGCCCATGCGCCAAGCCCCGTGTTGCTCCTGGGCGCCCAGCGCCCATGCGCCAGTTTCCAGGATGTCTAAGTATTTTTCCTATTTTGTTTTTAATGTAACTTTTGACTCGGTTATCCAAATTTAACGGTTCAAAATGCGTTTCGAAGCTAATTTCAGTGTCTATCCAATTGTTCCAATTTTATGCAAAAATAAATTATTTTTACTGGTGTTTCTGGGCTGATGGTGTTCAAGTGTCCAAATGGCTATATTTATCCATTTTCCCTATGTCGTGTCAATATCCTAAGTTGGTCTATTTGAATTGGTGTTGGTGTGAGTGGTGGGCTGAATTGGTGAGTGTGATGAGGTGAGATTGGTGAGCAGAGGCTTCGGCCTAATTTTAATTTGGTGAGCTGATTAATGCACTATGGTGAGATTATGAATTAAAATGGTGAGCTGAATGAAATGGTGATTTTATTTAATTGTAGTGTGTTGTGATGCATTTCCATAACACCTCATGAAATCATGTGCATTATTGGTGAGCAGAGGCTTCGGCCTAATTTTATTTGGTGAGCAGAGGCTACGGCCTATTTGTATTTGGTGACGGATCCGACATGCATGTGCCCGTGGAATTTGGGTTGCATTTCATGCATAACCATACCTTTTGCATTGTTGTTTGGTGAATGTAACTGTGATGAGGTTATTGCCTTTATTGTGAATTGGTGTGTCTGTTTCCCTTTTCCTATGCAGTGCTTAATTCCCATATGTTATTAATTATGAAAAGAGACTCACCCTACTGCTTTTATGTTGCTTCTTATGTCGGCAACGTGCAGGTAATAACGAGTGAAGGTTTCCCTTATGCCTTCGTCTGGTAGGAAGTGTCACGCTCTGATACGTAGCACCAGGGGGGGGGGGTGTCCTATGTTTATGTGTTGTTTTCATTAACCGTTAGATTTTTATTGGTGATGTATTGGTTTTTATTGTTAGAGCTCATTATTATTCCGCTGCTGGTGGTGATTGAATTTAGTTGATGCGAGCTAAACGTTTTTTTTTGTTTATGGTGCTATGTACCTTGTATTTTGAACCGAACTGTGAAAAGTGAAGTGGTTGATTTTATGATGTAAGTGTAGCACTCGCTTAAATTATTTAAAAAAAAAAAAAGAAACTCTGATTTTATTAAAAAGTAAGGTTATTAGAAAAGGGGTGTTACATTAGTGGTATCAGAGCAGTTCGGTCTGTCCGGCCAAGTCGTCCTGTCATAGTGTCTTATGACAAATAGAATTGTTAGATTAGTTCTAAATTTCTGTTTGTGCTGCAGTGGTAGTTTGAAATGGCTGGGAGGAACGACGCCGCTCTTGCTGCTGCTTTGCAGGCTATGGCTCAGGCTGTTGGGAACCAGCAAAATGGTGCTGAAAATGCTGGGACTCGCAGTTTAGCCACGTTCCAGAGGGAGAATCCACCTGTCTTTAAGGGCAAGTATAATCCAGATGGTGCTCTAGCATGGCTGAAAAAGATTGAAAGGATATTTTGGGTCATGGATTGTAATGATGCGCAGAAGGTCGGGTATGGTACCCATACGCTGGCAGAGGAAGCTGATGATTGGTGGATGGAGGTCAGGCAGAGATTGGAAACTGCTAATGAGGAGATAACTTGGGCTGTTTTCCGTAGAGAGTTCTTGCGGAAGTATTTTCCTGAAGATGTGAGAGGTAAGAAAGAAATAGAATTCCTTGAGCTGAAGCAAGGAAGCATGTCAGTGACGGAGTATGCTGCCAAGTTCACTGAATTGGCTAAGTTTTATCCCCATTATGCTGATGCTGATTCTGAGTTCTCAAAGTGTATTAAGTTTGAGAATGGACTGAGGGCTGATATAAAGAAAGATGTAGGGTACCAGAAGATTCGGGTATTCGCTGATTTGATCGACAGTTGCAGGATATATGAGGATGATAGTAATGCTAACTCCAAGGTCATGAGAGATCTGAGGGGTAAATTTCAGAATCGGGGTAAGCCATATGAGGTTCAGGCTGGTAAGGGTAAGCAGAGGTATGCTGATAATAAGAAAACAAGTGGGGGAGATGCCCCTGCGAAGGTTGTGTGCTACAGGTGTGGCAAGCCGGGTCATAAGAGTTTTGACTGCTCGGATAATAAATGTTTCAAGTGCGGTAAAGAAGGTCATGTGGCTGCGAAATGTGAGAGAAGGGATGTGGTGTGCTACAACTGTGGGGAAGCAGGTCATATTAGTACTAAGTGTACTAAGCCGAAGAAAGAGAAGTCCCATGGAAAAGTGTTTGCTCTCGCAGGATCAGAGGATACTAATGAGACTAGAGGTACATGTTTTATTAATGGTATTCCTTTGATTGCTATTATAGATACTGGTGCTACGCATTCATTTATTGCTGCTTTGTGTGCTGAGAAATTGGACCTTGTTTTATCTTCTATGATGAGGGAGATGGTTATTGACACTCCAGCTAAGGGTTCAGTAACTACCTCTCTTGTGTGTGCTAAGTGCCCTCTGTCAATCTTCGGCAGAGATTTTCTTGTTGATCTTATTTGTTTGCCGTTGGGAGGGTTGGATGTCATTCTTGGTATGGACTGGTTAGTATATAACCATGTGCATATTAATTGTTCCCAAAGATCTGTGAGTTTCCTTCCTCCCGAGGAAGAAGAATCTGTTTTGTTGCCTGCTGGTCATTTGCATAAGGTAATGAAGGAAGGAGTTCATCTGTTTGCTTTGATGGCGTCATTGTCTGCTGAGAATCAGGCAATCATTGAAAGGGTTCAAGTAGTGTGTGAGTTCCCTGAAGTGTTCCCGCATGAAATTCCAAGTGTTCCGCCAGAGAGGGAGGTTGAGTTTGCTATTGATCTTATACCTGGTACTAGGCCTGTGTCTATGGCACCGTACCGAATGTCAGCCTCAGAGTTGTTTGAATTGAAAAAGCAATTAGAAGATCTACTTGAGAAGAAATTTGTAAGGCCAAGTGTGTCACCGTGGGGTGCTCCGGTATTGTTAGTGAAAAAGAAGGACGGGAGTATGAGACTTTGTGTCGATTATAGGCAATTGAACAAAGTGACAATAAAGAACAGGTATCCGCTTCCCAGAACTGATGACCTGATGGACCAGTTGGTAGGTGCTAAGGTGTTTAGTAAAATCGATTTGAGGTCGGGTTATCACCAGATCAAGGTAAAGGATGAAGACATTCAGAAAACCGCTTTCAGAACGAGATATGGGCACTATGAGTATTTTGTGATGCCGTTTGGTGTTACCAACGCGCCGGGTGTGTTTATGGAGTACATGAATCGTACTTTCCATAGTTACTTGGATCGGTTTGTGTATTCTTGTCTGACTTGTCAGAAGTCTAAGATTGAGCATCAAAAGCCTGCGGGGTTGATGCAACCATTGGAGATTCCGGAATGGAAATGGGATAGCATTTCCATGGATTTTGTGACTGGTTTGCCAAATACAGTGAGAGGGTTTGATGCTATATGGGTGGTAGTGGACAGGTTGTCAAAGTCTGCTCATTTCTTACCAATTAATATAACTTATCCAGTTCCAAAGTTGGCAGAGATCTACATCAAGACAATTGTGAAGTTGCATGGCGTTCCGCTTAGTATTGTATCTGATAGAGATCCAAGATTTACATCTGAATTTTGGAAAAGTTTGCAGGAAGCTTTGGGTTCTAAGTTGAGGTTGAGCTCCGCTTATCATCCGCAGACAGATGGTCAGACGGAGAGGACTATTCAGTCGTTAGAGGACTTGTTGAGAGCATGTGTTCTTGAGCAGGGAGGTTCATGGGATTCTCATCTTCCGTTGATAGAGTTCACTTACAACAACAGTTTTCATTCTAGTATTGGTATGGCACCGTTTGAGGCGTTGTATGGTCGGAGATGTAGGACTCCGTTGTGTTGGTATGAATTTGGGGAGAGTGCAGTGTTGGGACCTGAAATTGTGCGAGAAACAACTGAGAAGGTAAAATTAATCCGTGAGGAGATGAAAGTGTCGCAGAGTCGACAAAAGAGCTATCATGATAAGAGAAGGAAGGATTTAGAGTTTCAGGCAGGTGATCGTGTGTTTCTGAGAGTCACTCCGGTGACTGGTGTTGGGCGTGCCTTGAAATCTAAGAAGTTAACTCCCCGTTTCATTGGTCCGTATCAGATTACGGAGAGGGTGGGAAGTGTTGCCTATAGGGTGGCTTTGCCGCCTAATCTTTCGAACTTGCATGACGTGTTTCACGTGTCACAACTTCGAAAGTATGTTCCGGACCCGTCTCATGTGATTCAGATGGATGAAGTAGAGGTGCGGGATAATCTCACTGTGGAGACTATGCCTGTGCGGATTGAAGATAGAGAAGTGAAGACTCTGAGAGGGAAGGAAATTCTTTTGGTGAAAGTGGTTTGGTTAGGAGCTGCTGGTGAGAGCATGACTTGGGAGCTGGAGAGTAAGATGCGGGAAGCGTATCCGGAGTTGTTTGATTCAGGTAATTTCGAGGACGAAATATTCAAAGTGGGGGAGAGTTGTAACGCCCCAAAATAATTTAATTATTTATTTAATTAAGTTACTTAAGGCTTACAATATTTATTTAATTTAATTAAATAATTCAAGGTTTAATTATTTTATTTTATTTATTAGGAGGCGTTGTCACGAATTGAGTGGTGCGAGCAAGGGCCCGTGATCCACAATTAGGCCCGTGGCCCATTTCCTTGTCAAAGAATTCGACTCACAAGGGGTCTTAGAGTTAGTTTTCATTTTTTTACTCTATTGCAAAAAGAA
Source organism: Astragalus membranaceus (assembly GCA_039519185.1). Taxonomy (NCBI): domain Eukaryota; kingdom Viridiplantae; phylum Streptophyta; class Magnoliopsida; order Fabales; family Fabaceae; genus Astragalus; species Astragalus membranaceus. The sequence goes on from CM076850.1 coordinate 17,453,829, forward strand.
AGAAAAGAAACGTAAAAGAGAGAGTGAGAAGAGGAGAAGTGCGAAGTGAAGAGGAGGAGAAGAGAAAGGGGCGAATCACTCAAGAGGAGGGAGAGCTTGATTGGAGCCTTGCATTTTCCTTGGAGCTTTGCTAGCAATTCGACTTCCATAAGGTTAGGGGGTCCTCTTTTTGTTTTTAATAATTATGCGAATTGGTGATGCTAGGGTTAGGGTTCTAGGTTAGTTCTATGAATGAATTGTAATGTGGATGATTAATTCATAGTATTGTGATGCTTGATGTTGAATTGCTATGTTGAAAATCGCATGATTGATGTTTGAGTTGTGGCTAATGCGAATTGGATATCATATGTTTGAATATATGGCTATTTGGTGCTTACTTGGTGAAATTGAGAATCATGGTGACACTTTAATCATATATATATAATTGAGTGTTTTGGTGAATTTAATTTGATGATTGAAAGTGAAAAATTCTGGTTTTGGAAGTCCTAGGCGCCTTGGGCGCCATATACATGTTGCTGGATTTTTCTGTTTTGCGCCTTAGTCATGGGCGCCAGGCGCCCAGCAGTGTGCATGTGCCAGTTTTCCCAAATTCTGTTGCCCTGTGTTGTTGTGCCTGTTGCCCTGTGTTGCTGTGTTCTGTGTCACTGTGCTGCCAGTTTTGGCGCTAGGTGCTTGTGTCATGGGCGCCAAGGGCCCCAATGTTCTGGTGATGGTTTTGTAAAAATTGTTTTCAGGTTTTCATATTCAGGTAAAATGGCTCCTGCAAAATGATTTTGGGCAACAAAAGAATTGGATTGCGTGTTTTCACTAGGTGCCTAGTGCATGGGCGCCAAAGATGATGTTCAGTTTTTGACAAAATTTTTATTGGGTTTTCATGTTCTGAGCATTTGGCTCGTGTAAAATCAATTTCGAAGGAAAATAAGTTTTGTTGCATGTTGGCCATAGGCGCCTAGTGCCTGGGCGCCGTGTTGCTGTGCTGGGCGCAATGCGCCTATGCGCGCTGTTGCTCCCTGGGCGCCAAGCGCCTATGCGCGTGTTGTTGTGCTGGGCGCCAAGCACCTATGCGTGCTGTTGCTCCCTGGGCGCCATGCGCCTATGCGTGTTGCCTTTCCTGGGCGCCAAGCGCCCATGCGCCAAGCCCCGTGTTGCTCCTGGGCGCCCAGCGCCCATGCGCCAGTTTCCAAGATGTCTAAGTATTTTTCCTATTTTGTTTTTAATGTAACTTTTGACTCGGTTATCCAAATTTAACGGTTCAAAATGCGTTTCGAAGCTAATTTCAGTGTCTATCCAATTGTTCCAATTTTATGCAAAAATAAATTATTTTTACTGGTGTTTCTGGGCTGATGGTGTTCAAGTGTCCAAATGGCTATTTTTATCCATTTTCCCTATGTCGTGTCAATATCCTAAGTTGGTCTATTTGAATTGGTGTTGGTGTGAGTGGTGGGCTGAATTGGTGAGTGTGATGAGGTGAGATTGGTGAGCAGAGGCTTCGGCCTAATTTTAATTTGGTGAGCTGATTAATGCACTATGGTGAGATTATGAATTAAAATGGTGAGCTGAATGAAATGGTGATTTTATTTAATTGTAGTGTGTTGTGATGCATTTCCATAACACCTCATGAAATCATGTGCATTATTGGTGAGCAGAGGCTTCGGCCTAATTTTATTTGGTGAGCAGAGGCTACGGCCTATTTGTATTTGGTGACGGATCCGACATGCATGTGCCCGTGGAGTTTGGGTTGCATTTCATGCATAACCATACCTTTTGCATTGTTGTTTGGTGAATGTAACTGTGATGAGGTTATTGCCTTTATTGTGAATTGGTGTGTCTGTTTCCCTTTTCCTATGCAGTGCTTAATTCTCATATGTTATTAATTATGAAAAGAGACTCACCCTACTGCTTTTATGTTGCTTCTTATGTCGGCAACGTGCAGGTAATAACGAGTGAAGGTTTCCCTTATGCCTTCGTCTGGTAGGAAGTGTCACGCTCTGATACGTAGCACCAGGGGGGGGTGTCCTATGTTTATGTGTTGTTTTCATTAACCGTTAGAGTTTTATTGGTGATGTATTGGTTTTTATTGTTAGAGCTCATTATTATTCCGCTGCTGGTGGTGATTGAATTTAGTTGATGCGAGCTAAACGTTTTTTTTTTGTTTATGGTGCTATGTACCTTGTATTTTGAACCGAACTGTGAAAAGTGAAGTGGTTGATTTTATGATGTAAGTGTAGCACTTGCTTAAATTATTTAAAAAAAAAAAAGAAACTCTGATTTTATTAAAAAGTAAGGTTATTAGAAAAGGGGTGTTACAGGTGGTGATCTATTTATGAGTGTTTCCTCCTCTCCTGATACCACTATCAGCTTTCCCTCAGCCACAAATTTGAGTTTTTGGTGAAGCGAAGAAGGTACTGCCCCTGGCAGCATGTACCCATGGACGTCCCAATAGGCAACTGTAAGAAGAACTGATATCCATTACTTGGAAGGTGACGTAGAACACTTCAGGTCCTACTTGCACAGGCATCTCCACTTCTCCATATACTTCTTTTACTGAGCCATCGAATGCTCTCACCAAGGTAGAACTGGGTTTCAGATAAGAACAGTCTACATCCAGCCGGTCCATCGTAGACTTGGGCATCACATTCAGTGACGAGCCATTATCAATGAGTACCCTTGCTAACATGTAATCCCCACATTTTACAGAAATATGGAGGGCCTGATTATGGTTCTTCCCTACAGGAGGTAGTTCGGCATCTGTGAAGGTTAGGTAGTTGGAAGCCACGATATTCCCGACAATACCATCCAACTGGTTGACGGTGATATCATGAGAAACGTGAGCTTCGTTCAAGATTTTCAACAACGCAGCCCGGTGTGCTTCAGAACTAAGCAGCAAAGAGAGCATTGAAATTTTGGCCGGCGTCTGATTTAGCTGATCAACCACCCGGTATTCGCTCTGTCTCATCACCTTCAAAAATTCTTGGGCTTCCTTGTCAGATACCTCTCTTATCTCTACAGTTTCTTTACCCTTGCGGGCTCTCTCCTCAGCTTCCTTTGGTGTTTCTTTCCTGAGATTCTCAGGAGCATACAACCTTCCGCTCCTGGTAATACCACTGCTCCCAGCTATGTTGGTCACATCCACAGTACTTTTAGGAATCTCTGCCTTCATCTGCACGTTGCAGCTCCATGGGATTACCCTAGTTTCTCTGCTAGGGGTAGTTGCCGGCACTGGAACAACAAGGGTATGAGGTCTAGCCGCAGCCTGGGCTTAGACCGCAAGGAATTTCAATTGTCCTTCTGAAACCTCGTTCACTGGAGTGCAAAGTAGACACACTAGCTTCTTTCTCTTGGGTACCAACTTGGACCACGCATCTGTCTAACAAGTCTTGTAGAATGAGCTCGAAATCTTCGCAAGCTCCCACACAAGCAAGGATCACTACAGGTCTCTTTTCTAGCACAGACCTCTTCTATGATGCCACAGTGACATAAAGCAACATGAATGACTTTCAAAGGTGTCTGGATATCCTCAACCTTTCTGATCAAGCATTGTCCTCCCTGATCGTCAATTGCATTTGCAGAAGGTCCACCATGCCCCGGTAATGGGTTAGTGGTCACATTAGGGTTCTCGAATGATATACTCTTAGCATCAAGTAAATCTTGTACAACATACTTGAAGGCTTTGCAATTTTCTACTACATGGCCCACTGCCCCAGCATGGAAAGCACAAGTGGCGTTGGCATCATACCCTCTGGGATAAGGAGGTTGGTAAGGATTCATCTGTCTGGTGCTGATTATCTTGTTCGCAAGGAGATAATCGAACATGTCCGTATAGGACATAGGGATTGGCTCAAAGACCACTGTCTTCCTCTCGTTGTAATTTCTGAACTGATTGTTGTTGTTGGACTGGAATAGTTGTGCAGACGGCGCCTGAGCAGGGATTGGAATAGCCTGTGGGGAATTGCCATGTGACGGACCACTGATACTGATGATCGCATTGGTCTCACCTTCCATTTTCTTATGAGGTCCGGAAAAATGTTTCTTCTGACTAGGAGGAGGTGTTGAGCCCTGGGCTATTCTACAACTGCGCAAACCGTTCTCTATTCTTTCTCCTGTAATCACTGCATCTGAGAAACTGGAGGCTGCACTACTGATCAGACGTTCATAGTAAACATGGATACCAGTTCCTTGTCTAGAAGGGGAGGAGTGACCTGTGCCGCCAATGCTCTCCAACGTTGAGCATACTCTTTGAAAGATTCATTATCTCTCTTTGACATACCTTGAAGTTGAGTCCGGTCTGGAGCTAAGTCACTATTGTACTGGTACTGACGGATGAAAGCGTCCGCCAGATCTTTCCAACAGCGAATATAAGTTGGCTCCAATTTCATGTACCACTCGAGAGGAGCCCCAGCCAAGCTTTCTTGGAAACAGTGTATCATCAGATTGTCGTCGCGAGCATGGGCAGTCATCTTCCGACAGTACATCGTGACATGGCTGCGAGGACAGGTTGCCCCTCTGTATTTGTCAAAAACTGGAGGCTTGAATTTTGGTGGCAGGCTTAGATTAGGAACCAAGCATAGTTCATGGGCATTTCTGGCTTGAGAACCTGACCCTTCTAGGGCTTTCAATCTCTCTTCTAGCAGCTGGTATTTGTTTCTGGCTTCTTCAGGGTAGTTCTGTGGAAAGCCACCATAATGAGGATTGTTCACGGATACAACAGCTGGAGTCACATGTGGGTGAGCAACATTTTGAGGAACTGGGCCTTGAGTCTGTGGATGCATAGTAGCTGGAGAGTTGAAACCTGCCGGAGTTCCTGGAGCAGTTGAAGGGATAGGGATCTGGATCTGAACTTGAGGTTTTCCTACCCCGACATCATTCATAGCTGGATTAGGCTGAGCTTGCCCTGCGGTTCCCGAAGGACCGCCCTTTGGGTTAGCATCAGCAGCTGGAGGCGTATAGCCTAGTGGTAGACCATAGGGAGGCCACTGCACATTCTGAAGAGCCTGAGAAATCCCGGGTCCTGGGGGAAGAGGAGGATGGTTCACTCCTGCAGCAGTAGCACCCTCAGTAGGACCAACATCCCTTAAGGCACTTATCACTCAGATGACTTCAGCTAACTGACCCCTTATGACGTCCATTTTAGCCCGGATAGCTTGGTTCTCTCGATTTGGATCGTGCTGACCCTGACCATTTGGACCCTGAACTGCGTCATTCTGGTGCGGCGGTGCATTGCCCGGATTGGCATTGTCTGGCTGATTTTCCATGTTTTTTGCTTGCGAACGCTTCCAGTATCTGTGATTAACCAGCTTGTCTTACCTCTGCGGACGGAACATTTTATGAGCACAAAAGAAATGATTGGATGCAAATGCAATGCAATATGTACATTATTATGTTAATTGCCGGGAATCGTGGTATAACTTGCTTCTTGTCATAGGCGTATATTTAAACACATTTCCACGAGCATTAGCAAAGTTGGGATCAACAAACGAAGTAAGCACTTCATTCAAGTATCATAACTTTAATCAAGTTGCACACCACTTCGCTTTTTGATCCCATTGATACTTTTTCTTTCACGCCTATGACACGATTCCAAGTTACTTTACAATCCCGGCAAACAGCTTAGATGCATGATGAATGATTTTCCAAAATTGGAGTTTTTATGAAATGCAAATGATGCAATGATGTGATGTTGCTAGATGCAATGATGTTCTTTCTTTTTGGTTTCGCACAGGTGGTAATTTGAAAATTTACACGCTATATGCCACCTCATATAGGTGTTTATTGAAAAAGGAAAAGCATATTTTTGATTTTTGAAAATTTTTGAGGAAAAATTGGTTGAACTGAATGCAACAATGCAGCACACAATTTGGAAAGCCCTTGTGACCTAAAAGGGGGAAGAACCTACGATCTAGGGCACTTTAGAGGTAATTTTCATGTGGCTCTATTTGTACCCTCACAAAGGTCATCAGAGCCCCAGTCTCTCTCATGAAAATCCCCGTAAATGCAGCAAACTGCTAGGTACGAAGCATCATGGAAGAGCACAACTCTGATTGAAACTTTCGCGAGTAGCCAAACGGACAAAGGTCCTGATGGGCTCCCACAACTCGAATCCACTCATCCTAAGGTATCCTAGAAGACCTGGGTTATGGCCTTTTTCTATCAACACATATCATCTCAAGGTATAAGTGTGTGTGTGGGAAGGGCATTTCCTCAAAACTACCCCACCTGCAAATGAAAGTCCAGACAGTCCAGACAATAGCTTGTCGTCTACCCTAGGGTTCAATATCATTCAAATACAACTAGCCTAGGGTACCAACAACAAACACATTACTTACCTCAGAAAGGGAGCTGAGAAGAGGGGATCATGAGGGAATTGGGGAATATATGAACTTACCTTAGAAAGGGAGCGAAGAAGAAGGGGACATAATAAGAAGGGGAAATGCATGAATGAGCTAAGCGTATAAGCAAAGAAGCAACTATCTACTATTTTAAACAAAGAGCACACAAAAGGAGATGAAGAAGTGAATGCACATGAACGTATAAAAAAAGAAGAAGAATAGAGACAAACAAAGCTTTTCAAATCAATCACATGAACCACACATTTAATTAATTAGGCTTGACCCTCTTTTTTTTTTTAAAAAGGTTTGTTTTTTTTTTTGTTAAAAAAAAAATTGTCCCCAGCGGAGTCGCCACCAATATTTATTTAGGAAAATATTAGGAAAACCTTTTTTGGAAAGCGATTGGCCTTTGAAAACTGAAGATTTGGGTTCGGGAGTCGGTTATGCGTGGGGAAGGTACGAGCACCCCACACATCCTCTCTAATGAGAGGTAACCTTTAATTAAAAGTGTGGTTTTAGCAGTTTACTGCATTTACGGGTATTTTCATGAGAGAGACTGAGGCTCTGATGACCTTTGTGAGGGTGCGAATAGAGCCACATGAAAATTACCTCTATAGTGCCCTAGATCGTAGGTTCTTCCCCCTTTTAGGTCACAAGAGCTTTCCAAATTGTGTGCTGCATTTTTGCATTCAGTTCAACCAATTTCTCCTCAAAAATTTTCAAAAATCAAAAATATGCTTTTCCTTTTTCAATAAACACCTATATGAGGTGGCATATGGCGTGTAAATTTTCAAACTACCACCTGTTCGAAACCAAAAAGAAAGAACATCATTGCATCTAGCATCATCACATCATTGCATCATTTGCAATTCATAAAAACTCCAATTTTGGAAAATCATTCATCATACATCTAAGCTGTTTGCCGGAATAGTAAAGTAACTTGGAATCGTGTCATAGGCGTGAAAGAAAAAGTATCAATGGGATCAAAAAGTGAAGTGGTACTTAATTCAAGGTTGCCGGCTGTCAAGAGAATAGATATAGAGAGTTTGAAGGGATTTGTTGCCTTGATGGGGCCTGAAGAGAGGGATTTGTTCGGGAAGGCTTATGGTAATCTCCTCAGATTTTTACAATTGGATGTTCAAGAGAGTGCTATCATGGCACTAAGCCGATTCTATGATCCAGAAATCCGGTGCTTCCTCTTCAAAGATTTTCAGCTATCACCAACCCTCGAGGAATATGAGCAGATCCTGGGGTTTTCTAGGCCAAAGTCAGCACCTTACCAGTATCAGAAACATCGGTACACAGATCAGAAATTTTCTCAGTTTTTGCAAGTCAGTGTGAGGGAATTAGTGCTTCATAAAGAAAGGAAGAATCGCCTCATGGGTTTTCAACTAAGCTATTTTGAGAGTTTATTGACAGCTCATGCTCAAGCTAGCAAATGGGGTCTTTTCAAGCAGCTGTTAGCCCTCATTATTTTCGGGATTGTCCTTTTCCCACAATTCGAGAGCTTCATTGATGAGAATGCCATTGGGCTCTTTTTAGCTTTCATCAGCAAAGATAACCCAATCAATCCCGTGCCAGCAGTTCTTGCCGATACTTACTATTCCTACACTCATCACCGTGCAGGGAAGAAGAAAATTGTTTGCTCCCTCCATGTCTTGTACGCTTGGCTTCTTAATCTTGTCATCACTCACCAGAAGAAAGCTACGGATTTGGTAAACTATGCCTTGAGTTGCGAGGTAGAAGCTAGAAGTGCGCAAGAATGGGTACATGCCTTGGGGGATCTCAATGCTCTCAAAATCAATTGGTTCACTTACTCGTGTTGGAAGGATAGGCCTTCAATACTGTTCCAGTGCGGCAATTTCCAGAATGTGCCCGTGATGGGAACCCAAGGTTATATCAATTACAATCCTTCTCTCACAATCAGACAACTTGGGTATCCTATGAAGAATGCACCCACCCATGACATGTTGATCCCTGTCTTTCTTGACAATAAGATTCCAAGAATCAAGCTCTACTTCAGAAAATTGCAAAAGCCTGGGAGAATCCGGTGTATAAGGATAAGGATGAGATCACCAAGAAGACTAGTGAGATCTCTTTCTATCAATGGCTTCACGAGAGAATGCAAGATGCTAGTATTCCTCATCAGGGTGTGCTGTCAGTTGAAAAGGAAGTACCGGAGCCTAATGCCCCAATCGTCAAAGAATTGAGTGAGGTCAAGTCTACCTTGTCTAAGGTAGAAGAAGAAAAGAAAGCCTTTCAAGGCAAGTTGGGGAAAGTAATGGCTGAGACAAAAAGGCTAGAGGGTGAGAATAAGCGCAAGGCAGAAGCTCTTGAAGAGGCTAACGGGAGACTCAAAAAAGAAGAAGAAAGCAAACAAGAGATGAAGAAATATTTGAAGGGGGCCAAAGACGAATTGAAGTGATCTAATGCAAAGACAGGTGAAGCCATGGCAGAAGCAAATGAGTGGAGAGAATTATGCAAGAAGTCTCTGGCAAGTGAGAGAGCTGCAAAGAAGTCCCTGACTGAATCCAGACAAGAATCTCACCTAGTGATGGAATTGAGAAGGCAATTGAGAAGCATTGAGCAAGAAAGGGTATCCGTGGAAGGAATTCTCAAGGAGTATCAGCAAGCTTTGATAGACGAGCGGGAAATATCTGAGGAAGTGAAAAGGGACCTTCGCTGTGTAGAAGGAGCTTACAGGCACGTCCGAGCGGAGAGTCAACACTGGCACGAGCGCTTTATGGCCCTAATTGGAAAGATAGAAGACCAAGAAATTGTCAAGGATCTGAGGGAGTGTTGCGCCCGAAAAAGTCCTTGGGAGAGAACTGTTCTCGTTTACAACTTTCTTTAAAACAACGGAGTCGCCACCAATTTTTATTTAGGAAAATATTAGGAAAACCTTTTTTGGAAAGCGATTGGCCTTTGAAAACTGAAGATTTGGGTTCGGGGGTCGGTTATGCGTGGGGAAGGTACGAGCACCCCACACATCCTCTCTACTGAGAGGGAACCTTTAATTAAAAGTGTGGTTTTAGGGTGTTGGTTTGAAAATACTTTAATCTTGCCTCTCTGCTTCTTATTCAAAAAAATGCATTGAAAAAGACTTGGTGAAAATCTTATTTATGTGAAAGAAAGGAGAAAAAAAAGGTTTTTTAGAGAAAAAGTGCTTGACGGGGGTTACGACCCGCTCCTACGTATTTCCCGGTGCGATGGAGAACTCAAAGCTTACGTAGTCCTCCTTTGTCTTTTTCTGAAAGGTTTTTGTTTTTTTATCTTTTGGTGAGTTTTCGCAATAGGACGAGCATTAGCGAGTGATTAAACTAACAAAGGCTATGGGTAATCACTGCTAAATACTCAAAAAGAGTTGTTACCTCTAGTCAGACGAACAAAGGCTCTGATTGACTATTAGTAACAACTTGCTTTTATTATATTTTCGAAAAGGTTTTCGAAGTAGGACGAGCATTAGCGAATGATTAAACTAACAAAGGTTATGGGTAATCATCGTTAAGTACTCATGTGAAATTGAAGAGCGTTCATAGAGATCAAACTAACAAAGGTTATGGGTGACCTCCGCTACTTGCTCATTTTTGTTTATTGAAAATGCTTTGAAAATTAATTGGTTTGGCAAAGAGTTTTAGAAAATAGGTAAATCATTTTCAATCGAATTCTATGTCCAAAACCAAATGCAAAATGAATGAATGAAGCTCAAACATACTCAACAATCAAGCAGTCATAAATATGTAGATCACTAACTAAGATTAAGCATGCCAATATAATCAAAGAATTCAGTTGTCAAAGATGCAAGGCAAAATTCTCAAAACGATTGTGTTTGTGTGTGAAGGGGAATTGCTACACAAGTTGGAAGCAATCTCAAGAGGGGCATATATGCCTCTATGCTACACATGTTGGTAGTCTTATAAGGGCACATGATTGTGTAGAAGGGTTTGTGCACAGTTAAGTCAAGACATTCAAATGGCATCAAGAACAAAGGAATACAATTGATTATAGGCATAGAATGATCTAGGTTAGATGAATGAACATGCAAGCAATGATGTGCATGATTAGGCAAATATGCAAATGCGTCAGCATACAAGACTATGCATGAATGAATAAGCATATAAGACTATGCATGAATGAAAGATTGAGCATACAAGACTATGAATGCATGAGCATAATTATTGAGTAAGGTATGAACATTTGAGTATGCAAGGACATGTGAATATGTAAGTTAGAAATGAATATGGAAGAATAAGTAAGAGGATGCATGAAGTATGTCGCATAAAATAGGGATGAATGAAGATGCATGAGGGTGAAAATGTTTTGGTAAAAGGTTTAGGTAAGAAAGTGGTAAAATGTTTTTGGGTTTTGGTGTTTTGGAAATGAGATGAAATGTTTTTGGTCTTGAAAGTGGTAAAAGTATTTTGGGGTTTATTTTATAAAGTTGAAAAAGTTTGAAATGCAAGTGAGAAAATGTTTTGGGGTTTTTATGCAAAGATGCAAGTGGTAAAAACTTTTAGTAAAAAGTTAGTGAAATGGTAAATTTATTTTACTTGGAGTAGAAAGTAATTTTTGAAAATTAGTAAAGGTAAAAAGTGAAAGGTAAATTATTAATGAAATGGTACATGTGAAATGGTAAAAGTGAAAAACACAATTGAATCAAATGCACACACAAATGCAAGATCAAAATAACAAAGTTTTGAGCAAAATTTGGCCCAAAGACATGGCCTATGGCCGAATGCACATGGAGTATGAGAATGAGTTTTCATTTGATGAAAATTAGGCAAACAAGATTCAAAATACAAGAAAACGCAAGAAAACACAAGAACAACTCATTCAAAGCCAAGGAGCCACCTCAAACACCCAAGCCTCCCTAAGTGCTTGTCAATAGTGTTTGAGGTGGCTCCTCAAAGCAACAACAACAATATATGAAGGAGTTGAGATGAGGAGAATAGAGATTATGCAAAAATGAAGAAAATGCAAAAGTTTTGAAGTTTTACCTTGAATCCAAGCTATGAAGGGAGTGATATGAAGAACAAGACCACAAATCAACTAAATCCTCCACAAACCTCAATGAAACTTGCGCCCCTTGCCTTGATTCTTGAGGTTAGATGATGAACAATTAGGTTTTAGGAGAAGGGAAGGATGATATGTGAAGTAGGAGTGGATTTGAGATAGAAAATGGGAGTGAATTGAAAGAGAATGGAGGAGGAATTGGGGGGTAGGGGGTTCGGCCAAAGAGAGGAAATGGAGAAGGGAAAATTGTGTGAGGATTGTGTGAGTGAATTGTGAGGCCAAAGATTGCTCATGTGTGGAAATGAGAGGGTATTTATAGAGTTGTTTTAGGTCTAGGGGTAATTGGGTCATTGTTCTTTACTAGGTGCTCTAGGATTGGGTTTTATATTTGAATGGAGGGCTAGGATTAGAGATCACTTGGATTTTGGGTAGTGAGAAAACACAAAAATGAGAGTGAGGGAGAGGAGGAGGTATTCGCATATTAGAGGAGAGAGGGAGGGAGAGCTTGTCCTTTTTTGGGAATGGAGGCTCATATGTGATGTGAGGTAAAAATAGGGTTAAGGGTATAATTGAGATGGAATGTTACCAAAGAAGTAATTTTGTATTTTCTTGTGAAGAGGTGAGTGTGAGTGGATGGGGTAATTTACAAAAGAGGGCATAAATCTATGTGGGAGTGAGTGATGGTCACCAAAAGAGAAAAGTTAAGGATAGTACAAAGCATATTCTTAAGGAATAAGGAATAGAAGAGTGTGGAAGAAATTGTGGAGAGAGAGAGAGGGAATTTCGAAATTGTGGGGGGAGAGAGAGAGAATTTCGAAATTGTGGGGGGAGAGAGAGAGAGAGGAAAAAAAACTTGTTTTTGGTCTTTTGTCTTATTGAGGACACTTCCTTCTTTTTGAGTTTTTGAATTTTGGGCATGGAAGTGAAGGTGCACCTATTAAAAAGTGTCACATATTTTTGAGCACCATAAAATATTCCCTCTAATTATTCTAGGCAATAAAAATTGTCATTTAGTAATTGTGGAATATTTAATGGTCTTTTTTGGGTTTTTTATGCACTAAAAATGGGGAAAAAGCATTTTTAATTATTTTGGACTAGGACTTTCTTTCCAAAAATTATACAAAAATTACCCTTGGTAGAGTAACATGTATGCCACGTCCTTGGCCTGGTTTTTGTCCAAAAATAATTAATTCGCTTTTATTTAAATGCCCACAAATGCAAAAATATGCACTATTTTATTTCCTAAAATTCCTAAAAATTAAGAAAAATGTTTTTGGGTGCCAAAAGTTAATAATGATCAATAAATGGCCTTTTTTGATGAAAATACAGACACGTGCCAAATGACGGGGGCACAGGGCAGCTCACGCAGTGACTACTGGCGTGCGCGCGTAGTTCAAATAAAAATGTGAAATAGGGGACGAACACACATAAATGCACCAATCCACTGTTTTCCACACATTATGAATTACCTTATTGCTTCTATTTTTCTGAAAAATGTTTTTTGACTTGGGCACACAAAATTGGGGTATTACAGGGAGGACATCCAATTCTGGAAGAGCAAGTTCTCCAAGTTGGCATGGTTGGCGAATCAGGCAGTGAAAGATATCCCCAAAAGGTTATGGAGGGCTGAAGCTGAGATGTTGCCTTTCAATACTCCGGTACAAGTATATGATTTTGTGAAGTTCTGCGAGGCTCTGACAGAGGAACTTATGGACCAGGCAAGAGAAGCAGCTGCAACTGGCAATGAGAAGAAGAAAGAAGAGAAGTTGAAGGCAATAGGTTTTTAGATTTTCATTGCAATGTATTTTTCCTTCTAGAATATTCTCTAGGAAATTGTAATTTCTCTTTTGAAATATTGTAATTTTCTTAAGGATATTGTAATTGTTCTTCTCGAAAGCTTTGTTTTGAATAATTAAATGTATTGTACCTTTTTATTCTTTTCGAATGAATAAAGTTATGTGTAACATCCCCAAAATAATTAATGGAATTATTTGGATGTTAACCCAATTAAGCTAATTTAGTACTCGACTGGTAAATTTATTGAGTGCTAAAATTAATTATCGGTTGTCATCGAATCGTTAACCGGATAATACGGACCAAGGAAGTTTTGGAATCGAAATAGGAGATTTCGATCAATATGGTAAATTGACCGCGTTACAACAAATATACTAAATAAATATATTTGTGTATACGTGTGTGCATGTGAGAGGAAAGAAAGAAATTGAAAGAAAGAAAGAAACTGAGAAACAGAGAGAAGAAAAGAGAGAAAGAAGAGAAAAAGAGAGAGATGGCGTGAGGGAGAAGAGAAGAGGGAGTGAGAGACTTCGCCGAAACGACTTCCGTCCAACACGAAAAATGTTCATCGCTACTTCCTCTTCGTTTTGGTACCAATTTCGTGACGATCAGCTCACTCTCTCTCACTTGGCCATTTTCGTTTTTTTGGAGCTTTTGTGGGAAATCCGATTTTGGGTTGGTTTTGAAGGTTTAGGTTCGGTTAGGAGCGAACCCAAGGATGATGGATCGTTGATTGAGGTTCGATTGAAAGATTGGAAGCGAGTTGGGTGATTTGGGGTTTTGGTGAATAGTGTCATGGAGGTTAGAGGAGGAAGATGATGAATAGTGTCTGTGGAGAATTTCGGGGAAATCGGTATTTCGGTCAAAATGAGGTTTCGCGATCGAGTGGAAAGCTTTGGAAGCGGATTGGATGTCGCCGGAGCGGGGAATGTTCGTGTGGTTACTCGGTGGATTCGGCCGTACGTGGTTCACGCTTCAAGGGTGAGTTTTACTCACGTTTAGGATTTTTGTTTTTCGAATTAATTGATAAACTGTTTTATCGCTTTCGCTGGACTGGAATATTATGTGATACTGTCTGATTCGGGTTAGGAATCGATTGGGGCGAGTCTCGGGTTGCGTCGTATTAAAAATGGAATTTTTGGTGATTTGATTCGAGGGATTTTGATTTAAAACCGTTATTTGGAAAATATGTCGCATTTTGATAAAATCCGTTTTGAATGAGTTTTTGATTGACTTGAATAATTGTGTGACTTTGATTGGAACTGTTTTTATGGTTGTCAAATCTGTTTTTAATCGGAACAAGAATCGGAATTGAGCGGAATCGCGGTTTTCGTGCGAAATCGTCAAAATCTGCCTTAACAGACCCCCCTTGCTGCCATTTCGCGCTCCACTTGCGCCCCAGGCGCAACTCCAGCGCCATTTGGCAGAACCTGCTGCCAGTTCGCACGTAACTCGCGCGCCAGCGCGACTTCAGCGCAGTTTGGCAGAATTTCAGCAACCAAACACTGTTTTTCGTTTTGCGATAACTTTTGATCCGGGAACCCGATTGAGGTGTTCTAAAATGCGTTGGAAAGCTTATTCAGAGGCCCTAACTGAATATTCTATTTTTAAGGCAAAATGAACTGTTTTTGATATTGAAAATTGTGTCGAAAAGTGGTCAACTAGAGTGCGAGTGTGAACTTGGTTTTTATAAAAAGAAAATGTGGATTAAGTGTTTCATTGATTGTCTAATTTGATGGACCGTGGGTTCATAGTACTGTAGATATATGTTTATATATCGAGTTGGGTGACGACCCTATGTTGTAACATACTAGGGGGAGGGAGTCATGATCCTCTTACCTAGGCTCCATGCCAATAGGAGAATGTACTATTGGTAGGGGGGTTCACCGGCTTGCAGCGTTCGCGTCAGCGGTGTTATGTTGTTTGTAGTACGTTTACCGGGTTCTTCGTTCGCGTTAGCGGTATCGTACTAAACTAACAGGTTACCGGGTTCTTCGTTCGCGTCAGCGGTAATCTGTTTTTGTGTGATTGTTTTTATGCGATACCGGGTTCTTCGTTCGCGTCAGCGGTATCGTACTAAACTAACAGGTTACCGGGTTCTTCGTTCGCGTCAGCGGTAATCTGTTAAAATGTTTTATGCGGTCCATCGGGGGTAGCGTTCGCGCAGCCGATGCCGTATTGAATTAAAATGATTTTATAATTGAACCGAGAGTGCGAGTAGGGGTCTCGGTAGAACTCACTGAGACAAGTTGTCTCACCCAATCCATTGTTGTTGTTTTACAGAGAAACAGGGAAAGAGGAGATCCACAGAGGCACGAGCAGGTTGCCCTCGGACTGGCTACTGAAGACTTAGCTTTATGTTTAAGTTTATATTTCCCTTTTGTTGTCTGTATACTAAAACATTATGTATCTAATGTATATCTTTCTTCCGCTTTCTTGTATGATACTGAATACTATAGATGCTGATGGTATATGGTCTGAGAACCATATTGTCTTGTTGTAAATAAGACTGTTTGTGTTATATTCAGCGAAAAATTTATAGTGATATTCAGTGTCTAAGCAGGAATTATATCTCTGATGTGTTACTAATGTGCACTTGGGTATTTTTAGTCGATAAAATTACCGGGGTGTTACAGTTGGTATCAGAGCAGTTCGACCTAGTCGGACTTAGCTTAGGGTTGAGTCGATTCCTTGCTAGTCCTTTTGTAATTACACTTGTGATGCTAAGAGACATTGAGCCTGATCAACTTAATACTTAGTGCATCATAAGCGGAATTATGACTGGATGATCAAGATGCAATCCTCGACCACAATCGGAATCTTCAACCGGTGCAGCCTCGGGAAAGGTGACATGACGGTGGAACAATACACCGCTAGGTTTGAGGAGTTGTCTCAGTTTTACCAAGTGGTAAAGTAAGCTTCGGATGACGAACGGAGAATGCAGAAGTATAAGACGGGCATAAGTGCTTTTATGATTTATGGTCTCAGTTCTTATACTGCTACAAATTATGTTGCCTTAATGCAACCAGCCTATGTCGCCGAGGATTATCTCATAGGGAGTATGGGAAAATAAGGAAGGTAGTTGAATTATCAACTCCGAATGCAAAGTCCTAAGATAAGTTCATTAAAGGAAAAGCAGATGCAATTCTTTGATTCTTCAAAGGTCAGAAGATGTTCCAACTGTGGAAAGCCTCACAGCGGTGATTGCAATCGAAGATCTAATCGGTGCTATTATAGTAATGTAGAGGGTCACTATGGTAAAGCGTACCCTGTAAGGAAGAGTTTCAAGAAGTTACAAGCAGCTCTAAGGCAAGGACGAGTCAACATTCTGGATGTTTAGACAGTTACGACTGCAGACAATCTACTGAGGAGTATGAGATCAGTTTTTAGTAACTCCGTTAGTATATTACACGATTCGGGTGCAACCCATTGTATAATAGCACAATCATGTGCGGATCGGTTGGGACTAGCATTGTCTCCGCTGTCTGAGCCAATAACTATATTTACTGCTGCTGAAGAACGTGTCCAGACCCAATCCTTGAGTCAGAATTGTCTACTTGTCATAGGAGACAGAAATTTCGTAGTAGAATTTATTGTTTGCCTATGAGAAGAGTGAACACCATGTTGGGTATGAATTGGATGACCGCAAATCATGTTGCAATCGACTGTGTTAATCAACTATCAGCTTCGCTTCAGAATCAGTTGAATTGTCTAGGACAAATTCTGAAGCGGTTACCTAGTTCACCTTAGACGGTCAATCTTCATTCCAAGGTGCGGAAGCACATGTTAGTAGGTTATCTGCATCCACGGGAACTAGTATTAGATTTATCATCTGTACAAGTTGTGAATGACTTTCTGGGTGTTTCTACGATGAAGTTTCTTCTGAACCTCCTGGGCGAGAGGTAGAGTTTACGGTGGAATTGGTTCCTGGCACGGGATCAATGTCTATTGTTTCTTATTGAATGTTCCTTTAGAATTAAAGGAAATGGAGTCTCGACTTGAAGAGTCGATGTTAAAGAAATTCATTCGACCGAGTACTTCGCTAAGGAGTGCTCTGGTGTGGTTAGTCAAAAGGAAAAATGGTAGCATGAGATCGTGCATTGATTATCGACAACTCAACAAAATGACGGTCAAGAATAAATATCCCTTTGCCAAGGATAGACGATTTGCTTGAGCAATTTGAGGCGCTGCTGTGTTTTCTAAAAATTGATCTGAGGTCAGGATATCATCAAATAAAAGTTAGAGCCTTAGATATTCCGAAGACAGCTTTCCGTACTAGGTATGGACATTATGTGTTTGTAGTGATGCCCTTCGGTTTGACTAATGCTCCAGCGATATTCATGGATTACCTGAACTGAGTTTTTCCTCAATTACCTAGATCAATTTGTAGTCGTTTTCATTGATGGTATCTCGATGTGCTTGAAGGCCGTTGCGGAGCATGTCCAACATCTCCGCATTGTTCTGAAAGTACTCCGAGGAAATAAGTTGTACTTGAAACCTTCGAAGTGTGATTTTTGGGTGTCAGAAGCAAAGTCTTTGGGACATGTGATTTCCCAAGTCGGGAGTTTCTGTAGATCCCAGTAAGAAGGAAGCGGTGTGGAATGGAAGTGACCGACATCAGTCGCAGAGATCAGAAGTTTTCTAAGTCTTGCCGGTTACTACAGGAAGTTTATCGAAGGATTCTCACGGTTAGTTATTCCACTTACTCGGTTAACTCGTGAGGGTCATCCGTTTACGTGGAATGCCGATTGTGAAGAATGTTTTCAAGAGTTGAAGATTTTGACTTCTGCTCCAACCCTGATTCTTCCAGATCCGTTTTTGGGATTCCAAAGTTACAGCGACGCTTCTGGGAATAGTTTGAGATGTGTTCTCATGCAGAATCATCAAGTGGTAGCTTATGCATCCAGACAGTTGAAGGCCCATGAGGAGGATTATCCAATTTATAATTTGGGAGTGGCAGCTATTGTGTATGCACTGAAGGTTTGAAGACATTACCTGTATGGGTCTCGTTTCGAAGTCTTTAGTGGTTGCAAGAGTTTAAGGTATCTGTTTGATCAGAAAGAACTGAATAACAGGCAGAGAAGTGTGTAGAATTCTGAAGGATTATGACTTCGGGTTGAAGTATTATCCAGGAAATCCCAATGTTGTAGCGGATGCGAGTAATAGGAAATCCATTCACATAGCAGAGTTGATGCTGCAAGAAATGGGATTGTTAGAGTCTTTTAGATCTAAATTGGAGTACATCCATAAGTTTCCACTTTGGTGGCGAGGTATTAGTTTATTAACCTCTCCTTGGTGAAGGTTGACAATGAGATTGTCTTACGAAATTCCGTTTGACAAATCGAGCGTGAATACGGTTATGTAAATGAGGTAACTGCTGATTGTTGCCACGTTGCGAATAACCATCAAAGGATTAATTGATGGATCTACTTGTAGGGGACTGGAATTTCCGAAGTGAAGCTTGGCGTGCGGTGTGATAATTTTGAAAAAAAAAAAAAAATCATTTTGTGAAAACCCGCATGCTAAAGTTAATTTTGGGAACGAATCAAGAGGCTAATAGAATATGATTGAGGAGGAAAAATCCTTGGAGGATTACTTAGGTTGAGGGGAAGCTCTCAACGCTAATGACTAATTCGGAAAGGAGCTCTGAGTTCTGTTTGATAGTTGTTTGGAGAACAACTGAGGTGATTTTCATTACGTTCGAATGTATTTGTTGTCCCCGTGGTTTATTTCTACGTTTAAGATAAACGTTTCTGGAAAATCCTTATTCCATCTTCTTTCGAAAAGTGTTATCTCGAAATCTTGGGGGCGAGTCAAGAAGTTTCACAAGTGACTTTTTCGTCACATTGTCGGTATGTGCGAGAACCGTTACGGATATTAGAAGATTTGTTGAGGAAGTGTTTACACCTTTCGAGGGAATCGTGTTTGTTTTACGTCTAGCGAGGAGTACTTTGATTTGGATTAATCAAGTTGGGGAGCGAGTGAGGAATGAAGCTTAGGAAGTGTTTTCGAACGCGGTGCCGAGCCTATGTAGGCGAGAGAGGAGTTTCTCGTGTTGATTCGTAACCGGAGAGTTCGTATCAAGGTAGTAGTGGATCATACTTGGAGATTGATGTGCCAACTGGTGAAGAGTTCCTACGCTTATTTTGTTAGTTCGAAATTGTTTTCAGCAACTTAAGCCTTTCGGAGGACGTCGATCCTCGGTTAATCGGATGAAAGACTTAGCAAAATTTTGAGGACAAAATTCTTTCAAGTTGGGGAGAATGTAACATCCCCAAAATAATTAATGGAATTATTTGGATGTTAACCCAATTAAGCTAATTTAGTACTCGACTGGTAAATTTATTGAGTGCTAAAATTAATTATCGGTTGTCATCGAATCGTTAACCGGATAATACGGACCAAGGAAGTTTTGGAATCGAAATAGGAGATTTCGATCAATATGGTAAATTGACCGCGTTACAACAAATATACTAAATAAATATATTTGTGTATACGTGTGTGCATGTGAGAGGAAAGAAAGAAATTGAAAGAAAGAAAGAAACTGAGAAACAGAGAGAAGAAAAGAGAGAAAGAAGAGAAAAAGAGAGAGATGGCGTGAGGGAGAAGAGAAGAGGGAGTGAGAGACTTCGCCGAAACGACTTCCGTCCAACACGAAAAATGTTCATCGCTACTTCCTCTTCGTTTTGGTACCAATTTCGTGACGATCAGCTCACTCTCTCTCACTTGGCCATTTTCGTTTTTTTGGAGCTTTTGTGGGAAATCCGATTTTGGGTTGGTTTTGAAGGTTTAGGTTCGGTTAGGAGCGAACCCAAGGATGATGGATCGTTGATTGAGGTTCGATTGAAAGATTGGAAGCGAGTTGGGTGATTTGGGGTTTTGGTGAATAGTGTCATGGAGGTTAGAGGAGGAAGATGATGAATAGTGTCTGTGGAGAATTTCGGGGAAATCGGTATTTCGGTCAAAATGAGGTTTCGCGATCGAGTGGAAAGCTTTGGAAGCGGATTGGATGTCGCCGGAGCGGGGAATGTTCGTGTGGTTACTCGGTGGATTCGGCCGTACGTGGTTCACGCTTCAAGGGTGAGTTTTACTCACGTTTAGGATTTTTGTTTTTCGAATTAATTGATAAACTGTTTTATCGCTTTCGCTGGACTGGAATATTATGTGATACTGTCTGATTCGGGTTAGGAATCGATTGGGGCGAGTCTCGGGTTGCGTCGTATTAAAAATGGAATTTTTGGTGATTTGATTCGAGGGATTTTGATTTAAAACCGTTATTTGGAAAATATGTCGCATTTTGATAAAATCCGTTTTGAATGAGTTTTTGATTGACTTGAATAATTGTGTGACTTTGATTGGAACTGTTTTTATGGTTGTCAAATCTGTTTTTAATCGGAACAAGAATCGGAATTGAGCGGAATCGCGGTTTTCGTGCGAAATCGTCAAAATCTGCCTTAACAGACCCCCCTTGCTGCCATTTCGCGCTCCACTTGCGCCCCAGGCGCAACTCCAGCGCCATTTGGCAGAACCTGCTGCCAGTTCGCACGTAACTCGCGCGCCAGCGCGACTTCAGCGCAGTTTGGCAGAATTTCAGCAACCAAACACTGTTTTTCGTTTTGCGATAACTTTTGATCCGGGAACCCGATTGAGGTGTTCTAAAATGCGTTGGAAAGCTTATTCAGAGGCCTAACTGAATATTCTATTTTTAAGGCAAAATGAACTGTTTTTGATATTGAAAATTGTGTCGAAAAGTGGTCAACTAGAGTGCGAGTGTGAACTTGGTTTTTATAAAAAGAAAATGTGGATTAAGTGTTTCATTGATTGTCTAATTTGATGGACCGTGGGTTCATAGTACTGTAGATATATGTTTATATATCGAGTTGGGTGACGACCCTATGTTGTAACATACTAGGGGTAGGGAGTCATGATCCTCTTACCTAGGCTCCATGCCAATAGGAGAATGTACTATTGGTAGGGGGGGTTCACCGGCTTGCAGCGTTCGCGTCAGCGGTGTTATGTTGTTTGTAGTACGTTTACCGGGTTCTTCGTTCGCGTTAGCGGTATCGTACTAAACTAACAGGTTACCGGGTTCTTCGTTCGCGTCAGCGGTAATCTGTTTTTGTGTGATTGTTTTTATGCGATACCGGGTTCTTCGTTCGCGTCAGCGGTATCGTACTAAACTAACAGGTTACCGGGTTCTTCGTTCGCGTCAGCGGTAATCTGTTAAAATGTTTTATGCGGTCCATCGGGGGTAGCGTTCGCGCAGCCGATGCCGTATTGAATTAAAATGATTTTATAATTGAACCGAGAGTGCGAGTAGGGGTCTCGGTAGAACTCACTGAGACAAGTTGTCTCACCCAATCCATTGTTGTTGTTTTACAGAGAAACAGGGAAAGAGGAGATCCACAGAGGCACGAGCAGGTTGCCCTCGGACTGGCTACTGAAGACTTAGCTTTATGTTTAAGTTTATATTTCCCTTTTGTTGTCTGTATACTAAAACATTATGTATCTAATGTATATCTTTCTTCCGCTTTCTTGTATGATACTGAATACTATAGATGCTGATGGTATATGGTCTGAGAACCATATTGTCTTGTTGTAAATAAGACTGTTTGTGTTATATTCAGCGAAAAATTTATAGTGATATTCAGTGTCTAAGCAGGAATTATATCTCTGATGTGTTACTAATGTGCACTTGGGTATTTTTAGTCGATAAAATTACCGGGGTGTTACAGTTGGTATCAGAGCAGTTCGACCTAGTCGGACTTAGCTTAGGGTTGAGTCGATTCCTTGCTAGTCCTTTTGTAATTACACTTGTGATGCTAAGAGACATTGAGCCTGATCAACTTAATACTTAGTGCATCATAAGCGGAATTATGACTGGATGATCAAGATGCAATCCTCGACCACAATCGGAATCTTCAACCGGTGCAGCCTCGGGAAAGGTGACATGACGGTGGAACAATACACCGCTAGGTTTGAGGAGTTGTCTCAGTTTTACCAAGTGGTAAAGTAAGCTTCGGATGACGAACGGAGAATGCAGAAGTATAAGACGGGCATAAGTGCTTTTATGATTTATGGTCTCAGTTCTTATACTGCTACAAATTATGTTGCCTTAATGCAACCAGCCTATGTCGCCGAGGATTATCTCATAGGGGGTGTTACATTATGATACTTGAATGAAGTGCTTACTTCGTTTGTTGATCCCAACTTTGCTAATGCTCGTGGAAATGTCTTTAAATATACGCCTATGACAAGAAGCAAGTTATACCACGATTCCCGGCAATTAACATAATAATGTACATATTGCATTCCATTTGCATCCAATCATTTCTTTTATGCTCATAAAATGTTCCGTCCGCAGAGGTAAGACAAGCTGGTTAATCACAGATACTGGACGCGTTCGCAAGCAAGAAACATGGAAAATCAGCCAGACAATGCCAATCCGGGCAATGCACCGCCGCACCAGAATGACGCAGTTCAGGGTCCAAATGGTCAGGGTCAGCACGATCCAAATCAAGAGAACCAAGCTATCCGGGCTGAAATGGACGTCATAAGGGGTCAGTTAGCTGAAGTCATCAGAGTGATAAGTGCCTTAAGAGATGTTAGTCCTACTGAGGGTGCTATTGCTGCAGGAGTGAACCATCCTCCTCCTCCCCCAGGACCCGGGATTTCTCAGGCTCTTCAGAATGTGCAGTGGCCTCCCTATGGTCTACCACTAGGCTATACGCCTCCAGCTGCTGATGCTAACCCAAAGGGCGGTCCTTCGGGAACCGCAAGGCAAGCTTAGCCTAATCCAGCTATGAATGATGTCGGGGTAGGCACACCTTAAGTTCAGATCCAGATCCCTATCCCTTCAACTGCTCCAGGAACTCCGGCAGGTTTCAACTCTCCAGCTACTATGCATCCACAGACTCAAGGCCCAGTTCCTCAAAATGTTGCTCACCCACATGTGACTCCAGCTGTTGTATCCGTGAACAATCCTCATTATGGTGGCTTTCCACAGAACTACCATGAAGAAGCCAGAAACCAATACCAGCTGCTAGAAGAGAGATTGAAAGCCGTAGAAGGGTCAGGTTCTCAAGCCAGAAATGCCCATGAACTATGCTTTGTTCCTAATCTAATCCTGCCACCAAAATTCAAGCCTCCAGTTTTTGACAAATACAGAGGGGCAACCTGTCCTCGCAGCCATGTCACAATGTACTCTCGGAAGATGACTGCCCATGCTCGCAACGACAATCTGATGATACACTGTTTCCAAGAAAGCTTGGCTAGGGCTCCTCTCGAGTGGTACATGAAATTAGAGCCAACTTATATTCGCTGTTGGAAAGATCTGGCGGACGCTTTCATCCGTCAGTACCAGTACAATAGTGACTTAGCTCCAGACCGGACTCAACTTCAATGTATGTCAAAGAGAGATAATGAATCTTTCAAAGAGTATGCTCAACGCTGGAGAGACCAATGCGATCATCAGTATCAGTGGTCCGTCACATGGCAATTCCCCAAAGGCTATTCCAATCCCTGCTCAGGCGCCGCCTGCACAACTATTCCAGTCCAACAACAACAATCAGTTCAGAAATTACAACGAGAGGAAGACAGTGGTGTTTGAGCCAATCCCTATGTCCTATACGGAACTGTTTAATTATCTCCTTGTGAACAAGATAATCAGCACCAGACAGATGAAGCCCTACCAACCTCCTTATCCCAGAGGGTATGATGCCAACGCCACTTGTGCTTTCCATGCTAGGGCAGTGGGTCATGTAGTAGAAAATTGCAAAGCCTTCAAGTATGTTGTACAAGATTTACTTGATGCTAAGAGTATATCATTCTAGAACCCTAATGTGACCACTAACCCATTACCGGGGCATGGTGGACCTTCTGCAAATGCAATTGACAATCAGGGAGGACAATGTTTGATCAGAAAGGTTGAGGATATCCAGACACCTTTGAAAGTCATTCATGCTGCTTTATGTCACTGTGGCATCATAGAAGAGGGCTGTGCCAGAAAAGAGACCTGTAGTGATCCTTGCTGTGTGGGAGCTTGCGAAGATTTCGAGCTCATTCTACAAGACTTGTTAGACAGATGCGTAGTCCAAGTTGGTACCCAAGAGAAAGAAGCTAGTGTGTCTACTTTGCACTCCAGTGAACGAGGTTTCAGAAGGACAATTGAAATTCCTTGCGGTCTAAGCCCAGCTGCGGCTAGACCTCATACCCTTGTTGTTCCAGTGCCGGCAACTACCCCTAGCAGAGAAACTAGGGTAATCCCATGGAGCTGCAACATGCAGATGAAGGCAGAGATTCCTAAAAGTACTGTGGATGTGACCAACATAGCTGGGAGCAGTGGTATTACCAGGAGCGGAAGGTTGTATGCTCCTGAGAATCTCAGGAAAGAAACACCAAAGGAAGCTGAGGAGAGAGCCCGCAAGGGTAAAGAAACTGTAGAGGTAAGAGAGGTATCTGACAAAGAAGCCAAAGAATTTTTGAAGGTGATGAGACAGAGCGAATACCGGGTGGTTGATTAGCTAAATCAGACGCCGACCAAAATTTCAATGCTCTCTTTGCTGCTTAGTTCTGAAGCACACCGGGCTGCATTGTTGAAAATCTTGAACGAAACTCACGTTTCTCATGATATTACCGTCAACCAGCTGGATGGTATTGTCGGGAATATCGTAGCTTCCAACTACCTAACCTTCATAGATGCCGAACTACCTCCTGTAGGGAAGAACCACAATCAGGCCCTCCATATTTTTGTAAAATGTGGGGATTACATGTTAGCAAGGGTACTCATTGATAACGGCTCGTCACTGAATGTGATGCCCAAGTCTACGATGGACCAGCTGGATGTAGACTGTTCTTATCTGAAACCCAATTCTACCTTGGTGAGAGCATTCGATGGCTCAGTAAAAGAAGTATATGGAGAAGGGGAGATGCCTGTGCAAGTAGGACCTGAAGTGTTCTACGTCACCTTCCAAGTAATGGATATCAGTTCTTCTTACAGTTGCCTATTGGGACGTCCATGGATACATGCTGCCGGGGCAGTACCTTCTTCGCTTCACCAAAAACTCAAATTTGTGGCTGAGGGAAAGTTGATAGTGGTATCAGGAGAGGAGGAAACACTCATAAATAGATCACCACCTGAGTACTATGTTGAATCAGCGGAGGAGTCCTTCGAGACTAACTTCCAAGGGTTGGAAATCTCAAATGCTGTCTTTTGTAACACCCCTTCTATTAAGCTACTATTTAATTCATTTAAAATCAGAGTTTCCAAAAACCGTTTTAATGCATCCACAAGAGGGTGCCACATTTCAAAACAACCACGCATAATAGTCTCCAAAATTTAATTCATAAAGTCATAAGGTACGATACATAGCACCGTAAATAATCTGTTAGTCTACACTAAAGTAAATCATAATAGTCATCGCAGCGGAATAATCACCAAATCTTAAAATGCCAAATTACATCACCACATAAGGTTCAAAACATCAAATAAAATAATACGTAAACTAAACGCCCCCCCGGTGCTACGTATCAGAGCAGACTCAACTGACTAGGAGAAGGTACTAGATCACCTTCACTCGCTATCACCTGCACGTTGCCGACATAAGAAGCAACACAAAAGCAGTAGGGTGAGTCTCATTTCATAAGTAATAACATATAAGATAAGCATCATTTAGAGAAGGCAACTAAACACTCCAATTCACCACAATAACAGCATACCCCATTAATTTTCATTCACCAAGAAACAGTGCCGAATATTTTCAATCACCGAGAACAACATCAAATATAACTAAATACACCAAATTACAATTATCTCCACGTACACCATCAATTTATAATCACCAGGAAAAAGTACCGAATGCATGTTCAATGTATGAGATGCAACCCAAAACTCCACGGGCACATGCATGTGGATCCATCACCAAAAATTAGCCTTGGGGGCATACACCAAAATAAGGCCGAAGCCTTCTGCTCACCAATAAATGCACATGATTATGCGACGCCATGAACAATGCACCATACACACCAAAGTCACCACAACAATGCAATAACATGCGCACCAATAATTTGATTAACTCACCAATAGTTTTATTAACTCGCCAACACCAAAAGAAAGGTCATAGACCATTGCCTTGAGGGCACTCACCAATAAACTCACCAATAATTTATCTCACCATTTTATATACATCACCATTATACATCTCCAAAATTTCAGCTCTAAGGATAGCACACCAATCACACCATGCACAATTAATTACGCGACTACATTGTCACCAAAGGACTAAACAACACCCATAGGGACCAAAACAGCACATAGAGTAGCAGCAGCGATATAAACAGCAGCATAAAACAGGGACACTAGTTTGAAAACAGCAGCAACGACATTTAAATAAAACAGCCACATTTAATTAAAAATAGTGACAGCAACTTTTGAATAAAACAGCAACATTTAATTAAAAACAGTGACAGCAACTTTTAAATAAAACAGCAACAGCATCCTTGAAGAAAACAGCAACATTTAATTAAAAACAGTGTCAGCAACTTTTAAATAAAACAGCAACAGCATCATTTGAAGAAAAACAGCAACAACATTATTTTGAAGAAAACAGCAACAGCATTATGTGAAGAAAACAGCAACAGCATTATTTGAAAAACAGCAACAACATTACTTTGAAAAACAGCAACAGCATTACTTTGGCGAATTGATTAAAATTGTAACCCACACCGGATTTCGACAAATAAATACTTGTTGGAAAGCCCTATGGATCTACTCCTTATTCCTAAGTTCATTTTTTTGAAAAAGAGAGTCTAACAGGTACAGTTTTCAAAAACACACATACTAGTTTCAAAAGAGGGCAGTTTCTGTCCTTCAAATTCAAGCAGTTCTAAAATGACCAAAACTCAATCAAATTGCATGAAACTTGTGCATAAACTGGGGAGAATTCTGTCTAGTTTTCAAAGAAATTTGATTCGTTCGGAAATAAGTTCTTTTGAAAACGCAGCGACCAAAACACTGACCCTATGTCCAGATTGTTTCCAGAATCTTACCCTAACTTGTGAAATTCATATCTCGAGCTACACAACTCTAAACGCAACCAAACCAGCGACAAATTAACAAGCATTAAGTCTATTTTCCAGAACAGCAAACCACATAATTTTTCAGTCAACACAACGTTCACAGTTACCGAAATACTGAACCTCTACCCAATTCGTTTCCAGAATTTTAACCTAACTTGTTTCACCTATAACCTAGGTTTTACAACTCCAAATGCAACCAAATCAACGCCAAATTAACAAGCATTAAGTCTATTTTCCAGAAAAATAAACCACATAATTTTTCAGTCAACACAATGTTCCCAGTTAACGAAATACTGAACCTCTACCCAAATCGTTTCCATTCTCGATTTTATTTAGTCATTACAACATACACCTAACTTGCATGACTAATATCATGTAAATCTCAATACTAATCAATTATGGATTCTACCAAAATAACATAAGTTCATCATCAACAACATGGATTTAACAATTTACATTCATCGTAACAAAAACATCCAAAAACAACAATTCAATTCAATCAATCAAACCCCCCTTAAAACCTAACTCATGTGATTCTAATCCTATAAGTTATTAAGGATGAAAAGAGAGCCCCCTAACCTTTGTTAATTGAAGAGTTCACAAAGCTCCTTGCAATTCACCAAAAACACCAACAATCCAAGTTTCCTCTTCTCCAAGCTTCACGCAAAACCCTTCCTTTTTCTTCTTGAGCCGTCGCGCCCCTTCTCTCTCACTCTTCTCACTTTCTAATTTTTGGTTTCTCACAAGTGAGGGTTTTCTCCTAAGCCCCTAGCTTTTTCCTTCTCTCTCTCTTGTTCTTGGTTGGAACTCACGCTTTCCTCTTCTTTCTTTTCCCCTCCTAGCCGCTGCCCCTTCCTCTCTTCTCACTTCTCACGCTTCTTTTCTTTTCTTTTCTTCTAATTATGAATGAAACCCTAATTGCTAAGCCCTTCTCATGACTTATCACTCCTTTGGGCATTTTCATTAGTCTAATTTGACTTAATCATGGGCTTGCTACTAACACTCCTCATTTTATTATTTCTAACCCCCAATATGGACCAACACATTAAATAAAATAACCATATATTATTTCTAATATTCTATCACACAACATCCTAATTAAATTAATTAAATAAATTAATCAATAAATATTTAATAAAATTTGGGGCGTTACATCTTTGTTAGTGAACCTATGCTGAAGCCCAAGTGGTCTAAAGCAGACCTGATGATGGCAAAAGTAATGCTGAGACACGGCTATCAAGTTGGGAAACGCCTGGGGAAAGCTGCCCAAGGGATTGTAGCACCAGTTCAGCTGAATGGGAACTCTGAGAAGTTCGGAATTGGCTACATTCCAACCCTTGCTGACAGGGAGAAGCTGGCAACTGACAGAAGAGAGAAATGGCTGCTCAAACTTAGAGGAAGGACCCCTAGCCAGAGGAAGATGATCATTGGGGATCTCAGTCAGAATTTCATAAGTGCTGGTGTGCTGTACCCTGACCAGGTCAATGCTGTTGGAGGGGAATCAAGTGCAAGTGGCGGTGCTGCTGGTTTGGTGCGCCGTTGTGCTACAGGAGAAGAACTGCAGAACTGGGAGTCCATGGACTTTCTCGTGATTCTTAATTTAGAGTAATGCTTCATTGTAATGCAAGGCCTTGGGATATTTTCATTCGGGCGTGCATGTTTTATCAAACTTCATCAATCAACAAAGTTTTATTTTGAATAAAATTCTCTTTGTTCATCTTCCCTTTGCGTGTCTCTGCTTTATTTTTATTCGTCACTTAATTTCGATGCAGATCAAATAACATTCTTGATGATAACAACACCCACAATTCATACTTTGATTTTGATTACCCGGTTAACCAAACCGAGGGAAATGTTGAGAATGATTGGGATACTCCTCCGGAGATTATGAGAATGATAGAACAAGAAGAGAAGATCATTGAGCCGCATGGGGAGCCCACAGAAATGGTTAATTTGGGTACCGAGGAAAACAGGAAAGAAATCAAAGTTGGTACAGCGATGGAGAACAGTGAGCGAGAGAGGCTAATTCAGCTCTTGCGGGATTATATGGATGTATTCGCTTGGTCGTACCAAGACATGCCAGGGTTGAACATAGACATTATTGAACATAGACTGCCGGTAAAACCAGAATGTCCTCCAGTGAAGCAAAAGTTGAGGCGGATGAAGCCTGAGATGTCTCTAAAGATTAGAGATGAAGTCAAGAAACAGTTTGATGCAGGGTTTTTGGCTGTGGCAAAATATCCTGAGTGGGTAGCAAACATCGTTCCGGTCCCCAAGAAAGATGGCAAGGTTCGAATGTGCGTCGACTACCGTGATCTAAACAAAGCAAGCCCTAAAGATGATTTTCCCTACCTCACATCGACGTTTTGGTGGACAGCACTGTGCAACACTCAATGTTCTCCTTTATGGACGGTTATTCAGGCTATAACCAGATCAAGATGGCTCCAGAGGATATGGAGAAAACCACCTTCATAACCCTTTGGTGTACATTCTGCTACAAGGTCATGCCTTTCGGATTGAAAAATGCCGGGGCAACGTATCAAAGAGCAATGGTAACTTTGTTCCATGACCTGATGCATAAAGAAATTGAGGTGTATGTCGACGATATGATTGCTAAGTCCAAGACTGATGAAGAGCATGTCATTAACCTGTAGAAACTGTTTGAACGTCTCAAAGTATAAACTCAGGCTGAATCCCGCCAAGTGTACATTTGGGGTTAGGTCAGGGAAGTTGTTGGGCTTCATGGTTTGCCAAAAGGGAATAGAGGTGGACCCGGACAAGGTGCGAGCCATCCTTGAAATGCCAGCACCAAGAACGGAGAAAGAAGTACGTGGTTTTCTGGGGAGACTGAATTACATTTCTCGATTCATCTTCCAGCTAACCGCAACTTGCGAGCCAATTTTTAAACTGCTGTGCAAAAATCAGGAGGTGAGGTGGAATGATCAATGCCAAGAAGCCTTTGAGAAGATCAAGGTGTACCTACAGAACCCTCCTGTCCTAATGCCACCTGTGCCGGGCAGACCTCTCATTCTATATCTCACAGTGCTGGACAATTCAATGGGTTGCGTGCTGGGGCAACACGACAAGTCAGGAAAGAAAGAACATGCAATATATTACCTGAGCAAGAAGTTCACAGATTGCGAGACCAGGTATTCACCATTAGAAAACTTGTTGCGCCTTGGCCTGGGCTGCGCACCGGTTAAGACAATATATGCTGAGTCACACTACATGGTTGGTATCCAAAATGGATCCAATCAAGTACATCTTTGAGAAACCCGCGCTCACAGGTAGAATTGCTCGCTGGCGAATGCTACTGTCGAGTATGACCTCGTGTATGTAACTCAGAAAGCAATCAAAGGTAGCACATTAGCAGACTATCTGGCACAGCAACCAATTGAAGATTATCAGTCCATGCAATGTGAATTCCCTGATGAGGACATTATGGCTTTATTTGACGAAGGTAAATCCCAGGAGGATGAAAGATGGAGAGTGTTGTTTGACGGTGCCTCTAATATGTGGGGACACGGGGCTGGAGCAGTGTTGATCTCTCCTGATAATCGGTTCATACCATTCACTGCAAGGCTAAGTTTCTACGTCACAAATAATATCACAGAGTATGAAGCGTGTATCTTGGGCATAAAGGCAGCTTTAGATTGGAAAGTCAAAAGGCTCGACGTGTATGGGGATTCAGCTCTGGTTATCCATCAAGTGAAAGGTGACTGGGAAACAAGAAACCCTGATTTGATCCCCTACCGTGATTACATTCAAGAGCTAATCAAGCCTTTTGAGGAAATCACCTTCCAGCACATACCTCGCAATGAGAATCAATTGGCTGACGCCTTAGCAACTATGTCTTCTATGTTCAACGTCAATTATGATAAGAACTTGACAACTGTCAGAATCCAACACAGAGATCGATCTGCTTATGACTGCTGTCTGGAAATTGAAGAAGAATTCGGCAGTCAACCTTGGTACCATAACATTAAGCAATACCTCACCAGCAGAGAATACCCTCCCGGTGCTACGGAAAATGATAAGAGAACACTTCGAAGACTGTCAGCGGGTTTCTTCTTGAGTGGGGACGTCCTTTACAAGAGAAACCATGACTTGGTCCTCCTCAGATGTGTAACAAAAGAGGAATCAGTAAAGATAATGCAAGATGCTCATGAGGGTTCATTCGGAGTTCATGCCAGTGGGCACACAATGGCTAGAAAGATCCTGAGAGCTGGATATTATTGGCTGTAGATGGAGTCTGATTGTTACAGTTTTGTCAGAAAATGCCATAAGTGCCAAATTTATGCAGATCACATCCATGTACCGCCGACTTCTCTGAACGTCTTGAGTGCGCCTTGGCCATTCTCTATGTGGGGCATGGACATCATTGGTCCCATTGAACCCAAAGCTTCAAATGGTCACCGTTTCATCCTTGTTGCTATCGACTACTTCACTAAGTGGGTGGAGGCTGCTTCATATCCCAATGTGACGAGTTCAGTGATTGCAAAATTCATCAGGAAAGATCTAATCTGTCGTTATGGTCTGCCAAACAAGATAATTACAGACAACGGCAGTAATTTGAACAGCAGAATGATGAAGGACTTATGTAAGGACTTCAAAATCCAGCATCACAACTCTTCTCCCTACCGCCCGAAGATGAATGGGGCAGTTGAAGCAACTAACAAAAACATTAAGAGAATAGTGCAGAAGATGGTAGTGACTTACAAGGACTGGCATGAGATGCTCCCCTTCGCCTTGCATGGGTACAGGACCTCGGTGCGTACATCTACAGGGGCAACCCCCTACTCACTGGTTTATGGGACAGAAGCTGTACTCCCCATTGAAGTGGAAATACCCTCGTTGCGGGTATTGATGGAGACCAAATTAGAAGAAGCAGAGTGGGTTCGATCCCGTTTTGACCAACTGAATCTCATTGACAAGAAGAGGGTAGCTGCTGTGTGCCATGGACAGCTGCATCAACAGAGGATGATGCGGGCTTTCGACAAGAAAATCCGGCCCAGAGAATTCCAAGAAGGAGACCTCGTACTCAAGCAGATCTTGCCGATCCAGACAGATCCCAGGGGCAAGTGGGCTCCCAAGTATGAAGGACCTTATGTGGTGAAGAAGGCATTCTCTGGAGGAGCGTTGATTCTTGCAAACATGGATGGAGATGAAATCCCAAACCCGGTCAACTCGGATGTGGTAAAGAAGTACTATGCCTAGAAAAGTAAACAGAAAAAGGAGAAAGATAAGCCAAGTAAAAAATAAGCTCGCTAGGTTGAAAACCCTTAAAGGGCGGCCTAGGCAAAATCAGAGCGACCCGGTGGATTGAAAACCCGCAAAGGGCGATCCAGGCAAAAATTAGGGTCAGAAAACTTGGGCTTGAAAAAAGAAAAGGCAATCAGCAATCCCGAAGGTTTGGATAAGGGGGTGATCAAGATCATGAGTATGAACGGTGGGCGCTGTTACTTCAAGGATAGAATCGCAGGATCTGTTCCTTTTTCTTGTATTTTTTTAGTTTAAAAGAAAATTGAAATGTACTTTCAATTTGCGTCACATTCTGCACGACCAGTTTCCAATCGATAAAAGTTCAACTTTTTTTTCATATGCTTGCTTTTCGTGTCTTTGCTTTCATTTATTCAGTTTCTTTCAAAATAATAAATTTTATGATTGATGAAATTGAATTGAAAACATGTGCATACATTCATAGCATCGCCATCGTAGTTCTCGATCGCGCCTCAGAGAAAGGCGGTAAAGGATCAGTCTGCTGAATGAAAGTAGCAACGCCATCGTAGTTCTCATTTAAGCCCGCAATTAATTGAAGAACTAGTCGTTGATTTGAGACCGGTGCACCGACGTTAGATAGTTGATCAGCAAGCATTTTGAGTTCTTGGCAGTATGCCGAGATGTTGGGATAGTCGTCCATATGCACTACAAGAAAAACAGGATTTTGCGGCGGGCAAAATCCGCCGGAAAAGCCATATTTCCGCCGCAAAATTGGACTTTGCGGTGGATTTTTGGCGTCGTTAGTCAGGTCGCAGCAAACGCTTTTCGGCGGATTTTTTAAAAATCTGCCGCATATGCCAAAAAATCCGCCGGAAATACCCCAAAATCCGCCGGAAAAGTTTGCGGCGGATAAAATCCGCCGGTAAGTCCTAAAATCCGCCAGAAACTTTCTGGCGGATAAAAATCCGCCGGAAAGTCCTGGCCGGAAAATCCCATTATTCTTGTAGTGATGGATGTGAGTGAATTGATTCTCCAGGTAGACAGCGCGTGAGTTCTTGTTGTCCTGGAAAATGTTTTGCAGTCACTCCCATGCTTGTTGTGCAGTCGAATCTGGTTGCAAGATGGTGTGCAAAAGATCGTTGGAGATGGTGTCGTAAATCCATTGAAGGACGATAGCATCCAAGCGAGACCAAAGTGATGTATCGACTGCGGCAGCCTTTTCTTTTGCCATGTCAGTCGATTTTGATGTAGGTGGGAAAATGTGATCGATGACTTCGTATGCTCGGCAATGGACTTTGAACAGCTCTGCCCATGAAGAATAATGACCCTTTTCCATCTCTAAAGTGATAGGGATGAGATTCTTGACGTTGTTGACAGCAAGTGCGGGGTGGAAATTCTTCGATGATTTGGTTTGGTCAGCCATTGATGTGAGGGAGAGAGGGAGATGGACTGAAGATAGGAGAAAGGGATGAGGAGGGAGGCGCTGTCTTGTGAGGGCAGGTAGGGTTTTCTTAGGATGAGATACTGACTACTGATACCATGTAAAGTAAGATAATGCCTAATTTTTTTCATTGACTAAAGGTGATTATATACATCAAAATATCTTGTTGCCTAAGCTAACAATATGGAAGGTAATTATGTACAATTATCTTGTTGCCTAAGCTAATTATCTTGTTGCCTAAGCTAATTACAATTAATTTCATTAATTCTGACATATTTATGTTGTCTAACAAGTATCTTCCTCAAATACTCACTCTTCTCTTTGTTTTTGCTATAAATAAAAAATGGGGTCCATTCAAGTTTCTCAATTTTGAAATCTAAGACCATAAACTAAAATTCAATGGCATATGATGACAGAAGCAGAAGCTCATCTGTTGCAGATGGGTTCTTTTGATCTTAGCAGTGATCTTCATCTTCTTTGGAATATCATGGAACTTTTCTTATGAAGAAGTTGTTGAAACAACTCAACAACAATTGGGTTGGGTTCTGTTTGCTACACCAGTTGTGCTGATATTTATAGTTCATTTAGTATCATCAATGGAGAGTTCTGATTGGTTCTCTGGATGGAATAGTAGCAGCAGCAGGAGAACTTACCAAGGTCCTTCTGAAGGAAGCTCTCCTTGGGGTGTGACTGCTTTGATTGTGGTTTTGTTGATATTAGTGTATTATCACTCCAACTTTCTTGATGGCTGGTTTTTTTGATTTGGTGCTTTTTGTTTTAGATGGTTTGGTTTTACTTTGTGAATTTTAGTTTTGCTAACTATGAATATGTGATAAAAATCATGTGACTGATTGTAAATATGTAGATGTTGAAAGGAAGGTGCTGTACTTCCTATTATCAAAGTTCTTATTAGAAAAGAGGTTTGTTAAGAAGAAGTTTTTGATAAACACTCTTAAAGTTGGGTCTCACAGGTGGTTTTATTACTTCTAGAAGCTCTCAAATCAAACTTATAAAGAAGTGTTAATTTCATTATATGCGCGTCAATTACTCAGTCACTAAGTATAATGATAATAATTTTAAAGTAGCTTTCAGGTTAGCTTTGTCGGAAGACAAGCAAATCGTGTCGCTTATACTCTTGCAAGGGCGTCAAGATTTAAAGCTTATTCCGTTATTTATGATTTCATCTCCACCTGTATTGAAGCTATTATCAATGAAATGATGTGAGTTTCTTATTGTCAAAAATATTTAGATATATATAGATTACATCAAAGAATTAAGTAACGTGTGTGTGACCTGCATGTGTGTGAACTGATCCATGCATTACTGCTTCCATTCTGTATTCCTCTTCTTGGGACTGAACAACCCCATTTTCCCTTTTTTGTTTTTCCTACTCAGTAACACATGCAGAAACAGACTATATCATGAGCACACTAAGGACTCACTAGGTTTTCCTCTATGATTTATAAAAGAGCTTGTGAGCTTATTTTGCTTCAGATGGTTGGCATTCGGTTTTGGCATATATTCTTTGTACAGATGCAGTGGTGGATATTGAAAAAAAAAGTAATGGTGGGCCGCTAAAATAAACTATTATAATATATAAATTAAATATGCAAATCATATTAAGCACAAAGTTGATCATCAAAAAATTAAACTGTGTACCTTAAAGTAACGCTCTATGCGTTCCAAGTGACTTGAAATCTTCAATAATAGACTCAGAACTAATGTTTTCACTAATTTCCCTTTCAATGTAAATTGTCATGCTATCGGCTAGAAACCCACCTTCCATCTTGTTTCTCAACCTAGTCTTGATAATTTCCATTGCTGAAAAAGACCTCTCAGTTGTGGCTGTAGAAACCAGAAGAGTCATGATAAGGCGGAGCAGTCTATCAAACAAGAAGTACATTTCCTTCTCGTTAGTTTCAACCAAACACGAGCATAATTCTTGAATAGTTGACAATTTCTTCAAACTTGATTCTTGGTGGGCATGAACGACAAATTGCCAAAGTTGAAAATGCAAACTATTCTTCTCTTGCTCATTGAAATCCATGGGATAATATTTTTCAACCAGAGTGCAAATAGTATCAACGTTAAAAGCTTTAAAATTATCCTTAGGAGCTAAAGCACAACTTAGAGTTAACAACTCCATTGCTTGCTCACTAAATCTACTATTCAACTCTTTGTTTGTCAATGGTAGTAAAAAAATATTTCAACTCTAAAGTAATGCTCTATTGTTACTTGATACTCTTCAAGACGGGAGCGTCCAAATCTTGTTGCGGAATGAAAATCGTCGAGATCAGGAATCTCAACATCATGTTTTGAACAAAAAGACGTCACATTAGTAAACAACTTATCCCAACCATCTTCTCTCAATTCTTGGATAAGAGTTTTTGTGCTGCGAACCAAATTTGTAAGACTTGACAAAGTACATATGTTATCCCCATAATTTATTTCATCAAATGCAAGATCAAAATAAAATCGAATGTCTTCAAGTAATTGTAAGCACTATCAGCATCCCCACGTGTAGCATAACTTGTTCCTTCCTTTGCAATTTTTTTTTAAACATGACAAGTTGCTTCATACATTTTTATCAAACTACAAATAGAATTGAAATGTGATCCCCAACGAGTATCCCCAGCTCGTTTCAAAGTACCAACTTGATTTTGACCTTTACCACTTATAATTTCATCAATCTCCAATAATTGTTCAATTTCTTCTAATTGGGCAGCTTGTAACTCATCATGGCGCTTAGAAGAAGAACAAACAACATTGACAACAAAAGTAAGCTTCTCAAAGAATTTATGAACTGACTTGACTTCTCTTGATGCAGTAACCAGAGAAAGTTGCAATCGATGAGCAAAACAATGGACGTAGTATGCATAAGGGCAATCCTTCATAAACAACGCTTGTAATTAAGTTGGGGATATCGATCCTCGGGTAGTCGGATGAAAAACTTGACGAAATTTTGAGGACAAAATTCTTTTAAGTTGGGGAGAATGTAACATCCGCAAAATAATTAACCGAATTATTGGGATGTTAACCCAATTGAGTTAATTTAGTACTTGACTGGTAAATTTATCGAGTGCTAAAATTATTTAATTGTTGTCATCGGATCGTTAACCGGATAATACGGACCAAGGAAGTTTTGGAATCGAAATAGGAGATTTAGATCAATGTGGTAATTTGACCACGTTGCCATATATTTATTAAATAAATATATGTATATACGTGTGTGTGTGTTAATAAGAAAGAAAAGAAAAGAATTGAAAGAAAAGAGAGAAGAAAGCCACGCGAGAAACAGAGAGGAGAGGAGAAAAAGAAAAGAAGAGAGAAAGAAAGGAGAAGGAAGAAGAAGAGGAAAAAGGGGAAGGTTAGGCTCATCAAAACGACTTCCGTCCAACACGAAAAATGCTCAGCGTTACTTCCTCTTCGATTTAGTACCAACATCAACATCATCAACTCTCTCTCTCTCACTTTGCCATTTTCGATTTGAGAGGAAAAAATGGAGGTTTTGTGGTTCAAGCTCAAAGGAAAGCCTAGAATGGTGGTGAGTAGCGAGCTCAAGGTGGAATACGCGAATATTGAAGTCCGATTTGGAGTTTTTGAAGAATTGAAGGTTAGGGTTCAAAATTGGGTTTGGTGTGAATAGTGCTTCATGAGGAGGAAGATGATGAATAGTGTCCGTGGAGAATTTCGGGGAAATCGGTATTTCGGTCAAAAGCGGTTTCGTGATCGAGTGGGAAGCTTTGAAAGCGGATTGGGTGTCGCCGGAGCGGGGAGCGTTCGTGTGGCTACTCGGTGATTTCGGCTCGATCGTGGTTCACGCTTCAAGGGTGAGTTTTACTCACGTTTAGGATTTTTGTTTTTCGAATTAATTGATAAACTGTTTTATCGCTTTCGCTGGACTGGAATATTATGTGATACTGTCTGATTCGGGTTAGGAATCGATTGGGGCGAGTCTCGGGTTGCGTCGTGTTAAAAATGGAATTTTTGGCGATTTGATTCGAGAGATTTTGATTAAAAACTGTTATTTGGAAAATCGCCGTAATTTGATAAACTTCGATTTGATTAAGATTATGATTGATTGTGTGGTTTGTATTGGGTCTATTGTATTGGTTGTCAAATCTGTTTTCGATCGGAATGAGAATCGGAATTTAGTGGAATAGCGGTTTTCGCGCGAAACCGCCACAAAAATTCACTTACAGCAGGTAAAAGCGCCCCAAGCGCTCGGCCATGCGCCCAAGCGCACGAGAGACAGAACCAAAACTGTCCAAAGCACCCCAAGCGCTCGGCCATGCGCCCAAGCGCACGAGAGACAGAACTAAAACTGCCCAAAGCGCCCCAAGCGCACGACCCGTGCGTCCAAGCACACAGTGCAGATTTTCAGCAACTATTCACTGATTTTGTTTTCGCGATAACTTTTGATCTAGGAACCCGATTGAGGTGTTCTAAGATGCGTTAGAAAGCTTATTCAGAGGCCTAACTGGATATTCCATTTTTAAGGTAAAATGAGCTGTTTCTGATATTGAAAATTGTGTCGAAAAGTGGTCAACTAGATTGCGAGTGTGAACTTGGATTTTATAAAATGTGGTTTAAAGTGATTCATTGATTGACTGATTTGATGGACTGTGGGTTCATAGTGTTGTAGATATACGTATATAGTATATCGAGTTGGGTGACGACCCATGTGTAACATACTAGGCGGGGCAGTCATGATCCCTTACCCTAGGCTCCATGCCAATAGGAGAATGTACTATTGGTAGGGGGGTTCACCGGGGTTTAGCGGTTACGCAGTCGGTGTTATGTTAAAAAGATTATTGTACGATACACCGGGGTTTAGCAGTCATGCAGTCGGTGCCGTACTTTGTTTGTTGTGCGATACATCGGGGTTTAGCAGTCATGCAGTCGATGCCGTACTTCGTTGTTGTGCGATACACCGGGGTTTAGCAGTCATGCAGTCGGTGCCGCACTTTGTGATAACACATTTACCGGGGTTAGCAGTCATGCAGTCGGTGCCGTGTTAAGTTAAAACGAATTTATAAATTGAACCGAGAGAGTTAGTAGGGGTCTCGGTAGGACTCACTGAGATTGTATCTCACTGTTTAAATGTTGTTGTTTTACAGAGACACAGGGGCAGCGGAAATCCAAGAGGCACGAGTAGGTTGGGCTCGGACTGGTTGCTGATAGCCTAGCTTTATTTATAAGCTTATTTCCCTTTTGTTGTCTGTATACTAAAACATTATGTATTTAGTGTATATCTTTCTTCCGCTTTCTTGTATGATACTGAATGCTATAAATGCTGATGGTATATGGTCTGAGAACCATATTGTCTTGTTGTAAATAAGACTGTTTGGGTTTTATTCAGCGAAAAATTTATAGTGATATTCAGTGTCTAAGCAGGAAATATATCTCTGATGTGTTACTAATGTGCACTTGGGTATTTTTAGTAGATAGAAATATCGGGGTGTTACAGTTGGTATCAGAGCAGTTCAACCTAGTCGGACTTAGTTTAGGGTTGAGTCGATTCCTTGTTAGTCCTTTTTGTAATTACACTTGTGATGCTAAGAGACATTGAGCCTGATCAACTTAATACTTAGTGCATCATAAGCGGAATTATGACTGGATGATCAAGATGCGATCCTCCACCACAATCGGAATCTTCAACCGGTGCATCCTCAGGAGAGGTAACATGACGGTGGAAGAATACACCGCTAAGTTGAGAAGTTGTCTCAGTTTTACCAAGTGATAAAGTAAGCTTCGGATGACGAATGGAGAATGCAGAAGTATAAGACGGGCATAAGTGCTTTTATGAATTATGGTCTCAGTTCTTATGCTACTACAAATTGTGTTGCCTTAGTGTAATCAGCCTATGTCGCCGAGGATGATCTCATAGGAAATATGGGAAAGGAAAGAAGGTAGTTGAATTATCAACTCCGAATGCAAAGTCCTAAGATAATTTCATCAAAGGAAAAGCAGGTGCAATTCTTTGATTCTTCCAAGGTCAGGAGATGTTCTAACTGTGGAAAGCCTCACAG
This sequence comes from Astragalus membranaceus, assembly GCA_039519185.1. Lineage (NCBI taxonomy): Eukaryota > Viridiplantae > Streptophyta > Magnoliopsida > Fabales > Fabaceae > Astragalus > Astragalus membranaceus. The sequence continues at coordinate 17,493,731 of CM076850.1, forward strand.
TGGTGATTGCAAGTGAAGATCTAATCGGTGCTATTATAGTAATGCAGAGGGTCACTATGGTAAAGAGTGCCCTGTAAGGAAGAGTTCCAAGGAGTTACAAGCAGCTCCAAGGCAAGGATGCGTCAACACTTTGGATGCTCAGACAGTTACAACTGCTGACGAGTTACTGGTGGGTATGGGATCAGTTTTCAATAACTCCGTCAGTATATTATACGATTCGGGTGCAACCCTTTGCTTTACAGCACAATCATGTGCGAATCGGTGGGGACTAGCGTTATCTCCGCTGTCCGAGCCAATAACTATTTTTGCTGCGGCTAAGGGTCGTGTCCAGACCCAGTCTGTGTGCCAGAATTGTCTACGTGTTATAGGAGACAGAACTTTCGTAGAAGGATTATTTGTTTGCCTGTGAGAGGTGTGGACACCATTTTGGGTATGAATTGGATGACCGCAAATCATGTTGCAATCGACTGTATTAATCAGCTATCAGCTTCGCTTCAGAATCAGTTGAATTGTCTAGGACAAATTCTGAAACGGTTACCTAGTTCACCTTAGACGGTCAATTTTCATTCCAAGGTGCGGAATGACATGTTAGTATGTTATCTGCATCCACTGAAACTAGTTTAGATTTGGCGAACATTCAGGTTGTGAATGACTTTCTGGATGTTTTCATGATGAAGTTTCTTCTGAATCTCCCGAGCGAGAGGTAGAGTTTACGGTAGAATTGGTTCCTGGCACGGGGATCAATATCTATTGTTTCTTATTGAATGTTCCTTTAGAATTCAAGGAAATGGAGTCTCAACTTGAAGAGTCGACGTTAGAGAAATTCCTTCGACGGAGTGCTTCTCTAAGGAGTGCTCTGGTGTGGTTAGTCGAAAGGAAAAATGGCAGCATGAGATTGTGTATTGATTACCGACTACTCAACAAAGTGACAATCAAGAACAAATATCCTTTGCCAAGGATACACGAATTGCTGGATCAACTTCGAGGTGCCGTGGTGTCTTCAAAAATTGATCTGATGTCAGGTTATCATCAATTAAAAGTTAGAGCCTTAGATATTCTGAAGACAACTTTCCGTACTAAGTATGGACATTACGAGTTCGTAGTGATGCCCTTCGGTTTGACTAATGCTCCAGCGGTATTCATGGATTACATGAACCGAGTGTTCCACACTTATCTGGATTAGTTCGTTGTGGTTTTCATTGATGATATCTTGGTGTACTCTAAGACCATTGAGGAGCATGTCCAACATCTCCGCATTGTTCTGAAAGTACTCCGAGAAAATAAGTTGTACTTGAAACCTTCGGAGTGTGATTTTTGGGTGCCAGAGGTAAAGTCTTTGGGACATGTGATTTCCCCAGTCGGGAATTTCTGTAGATCCCAGTAAGAAGGAAGCGGTGTTGAATGCGAGTGACTAACATCAGTCACAGAGATCAGAAGATTTTGGGTCTAGCTGGTTACTATAAGAGATTTGTTCAAGGGTTCTCACAGTTAGCTTTCCACTTACTCGGTTAATTCGTAAGGGTCATCCGTTTACGTGGAATGCCGATTGTGAAGGATGTTTTCTAGAGTCGAAGATTTTGACTTCTGCTCCAATCCTGATTCTTCCGGATCCGTCATTGGAATTTTAAATTTTCGATGACGCTTCAGGGAAGGGTTTAGGATGTATTCTAATGCAAAGATCAACAAGTGGTAGCTTAGGCGTCCAGACAATTAAGGTCTCGTGAAGAGAATTATCCAACTCGTGAATTGGAGTAAATAGCTATTGTGTATGCACTGAAGATTTGGAGACGTTACCTGTGTGGGTCTCGTTTCGAAGTCTCTAGTGGTCACAAGAGTTTAAGGTGTCTGTTTGATCAGAAAGAACTGAATAGCAGGCAGAGAAGTGTGTAGAATTCTGAAGGATTATGACTTCGGGTTGAAGTATCATCCAGGAAATTCCAATGTTGTAGCTGATGCGAGTAATAGGGAATCGCTCCACACGGCAGAATTATGATGCATTAGATGGAATTATTAGAGTCTGATAGAGACTTAGATCTGAATTCAAGATCGAGAGGAACCTGTTAGTGTTGAGCCATATGAGGATCTCTAATTCCCTAAGGGATTCTATACGCTTAGCATAGGAAGTTGATGCGAAGTTGCAATCACAAAAGGTATTTCCAGATTTTACTATGGATAGTGATGGAGTCAGTTGTTTCAACGGTAGAATCTGTGCGGCCGATGATGAGAACAATAAAAGGCAAGTGTTAGAGGAAGCACACCAAAGTTTATATTCTGTTCCAGGGTGTACAGAATATAAAGCAGAGGTATTAGTTTGTTAACCTCTCCTTTGTGAAGGTTAACAATGAGATAGTATTACGAGATTCCGTTTGACAAGTCGAACGTGAATACGAATATGTAAATGAGGTAACGGCTGACTGTTTTCACGTTGCGAATAACCATCAAGGGATTAATTGATGGATCTGCTCATAAGTGACAGAAATTTCCGAAGTGAAGTTGGGCGTGCGGTGTAATAGTTTTGAAAAATCGTTTTTGTGAAAACCCGCATGCTAAAGTTAATTTGGGGAAACGAATTAAGAGGCTAATAAAATATGATTGAGGAGGAAAATCCTAGGAGGATTACTTAGGTTGAGGGGGAGCTCTCAACGCTACTGACTAATTCGGAAAGGAGCCCTGAGTTCTGTTTGATAGTTGTTTGGAGAACAACTGAGGTGATTTTCATTACGTTCAATTTATTTGATGTCCCCGTGGTTTATTTCTGTGTTTAAGATAAACGTTTCTGGTAAATCCTCATTTCATCTTCTTTCGAGAAGTATTATCTCGAAATCTTGGGGGCGAGTCAAGAAGTTGCACAAGTGACTTTCTCGTCACATTGTCGGTATGTACGAGAACCGTTAAGGATGCTAGAAGATTTGTTGAGGAAGTGTTTACACCTTCGAGGAAATCGTGTTTGTTTTTACGTCTACCAAGGAGTACTTTGATTTGGATTAATCAAAGTTGGGGGCGAGTGAGGAATGAAGCTTAGGAAGTGTTTTCGAACGCGGTGCCGAGCCTATGTAGGCGAAAGAGGAGTTTCTCGTGTTGATACGTAACCGGAGAGTTCGTATCAAGGTAGTAGTGGATCATACTTGGAGATTGATGTGCCAACTTGGGAAGAGTTCCTACGCTCATTTTGTTAGTTCGAAATTGTTTCCAGCAACTTAAGACCTTTCTGAGGATATCGATCCTCGGGTAGTCGGATGAAAAACTTGACGAAATTTTGAGGACAAAATTCTTTTAAGTTGGGGAGAATGTAACATCCGCAAAATAATTAACCGAATTATTGGGATGTTAACCCAATTGAATTAATTTAGTACTTGACTGGTAAATTTATCGAGTGCTAAAATTATTTAATTGTTGTCATCGGATCGTTAACCGGATAATACGGACCAAGGAAGTTTTGGAATCAAAATAGGAGATTTAGATCAATGTGGTAATTTGACCACGTTGCCATATATTTATTAAATAAATATATGTATATACGTGTGTGTGTGTGTGTGTTAATAAGAAAGGAAAGAAAAGAATTGAAAGAAAAGAGAGAAGAAAGCCACGCGAGAAACAGAGAGGAGAGGAGAAAAAGAAAAGAAGAGAGAAAGAAAGGGGAAGGAAGAACAAGAGGAAAAAGGGGAAGGTTAGGCTCATCAAAACGACTTCCGTCCAACACGAAAAATGCTCAGCGTTACTTCCTCTTCGATTTAGTACCAACATCAATATCATCAACTCTCTCTCTCTCTCACTTTGCCATTTTCGATTTGAGAGGAAAAAATGGAGGTTTTGTGGTTCAAGCTCAAAGGAAAGCCTAGAATGGTGGTGAGTAGCGAGCTCAAGGTGGAATACGCGAATATTGAAGTCCGATTTGGAGTTTTTGAAGAATTGAAGGTTAGGGTTCAAAATTGGGTTTGGTGTGAATAGTGCTTCATGAGGAGGAAGATGATGAATAGTGTCCGTGGAGAATTTCGGGGAAATCGGTATTTCGGTCAAAAGCGGTTTCGTGATCGAGTGGGAAGCTTTGAAAGCGGATTGGGTGTCGCCGGAGCGGGGAGCGTTCGTGTGGCTACTCGGTGATTTCGGCTCGATCGTGGTTCACGCTTCAAGGGTGAGTTTTACTCACGTTTAGGATTTTTTGTTTTTCGAATTAATTGATAAATTGTTTTATCGCTTTCGCTGGACTGGAATATTATGTGATACTGTCTGATTCGGGTTAGGAATCGATTGGGGCGAGTCTCGGGTTGCGTCGTGTTAAAAATGGAATTTTTGGCGATTTGATTCAAGAGATTTTGATTTAAAACCGTTATTTGGAAAATCGCCGTAATTTGATAAACTTCGATTTGATTAATATTATGATTGATTGTGTGGTTTGTATTGGGTCTATTGTATTGGTTGTCAAATCTGTTTTCGATCGGAATGAGAATCGGAATTTAGCGAAATAGCGGTTTTCGCGCGAAACCGCCACAAAAATTCACTTACAGCAGGTAAAAGCGCCCCAAGCGCTCGGCCATGCGCCCAAGTGCACGAGAGACAGAACCAAAACTGTCCAAAGCGCCCCAAGCGCTCGGCCATGCGCCCAAGCGCACGAGAGACAGAACTAAAACTGCCCAAAGCGCCCCAAGCGCACGACCCGTGCGTCCAAGCGCACAGTGCAGATTTTCAGCAACTATTCACTGATTTTGTTTTCGCGATAACTTTTGATCCGGGAACCCGATTGAGGTGTTCTAAGATGCGTTAGAAAGCTTATTCAGAGGCCTAACTGGATATTCTATTTTTAAGGCAAAATGATCTGTTTTTGATATTGAAAATTGTGTCGAAAAGTGGTCAACTAGATTGCGAGTGTGAACTTGGATTTTATAAAATGTGGTTTAAAGTGATTCATTGATTGACTGATTTGATGGACTATGGGTTCATAGTGTTGTAGATATACGTATATAGTATATCGAGTTGGGTGACGACCCATGTGTAACATACTAGGCGGGGCAGTCATGATCCCTTACCCTAGGCTCCATGCCAATAGGAGAATGTACTATTGGTAGGGGGTTCACCGGGGTTTAGCGGTTACGCAGTCGGTGTTATGTTAAAAAGATTATTGTACGATACACCGGGGTTTAGCAGTCATGCAGTCGGTGCCGTACTTTGTTTGTTGTGCGATACATCGGGGTTTAGCAGTCATGCAGTCGATGCCGTACTTCGTTGTTGTGCGATACACCGGGGTTTAGCAGTCATGCAGTCGGTGCCGCACTTTGTGATAACACATTTACCGGGGTTAGCAGTCATGCAGTCGGTGCCGTGTTAAGTTAAAACGAATTTATAAATTGAACCGAGAGAGTTAGTAGGGGTCTCGGTAGGACTCACTGAGATTGTATCTCACTGTTTAAATGTTGTTGTTTTACAGAGACACAGGGGCAGCGGAAATCCAAGAGGCACGAGTAGGTTGGGCTCGGACTGGTTGCTGATAGCCTAGCTTTATTTATAAGCTTATTTCCCTTTTGTTGTCTGTATACTAAAACATTATGTATTTAGTGTATATATTTCTTCCGCTTTCTTGTATGATACTGAATGCTATAAATGCTGATGGTATATGGTCTGAGAACCATATTGTCTTGTTGTAAATAAGACTGTTTGGGTTTTATTCAGCGAAAAATTTATAGTGATATTCAGTGTCTAAGCAGGAAATATATCTCTGATGTGTTACTAATGTGCACTTGGGTATTTTTAGTAGATAGAAATATCGGGGTGTTACATATATTAAGTCCACGTGTGGTATTAAAAGTAACCCTTTAGGGGTACCAAGCTGGAGTGGTACAATATATATCTTATACTGGGGTGATAGAATCAGTATGAGGTACCCCTAACAGTACCATAATACATCCTTGTTAATATGGTCAAATCACACTAACAATGGTACTCCATATTGGGGTACCATTGTTAGTGTGTGGGTGATTGTAACCATGCCAATAATATCCCAATATCACACAGTGTATTCAACCTATTTGTATATACCGTGGGATGGGGGTCATAATTCACATGTTATTACCCTGGGATGGGTATATCATGACCCACATAATGTGTGTCGTGTAGTTATCTCATGTTGACAATACGTACCGGTTACAATTACCACAACCATCATTAACTATTGTATCCTATGGTTTCAAATATAGTGACCAATGATATGGTGTACAACGTATCACTGTGTCAGATTAGTACCTAAATTTGGAACTCCATGCATTTTTCAACCTATTTGTTATAACATCCCCCATGATGAGGATGTTTTAACAAATGTGCAAAATTAATGGGACCCTCGATGATGGTAGAATGTATATATAGGTATTAATATGGGTAGGGCAATGTAGGGACATATATTGGGTTATGTGAAGGTAACCAACTCACTATACGAGTTGGTATCACCATGTACTGATGATACCAACTCATATACCAATGTGTGTTGAAATACACTTTCCCCATATCAACACCCCATCCTCGTCACCGGTCAACTTGTTGGGACCACATACGCCTACCGTAAATTATGAGGATGGTATATACGCGTAATTAACATAACAATGGCTGTTTGTAATACTCTGAAGTGGATACATTGGGTGATTGGGCCCTACGAGTTTGTAAACCCAATGTGTTCTGTACCGTACTTCTGATCTTGGTGAATAATCTGAAGTAGTGGTAGATGTCGTCCTTGATCAATATTGTTTGATCTTGAGGGGGAGATGTCGTACCTGCAAGAATACTCTGACGCTCAAGTCAGTATTTGAGTGAATCAATGTTTAGTTTTTAGAAGTTGCTTACATTTATGAGCATTTGAATGTGGTATTTATAGAGTTTGAGTGATGTTTGTTTTGACGATCCTGAGCCGTTAGATCTTGCAGAGGTACCTGGACCGTTGATTGAAGGGCTAGACTTTCTGGATACGGGCTGGTTGGTTATTGGGCCTTGCAGAGGGTGTAAATATCATTGAGACCTTTTACTTATTACCATAACACAATGTATGGTAAATACCCATCAATTCACATACCTTTATAAGGGACATGTGAGGTTTACCTTAAACGTCACCCATGGTTTACTAGTGCAAAATCAGGAAAAGAATTGGACATTTAAAGTCAGGCGCTCAGATGCCTGACTTTATATGTTGAGGCGGTGGCAAACTTGTAATTAAGAGGCAAAATTCGCGAATTTTAAAGTCAGGCGAATACACGCCTGACTTCTAAAGTGAAGAAATAGGGAAAAAATAAGACTTTAGAAGTCAGGCGTGTATTCGCCTGACTACATAAGTGACACGGTGGCAAACTTGTAATTAGGGGTGAATTTTTTTTCTTTCTATTCTAATACTTTAGAAGTCAGGCGTCTATTCTCGCCTGACCTCTAAAGTCCAAAAATAGAAAAAAATATTCAATCACTTACGAGTTCGAAGCGTCTCACTCTCACAACCCTAATCTGTCTTTACGAATTCAAAGCGTAATCTCACTCTCAGAGCACTCTCCCTTTCACTCTCAGAGGAACCACACGAACCAGGTACGAACCCTAGCTTCCTTCCTTTTCCGTTTCTCTCTGAGCACTCTCCTCTTCGCTGGTCCAAGCTTCTCCCTGGATTGCTTCTTCTTCTACCACGAACCACGAACCACGAACCACGAACCACGAACCACGAACCCTAGATTCTTCTTCTGGAACGATTCCTTTTCCGTTTCTCTCTTCGCTGGTCCAAGCTTCTCCCTGGATCGCTTCTTCTTCTCACTGGTCCAAGCACGATTTGAACCCTAACCCAGGTACGATTTGAAATGTCTCACTACTTCTCACTGCGCTCGTTCACTTCTGTTTCCCTTTCCTTCTTCTTGGGTTCATCTTCTGGGTTTAGGGTTTTCGTTTTCGTTTTCGTTTTGTAGTTTCTCTGTATTAGGGTTTTTGTTTTGGGACAAATCTGTATATAGTTGTTTGCTAATTGCTTTTTGCTATTCTGGTTTTTGTTTAATGTTTGCTATTCAGGAACAAATCTGTAGCTAAAGCAGACAAATGATATAGAGAAGGTAAATACGCAGTTAACTATTTGCGGGTTAAGATGAAGTATCTGCAACCTTGGAAACTTTTAGCACATAGGATTTAGCGTACGTTAATGGATGTTTAAAAAAGTGGTATTATGGTGCTAGTGTTTATGCATATTTATTTAGTTGCTTTTAAAATTAACCCAATGTTTAGTTTTATTCCACCTACTAAGCAACAATTCAATTTTTGTGCCATTTTATGACAGATTGTGACTGGAGAATCTGAGAGTTTCGAGTCATCTGAAAAATCTGGATGTCAGCTAAGAAAAGATAACATATTCAACTTGGTGGAACTTTGACCATACATATGCATTAATTATATATTGCAGCTCTATTTTGTATTTTTACCGGAAGATAATGATATTTTTTATTGTTGAATTTCTTCTAAGCATTTTGTTTCATTTTATCATTTGTATTAATATTCATGTAAATGTCTACATTACTTTGTTACGATTTCTAGGTGACCGTGTGAAGTACATTGGTCCGTCAGTTCAAGTTACAGCTGATGATAGGTAATAAAATCATCACTCTTCTTTTCTTCTTCCCCTATGATAGGAGATATTTCTTTTGCGGTCCATCCTCTCCCATGGAATTGTATCTTTGATGCATTGATACATTTTGATTTGTTGAAAATCCGTGCCTTGTATTTTTTTGACTTTAAGTGTAGATGAACTTGCTTACCAATGTTACTTTGGCTGTCAATGTGACTGATACTGACAAATCATTGCAGGAGACGTTTTTTAAGCAAACTGATGGACAATTTGATGATGGTAGAACAATAAAAAGCAGTAGAAAATAAATCAAATCACTGCTTAATATTTTTTGTTTGAATAAAGTTTAAAATCTTTTTAGATTGAAACGATAATAATGAACTGATGGATGGAATTCTTTAACCTGAAGAGTGCAGAGGGAAATTGTGTATGGCATAGTTCCTGTTTCTGTTCTATTTCTGTTTCCGTTACACAGTTACTGCAGTATCTGTATTATCTGTATTAAATATGTATTTGTATTAAATATGTGTATGTCAGTCTAAAAGACAGTCTGTTCTGTTTCTGTTTAAATATGTGTTTCTGTTTCTGTTTAAATATGTGTATAGACTGTCTTTTAAATATGTGTATAGATTGTCTAAAAAACAAGTTGATTGACTATACACAGCTGCAGTATCTGTATTAAATATGTGTATAGACTGTCTTTTAAATATGTGTATAGACTGTCTTTTAGAGGAGTCATAGATTCTTTTAAATCAGAACAGAACCAGAACTATATACAGAGTGCATTCCTATGTTTCATCTAACATTACAGAGTGCATACAGATATACACATATTTAAAAGACAACAATACAGATATAAAAAGACAGTTTAAAAGACAGTCTGTTCTGTTTCTGTTTAAATATGTGTTTCTGTTTCTGTTTCTGTTTAAATATGTGTTTCTGTTTCTGTTTCTGTTTAATGCATGCTGATTGGCATATGGTTGGCTGTTAGCAGAGCTGGTACGTCTGAAGTTCCGCAAAGGAAATCTCCTTCAACTCCTTGGACTGCTCGTAAATTGAACCCATCATCTCCAAACCCAGCAAGTAAAACTCCAAAAGATAGGAGTCCAAAGGTTACTGAAAGCAAGTCAACCCAAAGTCCAATATCTGAGGTACATTTTAAGTTACTTCATGGCTAGAATTAGCCTATATATTATGATACTCGTAAATTGATGCCATTGGTTTGTTGAATATTTCCCGATGAACAATAAAATTGTAGTATATGTAGCATGATTAGGACATTAGGTGAAGGATTAATTAATATACATAATTTTGCGGCAATTAGAAGCTGTTTCTAGGAATTTACTTCTATCACCTAAAATTAATCAATTCATACAGAATTGTTCAAAACACATGTTCTAAGTTACAACTCATAACAGCACATACCTCTAAGTTACAGAATTGTTCAATACACATATCAACATGGATTAATAAAACAACAACATTAAACAAAGTTTTTTCCACTAGGCTTGGTGGGCTACTGATACATTTAGTTTTAGCTATTAAGCTAATAATTATAAGCACCATTAATTTATTTGTGAAATTTACATTTCATCAACCACTTTATTACATTTTAAGAATAAACAATTACAAAACCCTGCAAACATTATAGAGCTGATGTAAGTTATAATAGAATGAGTATCTAGTTACATCATCAAACATTAAACTGCAAACACAAGACAATGAATAAGAGAAAAGAAACAAAATGCAGGGGGTTTGCCGATACCTTCACTGAGAGTCTTCAAAGAGAGTGAGAAAGAATTAGTGAATAACAAAATCAGAAACGGGTAGCTTAAGAAGAAATCATGGATAAAAGAATAGAGATACAGGAGCACAAGAAGCCAAAATGAACACATTGCAAAATGAATAGAAGAAACCAGAATTAAATTTCACGCAAATAGAAGTATAAATCTGAAACAATCAAAAGCATAGGCATAAAGACAAGGGAAATTTTGTTCAACAAACAATTTAGAGAAAGAGGGATGAAACTTTTACTTGAATCGTAACCTACCATCTGATTTCTACCCAAAAAATTGGAAAGTAGTTGGAAAATGTGTTCATACTTGATAGTGTCTTGTAATTTAGATAGTTCAAAATGTGAAGTGAAGTGAAGTGACATACACATGCAGCCTAACACAGTTTACACTAACTGACTTAAAGTCAGTTTTCCCTAACACAGTTTACCCTAACTGTTAATCAGTATTTAACACAGTTTACCCTATCTGACTTGAAGTCAGTTTTCCCTAACACAGTTTACCCTAACACAGTTTACACTAACTGACTTAAAGTCAGTTTTCCCTAACAGTTTACCCTAACTGTTAATCAGTATTTAACACTTTTAATGAATGGAACTACACCAGTTGTACAGCTAATGTATAGGAAACTATTGTACACTTACACCCTAACTGTTATTTTTTATTTTTCGAGCGTAGCTTCATGGATCGTAGTTGGATGCAAACTAGCAAGTTGAGTGACGAGTATGCGAAAGGGGTGGAAGAATTTCTAGAGTTTGCTCAAACAAAGCTTGAAGGTTGTGGTGGAATTTTTGACTGTCCTTGTGTTAATTGTGTGAACCGGATACCACAACTAGTTGCCACAATAAGAGATCATCTTCTAGTTGATGGGATTTGTCGTAGTTATACAACTTGGATATGGCACGGTGAAAAGTTAGATATCCCAAGTGTGTCCGGAAGAGATAATTTCCCAGATTCAAATATGGATGATCGAATGGAAGACATGATACGTGATATTGGGCCGGAGTCGTTTAAGCAAGCACATGCCTTTGATACTTTGTGCAAAGATAAAGAAGAGTCTTTGTATTTGGGATGTACAACATTCACACGGTTGGCTGCGGTGATAAAATTGTTCAATCTGAAGGCGACGAATGGGTGGACTGATAAGAGTTTCACTGAGTTGCTTGAGTTGTTGAAAGACATGCTTCCAAAAGGTAACACATTGCCATGTCGTACGTATGAAGCGAAGAAGATTTTGTGTCCGATGGGTGTGGAGTATAAAAAAATACATGCTTGCCCCAATGATTGCATATTGTACCGGAATGAGTTTGAGGAGCTGCATAAGTGTCCTACGTGTAATAGGTCACGTTACAAAGTAAAGACTGGTGAATCTAGTTGCGATGATGATAACTCAAAGATTTCTCCAGCAAAGGTTTTATGGTACCTTCCAATAATTCCTAGGTTCACACGCTTGTTTGCTAATGCAAAGGACGCAAAGAACATTAGATGGCATGCAGATGAGAGGAAATGTGACGGACAGCTTCGCCATCCGGCTGACTCTCTACAATGGAAGAAGGTTGATAGTTTGTTTTCGGATTTTGGCGCCGAGTCAAGAAATCTTAGGCTTGCGCTTGCTTCGGATGGGATGAACCCATACGGTAACTTAAGTACAAATCATAGCTCCTGGCCTGTTCTCCTTATAATTTACAACTTATCTCCTTGGTTGTGCATGAAGCGTAAGTATGTTATGTTATCCATGATGATTTCTGGCCCACGACAGCCAGGAAATGACATAGATGTTTACCTTAGTCCGTTGGTTGAAGACTTGAGAAAAATGTGGGATGAAGGCGTGAATGTGTTTGACGGGTATTCCAATGAAACTTTCAAGCTGCGTGCGATGTTATTTTGCACAATCAATGACTTCCCAGCATACGGGAACTTGTCTGGGTATAGTGTTAAGGGACATAAAGGTTGTCCTATTTGTACAGAAAACACGTGCTACCATCAACTAAAACATGGTAAGAAGACTGTATACCTTGGGCATCGGAGATATCTCAAACGTAATCACCCATACCGTAGGATGAAAAAAGCTTTTAATGGGTGCCAAGAGAATGAAACTCTCCCGAATGTCTTGACTGGAGAAGAAGTCTACCAAGTGGTTAAGGACATCAAAGTTGTATTTGGCAAAAATCAAAAGCATCTCAATGTGAAAAGCAAGTGGAAGAAGAGGTCAGTGTTCTTTGATCTTCCGTATTGGTCTAGTCTTGATGTAAGACACTGTCTTGATGTCATGCATGTCGAGAAAAACGTTTGTGATAGTGTTATCGGGACGCTTCTCAACATTAAAGGCCAGACAAAGGATGGTATAAATTCTCGTTTAGATTTGCTCGAAATGGGCATAAGAGAACAATTACATCCAAAGCCAAAAGCTGAACGTACATATTTGCCCCCAGCATCCTATACATTGTCAAAAAAAGAGAAAATAAGTTTGTGCGAGTGTCTACAAGGAATCAAAGTTCCACAAGGTTACTCTTCAAATTTTAAGAGGCTTGTGTCAATAAAAGATCTCAAATTAGTTGGCTTAAAGTCTCATGACTGTCACGTGTTGATGCAACAACTACTACCGGTGGCTATTCGTGGCATCTTGCCAAAATGTGTTCGACATGCCATAACTAGGTTGTGCTTATTCTTTAATGCTATATGTGTCAAAGTCATCGACCCTCAGAAATTGGATGAGTTGGAAAACGAGGCTGCTATTATCTTGTGTCAATTGGAGATGTATTTTCCTCCCTCATTTTTTGACATCATGGTTCATTTAATTGTTCACCTAGTACGAGAGATTAGACTCTGTGGGCCTATTTATTTAAGGTGAATGTATCCGGTTGAACGATACATGAAGATTTTGAAAGGTTATGTGAAGAATCAATATCGTCCTGAAGCATCTATTGTTGAAAGGTATGTCACGGAAGAAGCTATTGAGTTTTGTTCAGACTATTTGGCAGAAGCAAAACCTATAGGGCTTCCCAAGTCTCGTCATACAGGGAGGTGTCAAGGTAAGGGTACACGATGTCCAAGGGTCAAGAGTATGGGTAGAGCAGAAGTGTTGCAAGCACATTTGTACATATTGAATAACACCGACGAGGTATTACCTTATTTATCTACTCATAAAAAGATTGTCAAGAGTAAAAACCCTCAAATGAATGAAAAGGCGCTATTGAAAGAGCACAACAAGACATTCTTAATCTGGTTTAAAGAGAATATTATGAAGGATAATAATGCTTCTGATACACTAAAGTGGCTAGCAAATGAACCAATGTTTAGTGTCATGTGTTGGTCTGGGTACGATATAAATAATTTCTCATTTTCTACAAAGGCACAAGATGATAAGAGCACTGTGCAAAATAGTGGGGTTATGGTCATGGCTTCTGCAATGCACTTCTCTAGTGCAAATGATAAAAACCCTGTTCTTGCATCAATTGCTTACTTTGGGGTTATTGAAGAGATTTGGGAGCTCAATTACTCTAAATTTAAAGTGCCTGTTTTTAAATGTAAGTGGGTTAACAGTAACAATGGTGTACAAACCGATGACTTAGGATTTACATTGGTGGACCTAGACAAGGTAAGTTATGGGGATGAGCCTTTCATCATGGCTGACCAAGCAAAACAAATTTTTTTTGTCGATGATCCTTCTAACAAAAAATGGTCAGTAGTCCTACAAGGAAGAATCATGAATGGTAATGGTGAAGACGGAGATTCATCCCTTGAAATTTCTGAGACTCCTTCTTTTACTACAGAAATGCCTATATTCATTGAGGACATAGATGTGGACGGTGTACGTGCGACTCGTGATGATCATAATGAAGGGATATGGGAAGATATTTTAATTTGACCCCTAAAAAGAATTTGCCATTATCAAGGCAAGCACGTGATTGAATAAGTTGCAGGTGATTGACTAAGAATTTGCCATTATTTTGACAGCACGTGATTGAATAATAATTTGCCATTAGTACTACTGTTTTAAGTTGGTTGTGTTATAGCAAATTAACACTTGTTTTAAATTGCACGTGATTGAATAATAATTTGCCATTAATAATATGTTGAATAAATTTGCAATATTGATGATGTTTGTTATACTGATGTTTTGCTATACTGATGATTTGTTATACTGATGATTGCTCGCATTTGTTTTTCTTAAATAGGTATCATGGCTGAATTATCTATCAACCCCCCAACAAAGAAGAAGACTAGACGTGCCACGACGTTACCGGATTTGACGTCTAGACGCTCGCCAGGTTATAGGTACCCGATTGAATTTGATGAACACCTAGAACCTCTAGGTAAATTGGCTGCCAGATTTAAGAGTTATGTGTCTATGCTAGGACGACACAAGGCAAGCATATTATCAGAAACTTGGGAAAAAGTGGATGGCGCGGTCAAGGACTTGATTTGGCTGGATATCTTGGTATTAACTTTTCATTGCATATTGAGTGCTATACACCCAAATGATATATCGGAGTGATATTAACACTGCCTTTTTGTATATATACTTTAGGAAACATTTGACATTCCCAATGATGAGAGGTTGAAGAACAAATGGATTGCTTATGCCGGTGAGCGTTGGACGCAATTTAAGTCATCACTCACTAGAAAATTTATCTTTAGCCCCAAATAGGATCAGGATGACAGAACTCCATGTGAGATATACAGTTTCATATCAACTGAAACATGGGAGTTGTTCGTAAAGAGTCGCATGGAAGAACAGTTTCAGGTAATATGCTTGGTCTTTTTTAGTTTTTATTTTTGTCTTATTTTAATATGTCATGACTAATAACAATTGGTTTGGTATTTATGACAGACTAAAAGAGAAAGAGCCAAAAAAATTCAAGCCCACAATAACTTCTACCACACATCCGCTCGTGGTGGCTATAAGAGGATTAAGGGCAAGTGGAAAGAGAGCTACGTGGAAGCAAAGCGTGAGGAGTCCGGTGATCCACAATTAGTAGTAGAACCTCCATCTCCTCCACGTCATGAGTTATTTAAGTTGGCCCATCAGAGGAAAACAGGATCTTTTACAACGGATGAGTCAGCTTCTGTTGCTTCGAAAATTGTAAGTTAAAATTTTTATTCAAACACCAACGCCTTAAGAAATACATTTTACAATGTTGCCTAAAGTGCACATGGTTTTTGTTATAGGATGAGTTAGTTGATCAGGCCAAACAGGGAACACTTGTTCCACATGGACGTCAAGATATCTTGACTATAGCCATTGGAAAACCTGATCCTCGTGGTCGTGTACGAGCAGTTGGTAGAGGGGTGGGTCTATCAAAATACTTTGGACCTACTTCACGTACCAGCGTCACCTCAGATAGTGGGAAACTAGCTGCCATTAAGCAAGAGTTGAAGGAGGAGTTAACAAAGGAGTTTGAAAAGACACAGGAGGAGTTAACAGAGAAGTTTGCAAAGAAACAGGATGAGTTAACACAGGAGTTTGAAAAGAAACAGAAAGAAATAGTCGAAGCATTGACAGAGGTATATATATGAACATTAACATAGTTTATGAATTCATTTTAGTAACTCTGTGAATATGAAGCTATAGTTATAGTTATGGATATGAAGTTATAGTTATAGTTGCTTTAAAATATGACCTTTGAATCCTGGACAGTTAGGTAATTAAGATGGCCAAACTCTTATTTTGTGTCAATCCTGAAAATGCTTATAACATTTCAGCCTTATCTTGGACAGTCAGCCTTTTGCAACCAGTGTAATTTATCACTGATTGTAATTTATCACTGATTTTTGAATCTCAATTCTCAACCAGTGTAATTTATCAAACTGGATTTTTGAATCTCATTTCAGCCTAAATTCAAACTATGACCAGCCTTTTTCTGATTGTTATTTTTAGAAAGGAAGGAATAATAAGATAGGGATGGTTAGTGTTGTTGGCTAATAATATTGAGAGGATTAGTTAGATAAATAAACAGGGGGGTTAAGGCTAGTGATATCATTCAGATTTGTTAGCAATGTAAATAGAACTGTCTGCAGGAATTCTCCATCTGTGAATAACATTTAATAAATATATTTGATTTGCAGAAGTGGGGATCGTTGCGTAGCTGTTCACCATCTCAAAAAAATACAATCGGATCTAAAGCTAGTTGTTCACCATCTCATGTAGAGGAACCGCCCAAGAATGACTGGTTGAAAGAGTTGCATTTTTTAGCTTATGAGATTTCAACAAGTGTCAAGTTGGACTTGGACCATGAGCACCAGGAACACTTCTACATTGGATATAAAGATATTGTAGAAATGGTTCAAGGTAATGAGGAACTTGAGATGAGCCATTTGGCAATATGGTGCACGTAAGTATATATTAGTTATTTGTAAAACTTATTCCAAATACTTCAATTATAAATAGTTATAAATACTGAACAATTTGTTTTCAATATCTTAGGTATTTGCATCGCGAATGTATAGCAAGGCAAATTAGTGATATGTATGGATTTTTAGATCCATACAAAATTTGTGGTACTTATGGCTACAAACAAGAGACCATCCAATCATATATCCAGAATAAGCTATTTGAGCAGAACAAAACATGCTTTCTAGCGCCATATTTGTTCAGGTACGGTAAAGTATAATTTGTCCATATTGATATGTCAGAGTTATTAAAGCATGCTTTCTTGTTAAGAGTTATTCAACACTGTGATTACTATATAGATAACCAACAGTTTCTGCAATTTATAGCATAAATGTGATTTTAGCATATCATGTAACTGATGACATATCTTATTTGATTTTAGCATATCATGTAACTGACATATCTTATTTGAAGATGAGCTAGCTGACCTTGACCATATTGTTGTTCAATTCTGCAGTAAACATTGGCAATTGTTTGTCGTCTGTCCTTCTGTTAATACAATTGTTTGGATGTGTTCGCTTCACCGCCCTCCAAACGAAACCCTGGTTGAAATAGTTGACAAGTAGGTTTTCTTTAATAATTTGTTCTCACAACTTTATGATTTAACATGCTTTAGACTTGTAACTTACTATTTGATGTTACCCTACAGAGCTCTGGATGGATATAATAGGATGAAGGGTTTAAGAAAAACAAAACCTCACTGGGTGACACTTAAAGTAAGTATTTAATACATTAATTTTTATTTTCATTTTATACTAGTTACCGTAAATTATATTCAATTTTGATATTTGATATTCATTTATAGGGACTGAAACAAATTGATACTTATTCTTGTGGCCACTATGTGATGATAAATATGATGACCATTGTCTCCGCAACTATCACTAATAATTGGAAGAAGGTAATATAAATTTTCAACTTTTATAGGGTGATTATGTTAGAAGCTGTTAAGTAAACGTAATCAGTATTTTAGAAGCTGTATAGGGTGATTATATATGTTAGAAGCTGTTTGGTTATATTAGAAGCTGTTTGGTTGTGTTAGAAGCTGTTTGATTATGTTAGAAGCTGTATAGGGTGATTATGTTAGAAGCTGTTTGGTTATATTAGAAGCTGTTTGGTTGTGTTAGAAGCTGTTTGATTATGTTAGAAGCTGTATAGGGTGATTATGTTAGAAGCTGTTTGGTTAAGTATTGAGATCAGTTATATTAGAAGCTGTATAGGGTAATTTAAATTGTTTTTGTAGATGTTTGATTGTGAGTTTTGCATGATGTTTGATTAGAAGCTGTATAGGGTAAGTATAGAGATCAGTTATATTAGAAGCTGTATATTAGAAGCTGTTTGATTGTTTTTGTAGATGTTTGATCAGTTATCCTACGTTTTAATAGCTGTATGTTAGATCAGTTATCCTGCATTTTAATAGCTGTATTATCAAGTTATCCTGCATTTTTGTAGATGTTTGATCAGTTATCCTGCATTTTAATAGCTGTATGTTAGATCAGTTATCCTGCATTTATTATCCAATCTGCTTTATTATCAAGTGATTTAAATCTGCTTTATTATGCAATCTGCTTTATTATCTAATTTAAATTGTTTTTGTAGATGTTTAATTCGAGTTCTCCGTTCACGTATGACGACTTGACACACGTCAGAGAAGTTTGGGCAGAGTTTTTTATAAAGCTGTATGCAGAGCGTAAACCCACTTCAAAGGAAGAACGAAGAAAACAACTTAAGTGATTTTATGTAGAATGTAAGTGACTGTGAGACTAGAATGTATTTTTTGTACTTAAACTGATGAATGTAAGTGACTGGTGTTGCACCCCAAAAAATCCGGTTCGGACTTCTCATTGTACAACGTGGAAAAGGTATGGAGCCGCCACCAATATTTTAATTTTAAGACCAAAACATTGAAAAAAGGTCTTTTAGACAAGGCGGATGGTCTTTTGAAAACTAAGGATATGGGTTCGGGGGTCGGTTAGGCATGGGGAAGGTATTAGCACCCCGTACCTCCTTTCTACCGAAAGGGAACCTTTAATTAAATGTGTGGTTTGAAGTGTTGATTTGAAAATGCTTTTATTTTGCCTCTTTATTGAAAAGGGAGTGAGAAGACTTAATGAAAATTTTTATTTTTGGCGCTTGACGAGAGTTGGCCTCTCGCTCCTACGTATCTCCTGGTGCGATGGAGAATTCAAAGCTACGTAGTTCTTGGTTGTCCTAAAAAGGTTTTTGTTTTTTAGTCTGTTTAGATGAGTTTTCGCAGTAGGAGTGAGGATTCGCGATGACCAAACAACAACGGTTTAGAGTGGCCGCGCTACTAACTCTTTTGAAAATGAAATTATCATTAACAACCAAACGGCAACGGCGCGAGTGATCATTAACGATAATCGGTTTTGCTTTTGATTCGAGTGTTCGCGACGACCAAACAACAACGGTTTAGAGTGGCCGCGCTACTAACTCTTTTGAAAATGAAATTATCATTAACAACCAAACGGCAACGGCGCGAGTGATCATTAATGATAATCGGTTTTTATTTTAGATGATCAAAAAGGGGTTTCGCAATCGAATTAACTTTGGTTTGTTGTGCTTGACGAGGACGTGACTCGCTCCTACGTATCCCAAATGGGAATCAAAGCGACGTAGTTCTAGAGCCTTGAAAATGAAAGTCTTTTTGTTTTGATTTTGAAAAGTGAAGGGGGTTCATAATGATCAAACTAACAAAGGTTATGGGTGATCATTACTAAAACCCCTTTAAGTGCATGTAAAAATCTCTTTTGAAAAATGAAAGCCTTCATGATGACCAAACTAACAAAGGTTATGGGTGGTCATCATTAACACTTGCTATGACTTTTGATGCTTAAGAAAATACTTTTGGAAATTGAAAGCATTCATGATAATCAAACTAACAAAGGTTATGGATGATTATCACTAGTAGCTCATGCATATGAAAACATTTTTTTTGAAACTTAGGCTCTTAGGACAATCAAACTAACAAAGGTTATGGGTGATTGTCACTAGTCACCATTTTCATGCTAGGCCCTTTAGAAAAGAAAGTAATGAATGCAAATCGAATCCTTAGGCAAACAACAATCTCGTTTGAATTCTTGAGCAAATATTAGCCTAGACTACACATATTAGACCATAACACATGAATAGGCAAAGAAGGAACTTGAATTGGGCATTGAGCAAAAATACAAGAATAGGCAAGATTGAACCTAAATGCACATCTAGTGGAAGATGCTAGGCGAGAACCATACTCAAATGTTTCTACAAAACGCAAGGGAATCTAAATGCACATCTAGTGGGAAGATGCAATGTATGGAGTTGACCTATCTAAGTGTTGATAATATTCTTATATGAGAGTGGACAATGAAATTGTTGGCTTAAGGAAAAGAGTTGCCTCCATCATGATCATAGGCAAGCATAAGCAAGCAAATTATTTAGCAACCGAAGTATCAAAGAGTGTTGAATCACTTTGGTCAATCCTCACACTTAAGATTAAGTGCACAAGTGCACAAGTGTGAATCACCTTGCCAATCATCAACAAAAACAAGTTTATTAAAGCAAACCCAAACCCTAATTTTTTATGTTAAAACCTAGGAGCATACATACCCTAAATCAACTATTATTCATCCCCAAATCATGAAATAGACAAAAGCATTCAAGAACCCTAAACCTAGGCCCATGGCCGAATGTCATCATGCTTGAAATGAGTTTCTTATTTTGTGAAAGTTATGCAAACAAGAATGAATATGCAAGGAAAGGAGAGAAAACACAACAACAACTAACACATCACATTTTTATGAGAATATGCGAAATACAACATGCCATAAAACAACATTTTATTTCATGAAAGGCAAGGATTAAGATTCGAATCAACACAAATCAATATTTATTAAAGGGTGAGAAGCACCATAAGCACCCAAGCCTCCCTAAGTGCTTGTCAAAGTGCTTATGACACCTCTCACCAACAACAATCAACAATATGAGAATATGAAGATGATAGGATGAATGTTTTTTATATTTTTGAAGAAATACTCAAAGATGATGCAAGGTTTTAAGGATTACCTTAGCTTTGAGCTAGAAAGTGAGATGAGAAGATGAAGCTAGACACAACTCAACAAGACTCCAATATTCTTCAAAGAAGTACCCACTTGATGATGATGCTTGAGCTTTGAATGAGAAAATGGAGGGAGTATGTGAAAGAGGGATGCAAATGAGGTGAGTTGTTTTTTAGGGTTTTTTTGGTGTAGGATGTAACATCCTCAAAATAATTAATCGAATTATTTGGATGTCAACCCAATTGAATTAATTTGGTACTTAATTGGTAAAATTATTGAGTGCTAAAATTAATTATTGGCTGTCACAGGATCGTTGACCGAATAATACGGGTCAAGGAAGTTTTGGAATCGAAATAGGGGATTAAGATCAATACGGTAATTGGACCACGCTACCACTTATTTATTAATTAAATAAGTATGTGTGTGTGTGTTAAATGAAAGAATAAAAGAAAGAAAGGAAAAAGAAAAGAGAAAGGAAGCGCTGGAAACAGAGAAGAGAAGGGAAAGAAGAGAAAGAAGAGAAAGGAGAGAAGAGAAAGAAGAAGAAGGAAGAGGAGATTGGGGGAGCATCACTCATCCCCAAGGTCCCAAATTTCATCACCATCTTCATCTCATCCTTCTCATCAAAACCCATATCTTTGGTAAGCCTCTCCTCCATTTTTCCCCCTTTCTTATGATTTCGAAAATTGAGGGTTTTGTGGAGAAATTTGTTGAAATCAAGGATTAATAGGTTGTGTTGGTGATTGGGTTATGCTTAGGATCGAAGCTAGGAGCGGATTGAACGCGATTGGAAGCTCGGAACGAAGTTAGGAGCGGTTCGGTGTTGTTTGGGTTCGATACGGTGATTTCGACGTCTCGGCAAATTCGGTTCAATATCGGCTCTCGCTTCAAGGGTGAGTTTTACTCACGCTTAGGATGTTTTTGTGTCCCGTTAGTTTTTATGTTAATTGATTTCGAGAGATTTTGGGAACGAAAACCGTTATTTGAAAATATGTCGCGTTTTGATACAATTCGTTTACAATGAGTTTTTGATGATTTGATTGATTGTGAAATGTTGAATTCTTATGTGATGTTGGGATTGCTTGGGCTGTTTTCGGTCGAAACGAGAATCGTTCGAGAAATTTTGGGTCAAAAACCGTTATTTGAAAATATGTCGCGTTTTGATACAATTCGTTTACAATGAGTTTTTGATGAATTGATTGATTGTGTGGTTTGTATTGGATTCATTTTACTGGTAGTAAAATCTGTTTTCGATCGGAACAAAAATCGGAATTGAGCGGAATAGCGGATTTCGCGAAAATCGCAAAATTCTGCACTTGACAGGCCCCCTTTCTGCCAGTCCACGCGCCGTTTGCGCGCCGCGCGCCACTCGCGCGCCACTGGACAGAACTTGACTGTCAACTCGCGCGCCGTTTGCGCGCCACGCGCCACTCGCGCGCCAGTTGGCAGAATTTCAGCAACCAAACACTGTTTTTCGTTTCGCGATATCTTTTGATCCGGGAACCCGATTGAGGTGTTCTAAAATGCGTTGGAAAGCTTATTCAGAGGCCTAACTGAATATTCTATTTTTAAGGCAAAATGAACTGTTTTTGATATTGAAAATTGCGTCGAAAAGTGGTCAACTAGATTGCGAGTGTGAACTTGGATTTTATAAAACTGTGGATTAAAGTGTTTCATTGATTGTCTGATTGGATGGACCGTGGGTTCATAGTACTGTAGATATATATATCGAGTTTGGGTGACGACCCATGTAGACATACTAGGCGGGGTAGTCATGCACCCTTACCCTAGGCCTCTTGCAATAGGGAAAGTACTATTGGTAAGGTGGTTCACCGGGTATGTAGCGTTCGCGCAGTCGGTGGTGTGTTGAATTGTTTGTTGTGCGAATACCGGGTATGTAGCGTTCGCGCAGTCGGTATCGTACTTGGTTGTAACAGGTTCACCGGGTATGTAGCGTTCGCGCAGTCGATGACCTGTCAAAGGTTAAATAATACGGTTCATCGGGTTTTGAGCGTTCGCGCAGTCGATGCCGTATACAGTCAAAACCATTTCATAATTGGACCGAGAGTGTTAGTAGGGGTCTCGGTAGAACTCACTGAGATTGTATCTCACTGTTTAAATGTTGTTGTTTTACAGATAAACAGGGACAGAAGAAACCTCAGAGGCACGAGTAGGTGGCCCCGGAAGAAAAATGATGACTTAGTTTATGTTTAAGTTTATTTTCCGTCTGTTGTCCATGTATTGCAACACTATGGCATTAGTGTTTTGTTTATCCTTTTCCGCTTTCTTGTATGACTCTGATTACCACAGTTGCTGACAGTTATGGTCTGAGTACCGTATGGTCTTATCTGTACATAAGACGTTTATGTTATATTTCAGCAAAATTTTATTATGGTATTCAGTGTCTAAACAGGAAATTATTATCTCTGATGTATATATATTGGCAC